>CM037090.1:80060261-80660261 GCA_020916435.1 Oxytropis ochrocephala
AGAAGGTGTTGAGCGACATGTTTTGTGGGTAGAGGCTCGACTAAACAAAGAAAAGGAGATTGTTGATCCTAAAACTAAGGAGGTGTCGGAAAGAATTGTAAGTATTTCCTAAATTCAAGCTCATGATTTTAATTGTAACTTTTATGATTTTTATAATGTATTATACTTTTGTTTTGTGAATCGGAAGCCATATCACGATCGGTGTCACGGGGAGAGCTCAATGATTGCTCGAAAAAGAAATCCTTACACGTGCCTTAGGTAAAGAAGAATACTCGGGTCGCCTGAGGGGTGTTGGATTTGGAGTAGCACCAACCGAGTACTTTGGACCAAAAACAGAAAGTCTATGATGAGAATCATGACTGTCCACCAGAAGAAAGATGATGGCATTGTATGAAAGTTTGCAAGCTCAACTTAATGATATCACGATCACTTTATGGCCATGTTATGCCACGGCACCAACCTGCTGCTACACATAGCGATTACCAGAGATATTGCACCATCACCAGTCAACTAAGGTATTAATTGTTTTTATTATTTTGTGGTTTATAATTGATTTATTGTACATATATATATATAACATCAAATAATGTCTTTATTATTTTGTGGTTTATAATTGATTTAGGACAACAATGAGTGTGAGTGTGAATTGTATATCTCGAAACCCACATGAAATGGTTGCAATTGGCTACACATGTAACGAATTGGGTCCACTTGATGCACAATGTACCCCTACCTCCAAATCATGTTAGAGTCGAGTTGCGGTACCATTTAGGAGGATGCACCATTGCACATTCCGATTGTGATATTGATATCTTGGCGGTGTCCTGTGATTGGTACCTTTGTGGCATGGCCATCCGCCACTTGTCGTTGTAAGTGACAATATATTTGTAACTAACTAATTATAGTTTTTGTCATATAATTTGTGCTATCTAAGTAATTATTTTTGTTTAAACATAGATGCGCCAAAATGAAAGATCTAAGAAAGTGTCTCAGGCAGAAAAAGATCTCCTTTGAAAAGTCTTTGTGAAACATCTATTGGCAAGAAAGTGTCTCGATCCACCCCTTCTACAAAAGTGTCTCGAGTCCACCCCTTATGTAGAAGTTTCACGACTGCCTCTCCTCCAAAAGTGGTGATCGACCCTCCTCTTCTCGCCCAGTGACTCATCCCACCCTTACTCCAATTGTGTCTCGGCCCGCCTCTTCCTCTTCCATTGAAGCTTATATGAAGATTCTTTGAGGCCGACGCCAGCGTCTGAAAAATACATCATGAAAGACAAATTGCTTACCATAAATTTTGAGGAAGAAATTTTTGGGTGACTTGCCTCATATAGTCGGACGTGAGGATATCAAAGTCTTTGTATGTGATGCGGATGAGGCAACCGGTATGGCTATGAATATATATGTCGGAATTACTATGTAATTTATTATTTGACATTGTCGATTTAATTTTATTATATCGTTAATTTAATTTATATATATATATATATATTTATATATCTAAATGTAGGTACTTATGCGAGGACATTGTGGTCCCTTCGAGCAGGACACATAGATATTTGTTCTTGTGTCAGGAAAATTACAACCTTTCATCAAGTGAATCGACTGCGAAATTATCAATCACTTGTGGAACAAAACCAGTGCTTTGTTCTTGATTATGTCAATGGCCGCTTCAGGAAGCTCAAAATAGAAGTGATGATGATGTCTTACTTCTAGCACCTGTTAATCTAGGGTAAAATTTTTACTCATTATTTCTTATATAACATGCATTTTTTTAATAGTCGTCAATTACTTATTCCTAAATTTTTTTGTAGGAGACATTGGGTTTTGTATGCAATTAATCCTAGTAAAAAAACCGTGTATTACCTTGACTCACTTCAAAATCATTACGAAAACCACATGGAGTTTGTGGAGCTTTTTAGCAGTGTGTTTATTTTGTGTCATTCTGCATTTCTTACTTTTACTTATATATGTATATATTGTTATTAATATAGTTATATGACATTCTATTCAGGTTTAAGGACATATTGGGGAGTGAATAAATTAGCTTGTCGGATGGTTACCAATAGTTGTAAGTTTCTAACTTATACATTACATTATTTTGTCAAAAAACTATATTCAACTCAATCTAACAATTAACTAATCTAATTATGTTTTGTAGTGTCTAAACAATTGAATAACATTGATTGTGGGTATTACGTCATGCAATATATGAAGGATATAATTACCCAAAGAAAGCGACTATCCCCAAAGAAGGTATCTACTTCTAATATATTTTTATATGATTTCGATTTAATAGTGGTTCTTTCCAATATTTAACCATTTCAATTCTAATTTTATTTATTTATATAATTTCAGTATTTTAGCGATTGTCAAAGCAACACATACTCTGTTGAGCGATTCTTTGAGATTAGGGGAGAATAGTGCGATCATCTCTCCGTTTTTTTAAAGTTTCATTTGGATACATATAAGTTAGCTTAGCTAGTTTTTGGTTCATAATATTGTAACTTGATAGCTTGTTTTGGATACATATGAATTAGATAATGAAACTTCTTAGCTATTTTGTTTTGGTTCCTCTTATGTAATTTGTGTTCCTCTTAGCAAATTGATTACTGTTATGTATTGGATTGGATTGGTACATGCAGGTAATTTGTAAATATAAAAAGGAAAACACACAAAAGCAGAAAAAAATAAAAAAAAAAAAAAATTTAGGCAATACTCAGTAGCTTTTAATAAAAGCTATTGGGTATTTAATAACACAAATAGGCAATACTCAGTAGCTTTTAATAAAGCGTTTGGTATTAATAACACAAATAGGCAATATTAGTAGCTTTTAATGAAGCCAGCTGCGTATAAGAGGTAATATTAGGTAGCTTTTTAAAAAGCGCTAAGTATCTGGGAGGGCGCTTAGGATATATTCGGTAGCTTTTAAAAAGCGCTAAGTATTTGGGAGGGCGCTTTGGATATATTCAGTAGCTTTTTAAAAAGCGCTAAGTATTTGGGAGGGCGTGTTTTGCAATGGGTGGCGTTTTTAGGAAAGCGCTACCCATTGTTGGAAATGAATGAGCGCCACCTTGGCGGCGCTCAAAAACGTTGCCCGTTGTTGAAAAAAGCATTTGCCCATCTACTAGATGCATTGTAGTGTTTTACGTACAAAAGAAACAACCAAATTGCAATGCATGCCCAATGCGGCGAGTCTGAGACATTTACGCAAGTGCTTTTGCAAGGTTAGCTACTCGATATGTCAATTGCATTATATACTTCCATCAACTCGGTGCAAATGAATGCAAAGCTATATATCAAACTATTCAGATTCTTCAAAATGCATGTTAAGATAGAATAAAATAACCATATCAGCTAAATGAAACAACTCAAAAGCCAAACTAAAGAAACCACAAAACAAGGAGGACACACAAAACCAAATACTCTTAGTTATATCCTAGGGCTTTTACTTAATAAGTGATTCGTTCTGTTGTTGATGCCAATGAATGAAAACCAAATGATTATCAAAAAGCATACAGCTCCGGTGTCTCTTTTATCATATCAACAGATTGACAATGAATCATGAATGATCAAAAAATTGTCACCATCAAACTGAAGTATGTGAGCCGGCTAAGAACAGAACACCAAGTGTAAGTAGATACCGACATTGAAAATTAAATACTCTTCACTTTTTACAAGTTGAGCAACCTATAAGTGACCTTGAAAAATTAACTTAGCTGTAAATACTATGCGGCAACTAAATCAACCTCAGGCTCCTGAACAGAATTAGATCTTTACTTTCATAAGGATGATTTTTTTTTATTGTTTGAATTAAGTATTTGGCAACGCAAAGCATTTGGATATTTATTGTCAAAAGTAAGTCCAAATGATAGTTTGTGTCAGATCTTTCTAATTTCAAAACCTGGCAAAAATATTTCTTGTAGGCTTTCTTACATGACATTATTATAGTCATGATCACAAGGATACTTTATGTAAATGTATTGACTCTAATTAAAGAAGGTCAGTTTCTCTAATACAAGTCAAATGATGATTTCTAACATCTCCTGAATGATGCAGATATGAACTTCCAGATTCACACCCTCTGTTGGAAAAGGTCAGTTATCTTTTCTTTGTACTGAACGTGCAGGTATCAGCTTGGGATATTTTTTTTTAAATCTTTGTTTACTAATTTACAGATGGATAAGCGGGAACCCGATGACCCAAGCCCATATCTTCTTGCCATATGGTCACCAGGTTAGCAAAAGATCCCTCATACTTGAACACTAAGTGAGAACAAGGAACATTGGCATGCGTAACATTATTACTATGTCTACTGTTTGCTATGTAAGCCCGATAATATGTTCACCCATATTTATGCCATTTGAACACTAAGTGAGAACAAGGAACATTGGCATGGAGCTGAAATTCAAGTTGTCATAGAGGGGAACCGGACAACTTACCGTGTATGTAATACTTATTTGGTGCAATATTAATAATTTTACTGCAAACTCTGGATATAACAGAGCAGTTCCATTTTCCAATACACGATGTTTTCATGCTTATTATCTAAACATGGTTCATTAATATAAGCTCCTTTGTTTTTTTTTAATACTTGTTTTTCAGGTATTTCAGCCTGATCTTTTCATCTTGTTCTTTATTCAATTGGACTTACTTGTTTTTTTTAATACAGACTTTGATTGGACTTAGTTTAACTAACCTGTTTCATTTTCTTACTTGGATTAATTTTGGATGTGTTTTGATTGATATTTATTATATCAAAAACGTGATGCATAATAGTACATGTAAAGTTGAATTTTACTTCCATTTATGGGCTTGGAATACCTTTTTGTGATAGTGTCAATGTTTGTTAGTGCAATAATCTATCGTATAAGTTCAGCTATACTAGAATAGGTCTAGAATAGATTGTTGGATTTGAAATAGTTTAAGTTTCAGTTGAAATTGTGATTGCTTTGCAAATACCAGAGGTGCAAAGGATTGTGATTGAGGACTGCAATTATCTATAATGCTTTTTGGTTAATATTATGCCATAGTCTCGTCTTACCTAGTACTTAATTTTTACGACATATCGGCATGTTGCTTGTAGTGTTATGAAGAAGCTGGCGATCTGAGTCCCTCCTGCAAAGCAAATTTTTATGGCATTTATTAATGCATATGCAGCTTGTGGAAATAGTTGAGAGTTAATTAATGCATAGTTATGGTTATTTAATTATTTGGTTATTTTGCATGGTTGTAGGATGTATCAGGCACTTTTGACGCAACAATGTAGAATAGTTGAGAGTTAATTCATTATTATAAATTTATAACAATGTCAAATTATTTACTAGTATTTTGCAATTATTGTTTACTATCTACTATTGATACCAAATTGGATATGAAAATTGTACTTATTTACTAAAGTTTAAAATCTTGATGAATATGTCGTTTATACCATTTAATTGTGAGTTAACACTTGATAACTGCATTTTTACCTACAGATTGAAAGATAACCCAATTTGTGAAGAAGTTGGAGTAGTAGGAAACTACTGCTCCATTTTTTTTTAATTTTTTTTGGCTAAATTACTGTTTTGATCCTTTATCTTTGGCCTCAATTTCATTTTGGTCCTTTATTTTTTTTTTCTCGTTTTGGTCCTTTATGTTTCAGTTTTGTGTCAATTTGGTCCTTTTTTTAGTTTTCTGTCAATGACCTTAACGGACGCCACGCTGGCAGTTAAATGCTGACGTGGCGTCCATGTGACTCAGCATCATTAATTGACGTGGCATTTTAATGTATTATTTAAATGTAAAATAAAATACAAATTATAAAACATAAATGAAATTGAAAATGTAAACTAAAAACTGAAAATAAATAATCAAATGAAAGAAAGAAAGAAAATGAACAAAAACATTAAACTTAAACAAATTGAAGAAGAAGAAAATCTGAAACATCAATCCATCATCAAATCAGAATCTTGATTGTAATCTTTTAGAAGAAGAAGTGAAGAAAAACCAAGAACCCTAAAATCTGAGAAACCCCCTTCTTCCCCTTCTCATCTCTTCCATTATAATTCTCGAAGCTGTTAAGCGAGAAACCCCTTCTTCCCCACTCGATCGATGGCATCTTCCAATTCAAGCATTTACTCATCTTATGCACGAATCTCTAATGAACCTCCTCACGAGTGTTTTTGTCGTGTAAATTACATTGTTTGACTGTCAAAAAAAGAAAGGTCCAAACAAGGGAAGGAAGTTACGGGGATGTAAATATTTAAGTGGTAAGTTACGGGAAAGGAAGGTTCATCTATTTACGCCATTTTTGTAGATCGAAGCGGATCGAGTTTCTGAATCTGGTTTTTCTCTTCAAGCACCAGTCGTTTCATTTTGGTCCTCAAAGTTATTGTTTAGTTTCAATTTGGTCCCTTTTAGATTTTTTTGAATTCTCGTTGTGTCTTTGATGTTTGTTTGTTTGTTTGCCTGAGTAAACAGGATCTGGTTGCTCACTACATGAAGTGGACTTGAGATCCATGGCCTCCTCGGACACAAAGACCATGTGCGGACACACAATATGCGAGAAAAGACAAAGTGCAGACACACAGCGTGGAGAGGCCCGAATGTCTTGATTGTGTTCAAAAAGAATGGAGATAGTTGAACTTAGAAACACCATTAAGGAGATGAAGAAGGATGGAGAGTCCACAGAAATTTGTTGAAAATTGCATTGAATAGTATTTTCCTTTTGGTGGTAGCTTGTGTAATACTAATTGTCAAATCACAGGAATTTTGTGTGATGGTGTAACTTAGAAGGATAATTAGGTGTAAGTGGTTTAAATTTGGTTACATGTGTTGATTGTCATTGTGATGTAATTTAGCTTATGTATTACAATGTGTGTAAGTTACATTTTTGAATTTATATTAAGAGCGCTATTTAGATGCAATACTAAAATCATAGAGGACTCATGTATGCACTGTAAATACTAATCAAGAATGATAGAAGAAATTGAAACATTCTATAATTATAGAGGACCAAAATGTAACTTTTAAATTCATAAAGGACCAAATGAGACATTTTAAAATCATCAAGGACCAAATTGAAACATAACGAGAACAACGTAATATTAACTTAAAATGACCAAATATGTTACTGTACACATCCTATTGGCTATTAAAACACATGATCCGACCAATTAAACAACAAAATACAACAACCACGTGTGATTAAACATCTACACGACAAAAGTAATTGGCGAATAAAACAACAAAATACAACAACCACGTGTGATTAAACATCTCAACAAAAGTAATTGGCCAATAAAACAACAAAATACAACAATCACGTGTGATTAAACATCTGACACAAAGTAATTGGCCTATAAAACAACAAAATACAACAATCACGTGTGATTAAACATCTACAACATTCATGGCCTCTTCCATGTTTGAAGTTTAGGCCTAAAAGTCTTGGATGAAGTTGCGGCCATTGCGATAGTTTTGTCCTTTTGCTACACCAAGTGTTTTGGTTGCTCTTGTAGCGAGCACAGCTTGTATAGTTTGGGTAGTTTTGTCCTTTTTGCTACACCATTGTTTTTAGTGCGGTTTGTGGTGTAGTTTGGTAGTTTGTGTGGAAGTTTTTGGTGCGGTTTGAGAGTCTGAGGTTGAGTTGCGGTTTGAGAGTGCTGAGTTGAGTTGCGATCGAGTGCAGTTTGAGTGCGAGGTTGTGTTGCACTCGAGAGTGCGATTTGAGGTGGGGCGGTTTGAGGTGAGTACAGGTTGAGGTACAATTTGAGGTGCATTTTGAGATGGGCGATTTGGTTTTGGTTTTTACTGTTTGGGTGGATGCACTTGGACCATTTTGGCAAGCTCTTTTGTTGTGCCCAGTTTGCTTGCATTTACTACACTACCAACCCGTCCACTTTCTAGATATATTTTGAGTTGTGTTTGCTTTTCATCTCCATCTTTGTTCCTTGCCTTCTTAGGTCTACACAGTAAAACATTAAAAGAAACAAATATACATATTACCAAGCTGTTGTAAGGCTGCGAGAATTACACACGAGATTTCACCAAAATACAAATACACAGTAATTTTTATGTGGAGGAGGAGGATGTGCAGGTATGGAGTTTGTCGCCATATATTTTTCCCATTGGTTGGATAGATTCTGGTGGTAGCAGGCCCTCATAAGTGGCTTTTACGTAGTAAATATGAATCAATTCCTCGGGATCTAGTTCTTTGTGTTTGCAAACTTAACTACATGGCAATGAGAGCACCCCGTGAGCATCCATCTTCTACAAGAACACTCCTTAGAGTAAGATTCACCTGAAACTTGTCTCCAAAGTTGTGAATATGCCTCACATCATATATGTTCTCGATGCGAACCTTTAAATACCAAATAAAAACATAAGCAAATGAATGAATTTAAACTAGGAAGAGAAATCATAAAAACATAAGAAATTCCACTGCACATCGAGAATCTTGACTTGCTCTTTCTCCTTTTCTAACCTCGTCCTTATTCTTGGTAACACATCCTCATTGTAGTTACGAATTTTAAGTCTATTTTTGGCCCATCTTTCCATAAAGTAATTCCTTATTTCTTCCATCATAGTCACAATTGGTTTTCCTCTTGCATCAACTATGACCTTTGTTGAATGTCTCACTCATGTTGTTCCAAGCACATCACACTTTGAGTTAAGCGAGAATCTAGATTTACTCAATAATATGGAGCAATCTTAATTAAATCCTTATAAGCGACTTCATTGTTTGCCTTCATTTCCAACATGTGCCTCTCCCGTTGTTGTGGGTATGATGCCTTTGCGACCTTCCACATTATCTCTTTAAGTAACTTTCGGATGTTTCTTTCTAAAGTTGCTATATAAGTGCCTTCACGCAAAATCTTTGTTCACTGACACAGGAGTAACTCATTAATAGCGAGGCACGATCCTACCAAAACAAAATGAAACTACTTAAAATGATAAGGGACTAAATTGAAACTACTTAAAATGATAAGGGACTAAAATGAAACAAATAAATTCACACCTTTTGTTGATCGGACATGAAGGTGTATTGTTTCTGATTTCACTTTGACCACCCAAAATCATTTATAAGCGGCTCAAAACCAAGTCAAGAATCTTTATTCTCCTTGAACTCAATGGCTGCAATAGCGACATCTGGTCATTTGGGTCTCTACCAACAAGTTTGCTAGAATCGACCTCCATAATAACCCTTAAGAAAGCAACCATCTAGACCAATAATTGGTCTACATTTCATAAAGCGAGTTTGCAACCATCAAGGCACATGTAAAGCCTTTGAAAACTAGGCAACAAAGGTCTATCCACATACTCTCCACCTTCACTACTTGATTTCTTGCACATTCGGTTTAAGCTGTGCTATTTGGGTTTGATCTTAGTAACTCATGACAATAGTCATATAATCTCTTATATTGTTCTGAAAGCATCCATCAACAAGATCAATGGCCATCTTCCTAGCTCTATATGCTTTAGACACCTAATTCCGACATTCCATTTTTACGTTTGTCTTACTCTACAATATCACATTAACTTGATTTTAGGATTCTCTTTAAGCTGTCTTGTATAAACTTAGCTCCCGACCAACTTGACTTCAATGCTTTGACTTTAAATACTGCAGGGCATGTGTGCTTGTCTTTAAGTGTCCTTAAGCGCCATGTATCTTGATGGAAGCTTGAACAAACATGCAACCCATTCACATGATTTCTTACATATTGCTCTTTACTCTTTGCTTGTCATTCTTTTTTTAACTTGATGTCTCTGCCATTATATGCGGCATAAGTTACGATTGCGACTATGAATTCTTGCTTTGTTGAAAATAATGTTCCATTAACCCACTTGTAGTCCTCCATGGTTTTTGGCATGACAAAACTTGGAAATTTGGTTCTCTCTCCATCTTCATCGGAATCATCAGTGGAATCATCAGTTTCTAGGGATTCACTAAAATACTCTTCATCAGATAGACCCCTATCAATGTTTCCAGATTTCCTCTTTCTCTTTTCACCAATAATTAACCCATCACCATCATCACCATCATCACCATCATCACTTATCTTCAACAAATGGTACACAATGTGTTTGTCTGATTTGCTTTAGAAGAGTTCTTTGCTTTTCTTTTTCTTTGGCTACCCCCTTAACTGCTTACTTGTCTCCCTACCACCACATGTTCTTCTTCTTGGACACCTCAACACCATCGGATGGTACTACACCTTGTTTGTATGTTAAAGGAAAATAATTACTTTCTTAAAAATTCAAAGTTCCAAAGTATGTGTTAGAAATCAAGTTTTGTTTGAAGTATATATAAAACATTAAACTACGTACCAATAGGTTCGAAATTCATGGTTTAAATCGCCACTTGTTCTTGTTGGTGTCCATCTTCAAAACCATCATTCTCGACTTTGCTCGACCTCCTCATCATCAGAATCATTAAATCTATGCTTTTGCATAGTATTCTGTCATCACTCTCATTCCCATCTTCATTGATCAACTCTTGTAAACCTCCTTCATCTTCCATCCCCGCTTCGTTTGCGGCTTCACTTTGGTCCCTACGCCGCTTCACTAACTTGAGTTTCACTTTGGTCCTTCGACCTTCACTTGCATGATTTCATTTTGGTCCTCGAGCTTCATTTTGGTCTAGCTTCATGATTTCATTTTGGTCCCCTCTTCAACATCAACTATAATGTGGGCTGTGGTACAATTACGGGTTCGAGGAGTATTGTGGGCTTGTGGTATAGAATATCTCAAATGTGGGGCGGTGATTAAGTTGAGGGCGACATATAAATCTGCATATATAGGTTGAGATATTGGGTGGACTATGTACATGTGTACACATCCATTACCTTGGGCCCACTTGGCCATCTCCATGGCTCCTTTGTCATTTTCAAGCAACTATTTTACACCATTTATTTCATACCAAATTCCAACAAAGTCAATATACTGACTCCTTGAGAATGCCTATGACTTCAAAATAGGACCAACTTATCTGGATCGAGTTGCCAAGTTGTTACTTTCCGCTTCATAGGTGGTCATCTCTTCATCCACAAAATAGCCTCATGATGAAACTCAATTTTCAATGTATCCATTTCTTTGTTACAATAAACAAAGGCAACTTAGGTCCACACAACATACAATTTGTACAACAATAAACAAACACATACAACCACGCACAAAACACATAAATCTGTCTCCCTTCAACCACACACACGGAAAAACCCCACACATCCAACCACTAAAGCGAAAAAACCCACAAATCAACAAACCCCAAAATGCAAAACCCCTCAATCGAACCCTAAAACCAAAAACCCCCAAATGAAGCAGCTAAATCGAACATCCACACACATGCATACAAACCCTAAAACAACTCGAATCGAAACTTTGAGTAAAAACAAAGCAAACTTACCTTCAAATGGTGATTTTGGCTTGAAAGCCCAAGCGATACACCTTGATTTTAGTTACGCAACCTAAAACCTAGTTCTTCGTTTCCTTCTGTCTTCGCATTCTCTGGGTTCTCTGGGTTTTCATCTCTGAGTGATTTCAGTTTCTAAACCCAGATGAGTTTTCATTTCCTTTTCTTTGATATTGTTTATTTGTTATAAGCTTTAATGTAATTAATGTAATTTTTAAAAAACAGATTTGAAATGTTTGTTTTGGTTTTACATTATTTGTCTTTTATAATTGTAATATTTAAAAAGCAGATTTTATGATGTGTAATACATTAAAATGCCACGTCAATTAATGATGCTGAGTCACATGGACGCCACGTCAGCATTTAACTGCCAGCGTGGCGTCCGTTAAGGTCATTGACAGAAAACTAAAAAAAGGACCAAATTGACACAAAACTGAAACATAAAGGACCAAAGCGAGAAAAAAAAGATAAAGGACCAAAATGAAATTGAGGCCAAAGATAAAGGACCAAAAGCGATAATTTAGCCTTTTTTAAAAAAAAAAATTTGCGACGGATTTGCCCGCGGTTTGCGATGAAATTTGCCCGCAGTTTGCGGCGAAAATTTACCGCGGCTTTGCGGCGGAAAAATTTGCTCTGGTTGCGGCGGAAAAATTTGCCACGGAAATTCCGTGGCAAGCGATTCTGACGGCGTTTTGCCACCAATTTTGTCAAAGTGGCAAATGTTGTTTTGCCACGGAAATTTGTGCATTTGCGGCGGAAATGTCAAGTGGCAAATCAGCGATTTTCTTGTAGTGCTTGTTTCCAACATCACGCACGTCTCGAGCGAGTGGCGATCGTGAAGTCTCTCTTTTGGACCTGGCGTTGTACCTAGCTAAATTGCGACCTTACAGCTTGATCAATTGTTCTCTAGCGATGCTTGGGTGCGCGATTCTTCAATGAGTCTAACTCTTCTCGTATGGCTCGATCGTTTATCGTTATCGTTGGGGATTCGAAGTTCTCCAATTTAGTTAGCCCGTCTCTATGGGTATAACGACATCGATTCCATACACAAAGTGCGAAGGGTGACTCCGGTCGATGAATGAGAGTGCGTCTATATGCTAGAAGAGCGGATTGCGGCTCCTCGACCAGTTCCCGCTTTGCTTCATCAAGTCTTCTTTTCAAACACACGGGATAACTCTGTTGGCGCTTGGCTGGCCGTTTGTGCGTGGATGTTCGGCCAGAGGTAAAGCATTTGTTTTACCCACAAGTCGACCAACATTTCTCTGAACATCTTGTCTGCTGACTAGATGCAGTTGTCGGTTATCAATTCTTTGTGGGATTCCAAAGCGGGCTAGCACGCATCGGCGAAAGAACTTGCTTACTTTTGCGGATGTGATAGTTCTGAAGGCTCGGCCTCGATCCATTTAAATAAAGTAATCTCTGCCCACGATCAAGAACTTGAAGCGGCACTTGGAAGCGGATGGAAAGCGGACCTGCGGATCCATGCCCCACGGTGACGGCCAGGTGAGACAAGACTTTGCAGTGCGAGGAGGGTGCAGCGTGGGCGTCGGCATGTACTTGACATTTCTTGCATTTCTGAACCAATTTCTTAGCATCTTCGTCCATGGTTGGCCAGTAATAACTGGCCCTAAGATCTTTCTTCGCTACTGAACGTGCACCTTGATGGCTTCCACAAACACCCTCGTGGATATCTCTCGACACATGGTCGACCGGCCAAAGCGATAGGCATCTCAGCAGTGGAGATGAGAATCCTCTTCTATACAACTTTCCTTCTATCACAGAATACTTGGTCGCCCTTAACCTGACCAATTTTGCTTGCTTTTGGTCGCTCGGTTCTTCTCCTTCGACAATGTATCGCGGAATGGGGGCAATCCAATTGTTATCTCGATCAACACAGAGAACGGCCAATGACTGGCTTGGCTTGGTCGATACACTCGGCCGATTTAGAGTCTCCTGGATTAAACTTCTGTGATTTCCAGGGCTTTTGGTACTTGCTAGCTTTGAGAGGATATCTGCTCGAACATTCTCAGTCCTAGGCACATGCTTTACCTCTGCTCGGTCGAACTGTTTGAGAAGCTCCCTCACTTTGGCCAAATAACTTTTGAGCACATCATCTTTAGCATCATACAATTCTTTGATTTGCGAGACGACTAGCAAGGAATCTGAATGAAGTTCCACACGATCGACATTGAAATCCTAGCGGTAGTGGTAGGCTATGCACGCCTCATACTCGGCTTGGTTATTTGACGTGTGGAAGGCAAAAGTTAAGGATACCTCCACAGCAAGGTCTTCTGAATTTTCTAGTATTAGGCCGGCTCCACTACCTTTACTATTGGACGATCCATCTACGTGTAAAGTCCAGGTCGTTGCAGGTTGATCTTATGGAATTGGAGTCATCTCCGCTATGAAGTCGGCCAATACCTGTGCTTTTGCGGCCGATCTGGATTCAAACTTTATCTTTGAACTTCGTGAGTTCAGCGCCCACTTATCATCCTTCCGCGATCTGGCGATGGAAGACTTGCCTGATTGGCTGATCGGTCCTTACCACGACCTGTTGGGCCACGAAATAGGGTCTTAATCTTCGAGCGGCCACCAGAAGTGCGAGAGCCAATTTTTCTATTTTTTGATATCTTTGCTCGGGCCCTTGCAACACCTTGCTGATGAAGTAGACTGGATTCTGCTTTAGGTCGTTTTCCCTCACCAACACAGCACTCAAAACCTCTTCTGTTATTGCTAAATATAAATACAAGACCTCCCCCGGCAATGGCTTAGTCATGATTGGTGGGTTAGTCAGGGCTTCTTTCAGTTCGTCCAATGCTCGCTGGCATTGGTCGGTCCACTCGAACTCTGTGTCTTTCTTCAGGAGTCTGAATAAGGGAAGTGACTTGCAGGCCGCTTTTGGTATGAATCTGGATAAGGCGGCCACCATGCCGTTCAGCTGTTGTATCTCTTTCTTGGTGGTGGGCGGCCTCATATCGGCGACCGCCCTACATTTGTCAGGATTAGCTTCTATTCCTCTTTCTGTTAGGTGAAAGCCCAAAAACTTGCCGGCCCTCACACCAAAGGTACACTTTTCTAGATTCAGCCTAAGTGAATTCTTCCTGGCTTCTTCAATGATCTCCCTTAAATCGTTCACATGATCTGGATCGGTGACACTCTTTATGATCATGTCGTCCAGGTACACCTCAGATATCCGGCCGATCTGTTTCTTGAAGATCTTGTTCATCATGCGCTGGTAGGTCACCCCAGCGTTCTTCAGGCCGAATGGCATTACCTTATATTGGAAGTTGCCACGATCATCATGAAAATTTGTTTTGTGTCGATCGGGGTACATCGTGTCGATTGTAGCCCAGTAAGCGTCGAGAAAAGATAGTAACTTATAGCGAGGCACCATCGACCCGACTTGTCAATGTTGGGCGCGGGAAAGGCATCGCCGGGCATGCCTTGTTCAGTCGGTGTAGTCTACACACATTCGCCACTTGCCATTTTCTTAACTTCACGATCGACATTAGATGGCGGTCGTGTGCTTGATCTCTTGATGAAATTAGCCTTCACAAGGTCCTCAGCGGCCTTTCTTTGCGGCTTGAGATTTTCCTCACTCGAGTTCGCCTTCTTTGGGCGGCCTTAACTCCTTCATCGGCCAGGAGTTGATGGTAGCGATCTCTCTACGGGAATCTGGGCATATCGATGCACGCCCATGCGAAAGCAGTCGGCGTAGTCTTTTAAACATTCCACAAGGTCTTGTCGACTTGCTCGGGTAGGTCGCTACCTAGCTTCACCCGTTTTCTTTGGGTCGTCACCCATTTGTACATCTATCGATTCCCGTGAGGCTCACGGTCTCTTGAACTGTTTTTAGCTCTCGGGCTAAATCGTCATCATTGTCCTCTGGGTGCGCTATCTCCCGGATCATATGAGCATCGGATCGATAAGATTAACACAGTGGCCTTCACCGGTGCTCTGAGTATTTGGGCCCGATCTATCTCATCACAAATTTCTGATAAAGGTAGTGACCGTCTCATGCCTCTGGGTGGTTGCCGGGGTAACTACACAGTCGTCTTTCTTGTAAAACTTCATTTTCAAATGCACTATTGGCCTATGGCCTCTAGCTTGCCCAGGTCGGCCTCTAGATAATACTGCGGTAGCAAGACTTGATGGGAGTCTGAGGCGTCGTCGGGGCCGTCTGTACAAAGGTGCTTTCCCCAGTATCATCACCAAATGTGACCAGGAGTTCGATCGTCCCCAATGGATAGGTAATCGCTCCATTGAAGCCCGTTAGTGGAGTAGGATCGGCCTGGGGAATTATCTCACTTCGATCCACTTTTAACTTGTCAATCAATTCTTCAAACATGATGTCGGCCGAGCTTCCTTGGTCGACCAGAATTCTTTGAACCTCTGTGTTGGCCATAACTGCTCTGACTACCAACAGAACATAACTGTTTGGCCTTCCATCGAGTAGGTCGTCAACTCCAAAAGAGATGGGAGGTCTATTCGAGACCGGTCGTTCTGCTGAAGTCGATGCAACCATTAGAAGCTCGTCCCACTTTCTCTTTGTGGCTTTGTTGGACTCCCTACGATCCAACGGGTTTCCACAGTGAATAACCATGGCTACGTTGCGGCCTTTTGATTGCCGAGTATCTCGATCTTCAGATCGGTCTTTATCTTGGGCAGCTGTTATGACTAGGGCGACCTTCCCTCTGTCTTCTCTTGAGGTCGCTCGCTTTCTTCAACTTGCCTTTCTGAATAAGGTCTTCATTGTCGTCTTTGAGGGTCATGCAGTCGTTGGTGTCATGCCCTTTGCTCTTGTGGTAACGGCAGTACCTCTTGGTCGGTCGTGCCCCCTTCTTGAGAACGAGAGGATCAGGCCGCTTCACCCCCACAAATTCGTTGTTTTGGCATTCACTGTAGATCTGTGCAATGGAAGTGTTCAGACGAGTGCGATGATCAAATTTCTTGTCTCTGAAGTCCGGCCGGTTGTCTCGGCGACCTTCATACCCTTTGGCCGGTTTATTTTGCTATTCTTTGGGACACGCACGGGCACCCCTTCTTGCGGCCAAGGTTTCTTCATACGCCATGTGGTCATTCACCCTTGTTAGGAAGAAGCTGAGGTCCTGATAGTGATTCAACGTGAACTCTTCTACGAACCTATGGTCGGTCGAATGCCCGCGTTTGAGATATTTGACTTGTCCTTGTCGGGCAGTCGCGAAGCGATCTCGGCCTCGATGTTGAACGGTCGATGTCTTGTCTCGGCGTCATTTATCACCTTGAACGATCGTGTCCAAGTGTTCCTCATATCTGTACTGGCAACAGTTGGCAGTATAGTGGGCTAAGAAGATCCTGATCAAGTCTTACCATGAGGAGATGGTGTTGGCACGAAGCGATTCCCACCATTCTAGTGCTCGGCCGTCCAGCGGCGAGGAAAAGCGACACTTCATCGTCGACCCCATTCTGCATGCTTTGCAATAATTGTTAAAATATCGGATGTGCTTATCTGGATCGCCACGACCGTCAAACTTGTTTAGATTGGGTGGCTTTCTCGGTCCGCCAGAATGCTATGCGCTGATTTCTCTAGTAAATGGGTGCGTGGCGTTACGAATGTCGTTCGACCCGAAAGGTTGCATAGCGAGCACGCCTCGTTGCCCGAGCATTCCATAGAATCCTCGGTGGGCCAAATGGTGGAAGTTGAGGAGGCGCTTACGGGTGCTCGCTTTGACCTCTTATTGGCGTTGCGAGACATCCACGATTCTTCCATCCTATAATCTTCCGATTCTTCACGAGAATCCCGCGACCTACTTCTCGGCCAAGCGTGAATCGGACGACTTCGTTAGAGAATATACGGTGGGCGGCGGCCGTGCTCGGGGCGGTAGGCTGAGTCCTCGTATTCATCATAAGAGAGTGAGCAGCGTGCGCGCGTTCTGCTTGCAGGGGCGACCTCGTGCCACGATTCGTCGCCCGGGAGACCGGTGGGTGGTGCTTTCGTGAAAGAGGCTCGCCGAGGAGGTGATCGGTGTCTGGCGCGTCGTCGGCGAGGCGAAAGGTTCTCCGTCTTCCGCCTGCGCGAGCGACGCGGAATTGACCTCTTTCATAGCGAGAGATCAACTTCGTCTCTATCTGCGATGACTTTGGTTTTGCTGCGCGGGATCTGCGAGCGGCACGAGTGGCGTGTTACGGCAATGGTTCTGAATGCTGCTTGATCGATTCGGGCGGTAGATCGTGAGAGCAGTAGTTGCACTGCTCTGGGGCCGGTCGCGGCCGCCATGTCTTGAAAGGTTCTTGTCGCGGATTTCCTTGAGATTAAGTGAATGGTGGCGGCTCGCCTCAGAGTCTGCTGCTGCGAGGATGTTGCCGGAGGAGTTGAGTCGAGATGAGGCCGCGTTTGGGGCGGTCGCGTGGAGCCATGAGTGAAGTAGGATAGCGCTCGGGCCTCCCAGCGTGGTCGCGATTGATCGTACCTTGACCAATGAAGTGTTGAAGTTGTTGTTGGCCCGGGCGGTCGTTGAATAAGGAAAGGGCCAGGTCTGGCTTCCTGCAGAGCACCTCGGGTGGTACTACGCAAAGACACTCAGACGATCAGTGAGTGGTCGCTCGAGGCGAGATAACACAATGTAAGAGAAGCGTGCACGATGCCGTATGCGAATGGCGTATATATCTTGTAGCGTCCGACCGTTTTGCGAAGATTTCGGCGGTTCGCGAGTGCGCTCAGTGATGGACTTGGGCGGTTTGTACTATGGTAAAGCGGCCCGGATGCTAATCGAACCTCTTGGTTTTGGTGATACACCCGGAACAATATCAAAATATAATTCCTCCTAATCTTTATCTTTCCTTTACAGCGGATGCGATTTCTGCCAAATTTGCAATTGGTTATGTGGTGTGTTTGTATTGGATAACTAGTACATTTGTTTATGTTGTGTCTTCCTCTTGGTTGGTTCTTTAGTTGTCTTACTCCCATTGGTTCCCTCATTTTTTTTAAAACACTTCTTTCTCTCTTCTTTCCACGAGTTGGATCAGTTACCCGTCCATTTGTCATCACATTTCTTTCATTGTTCTTTGCCACATGAACCATTCTTATATTATACTTGATTGCATTTCCATTTCTTCACTTTCCTTTAATTTTTAAAGTCAATCTCGCTCTATTTTTAAGCTTCATCACCCTTACTCTTTCTCTCATATATTTCCAGGCTTCCTTTGGCCAATCCTCTTCTTTCTTTTGCCTTGCTTCCCGCGTTTTTTGCAATGATGGCTTGCTGCCATATTCCAGTGCACTCAATTACATTTCTCCATTTCCTTTTCTTTCTCCACGCTTTCACCCTCTCGTTTCCTTCCATTCTTCTTTATCTATTTATGTCAACACTTCCCAGCTTTTCAAAAGTGTGTTTTGGCATTGAAGCATTTCAGTTCTTTTGATTTCCTTATGGCGATTCCTTTGGTCTATTTTTATCCTTACTCTTTCATTAATCTTTTGCTTATTCTATCTGTTTGTTTACTCTTTAGTTTTCTGTTTTTGTTTCTTGTATTAAATTTTGCTCCTTTTTATTGCTGCAGATTTGAGCAGTGTTCTTCTTCATCAAAGGCAAGCGAGGCTTAAGACATGTTATGTTCTTATGATTATGAAGTGGTATGTGTGTTCTTCTTTAAGAAAAACAAAGGCATAGAAAAATTCTTGAAAGATGAAGCTCATAAAAATATACGCTTCAAACAATCTTTTGAAAAGCATGAGTTGAGATGTCTTCATTATTATGGTAGTCTTGTGTTTATCTCTTGTGTCGTTGCTTGAGGACAAGCAACAATTTAAGTTTGGGGGTGTGATAACTCTATTTTATATAGAGTTATTCATTCATTTAAACTTAGATTATTGTTTATTTTCAAGTACATTAATATATCAATATAGCTTATTTAGTAAGAAACAACATTGTAAGAATTCAAATAGATTAGGACAATAAAATAGGCAAAATGCATATATCTTGTTAGGTTTGATGTTTTGTTCAGTGCAGCTACTTCAGGTGTTCCCACACTGGCTACACTAGGAGTGCCCACACTGCTTACACCTGCTAAACCAACACTTTGCACCAAAACATCCAAGGACCAATTTGATGTTTCCACACTTGATATGTGACGTCATGCCTAGTCATATGGAGCAGATCCACTTGCAAAATTCGGCGACCACGATCAAAAGCAAGTTGAGAAGCTCAACTCACTCAAGGATATGTGGCAGCTTCTTTGTTGGACCACCCGTGTGAGCTTCATGCAAAGCGACCAACTTGAGCAACTTGCTCAAATCGTGCGCAACTAACCATGGTTAATGATCTCGATTGATATTTGGCGCCCAGGAAACCTCCAAGGAGGAAAGCTCACTTGCCTATAAATACAAGCCATATCTTCACTTGCAAATAATCCTTTATCCACTTCTTAAGGATCAACTTAGTTTAGTTTATTTGTAGCTTAGTTTTAGTTTGTATTTACGTTTACGAAGAGAAGGAAGGTAAGGAGGTGTTGACAACCACTCACTTCACTTCAACTACTTGGTATCTTTGAATATTTGAATATAGTGCTATTAAACTTGGTAATGCAGAATTCAACTTACTTGTAATGAGATAGAGTTGTGCTCCGTTACCAACGATGCATCTTTCTTCTTTAACCAATGTTTTACCGTTTATTTTTTTAATGTTTTTCATCAAGTATTTGTGATGATTATTGTGCAGGAGTTTCCATTGGTTGGAAGCTAGGGTTTGTGATGTTTGTTGTGCAGTGCTTCCCATTTGGTGGCAGGTGAGGTTCTGAAATTTCTGCCTTGTGTAATCCATCGCATGATCTTCCTTTTATGTCATTTCCCATTTTGCTAAGAATTTGTTTGTATTCCCCATATTCCCAATTGTTCTTATGATGCTTCTGATATTCTTTCCTGCTTTTACCTATCCATGGTTTCCATTTGTTGTCTTCTTTTGGTTTTGATGGCCTTCATCTCGATGGATATTAATCTATCCTTTTACGTGATTGCTTTCTGCCTTTTATGTTTAAAGTTGGTGGGTGTGTGCCAAGTGTGCCTTTGTTTTCAGACCTTCACACTATAAATGCATGTTCTTTCCTTCATTCATTTTCGTGCCTTCTTCTCCATTACCACATTTTAGTTCATTGAGCTTACGGGTAGATATGGGTTTTATTGATGAGACTGTTCCTGGGAAAGTTGATTGGTCATTGGTATTTAGGATTATTAAATCTTGGTTTTGCTTTTCTTAGCTCCTTGAGTAGATGCCCCACTAATCTCTTTCCCTTTTTCGGCAAGGGGAGGTCGGGTCTCTAAGGTTCTTTTCTTGCACCTTTCTGAACGAAAGGGCGTACTTCCACATCGGAAGCATGAACGGTGTTGATAGGTTCAGCATTGAGATTAACAACGGCGAAGTCGGTGTTAATCTGCAGGTCGAGCCTCGACACACTTTTTGCGCTAGTAGCGGCTTCGAGCTGCATCATTGAAAGAAATCTTTGGGGCCATCCGAAATGCGCAAGATAAAGAACGGATGTTAAAAACTTAATAAAATTACTAAATGAAGTAGTTAATAAATTCTATTTAGATCCTACCAAATCGACCTCAACATGACTTCGTTTGAGGGCTTCAACCAGCTTCTTGGTTTCAAATCCCCAACGATTTTTGGTTGGATCATTGGTCTGATCGATCGGCCGCAATCGCATCATTTCGGAGTGTCGGATCGGCTTGGCCGTCAAAACGATCTGACCATCATCGATGAATTTTCCAACCCGGTTAATCGCTTTGGGTGTGACGGGTTCGACCTAGAAAAACTTATTCTTCCATTCGTTCTTAAGGCTATCAGTATAAGGGCGAAAAAATTTGATTCCCCTCTTGGATCGGAGACTAACGTGCAATTGGCGCCCAGGATCGCCACTATTGTCTTCTTTCCTCCGATGCACTTCAAAAAGGTGACAAAACAAGTCAAGGGAGGTAGGCCTTTCCAAATGAATGCACACCAACTCATATGCGTGCATGAAATCCCATGCGTTGGGATGAAGCTGGGACGGGGCTAGTTCCAGAGTCGCCAGTATAGATTGCTGAAACCGGGTGAATGGAGAACGAATGTGCATATGGACCAATGTGGTATAATAGATGATGAACTTCAGAGAGGCGGGTATGTGGCGAGATGCTCTCCGGTCTTCATCCCGTAAGTGTGCCACCTTTGGGGCTCTTTCGATGGAATTCTCCTTGCATATGCGCTCTGATCCTCTTGCCCTCCAAAAACGGATTCAATTTCGCGAATTTCTTCAGCAACCCATGAATAATCACAGGGCATTCCTAAAAGCGGATCAACAGGAAGATATATTAAGCCAACTCCGGTATCCCGGTATCCCGATATCCGTAGAGAACTTCCACACCATCGGCCACATCCCCTGGGAGCCGGATTTCATCATCAACTTGTATCTCAAAATCATTACCATTTTGGTCTTCTTCTTGACCTTCTTGAGGATCAACATCCGCTTTTAGCCACTTAGGTTCCAGATTCGATGTCGATTCATCGATGAATCGAAATCAGAAACTCCTGAACTACTATTTTTTCCCGGAGAATCCTACAGATGAATTCCTCATCCGAGATGGGCCAGGGCGGACCAAACTCTTCCCTTATCTCGGGAGCAACTCCTCCATCAAGTTGCACCGGGATATCTTCCCCGACCCTGTGGGTCGCTCCCCCATCTATTTGCATCGGATTGGATTCTTGAATGGATCGCGCAACCATTAGTTTGCCAATATCTGGGTGACGAGCTTGGTGAACAAGTCTGAGAGTTTCGGGCGAGCTTGGTGAACAAGTCAGGTTGTCCCATATAATCGGGGAAAATTCGGCGTGATGGGTTGCGGCGAGTCGGAACGACACGATAACCCCACCATAGAAAGAAAAAAAGCAGTGAGGGGCAAAGTCCCAACCCGGAGTTGCTAAAAGTAAAATAATGAACCAAAAGGTACTAACCTCGTGTAAGTCTAATGTTAACTCGAAGTTTCTGACAAATTTGAATCACTTCACTCCACTAGAACCGATCGCGTGCATACTTACACACAAAAGAAGAAGCAGAACTGCAAAAAATTCTCTAAGATCGGGAGTCAAAGCAATTTCACGGAGAACAAAAGCGCAAAAATGAAGCTGGGTAACCCTATTTATAGTGGGCCTATGAATCTCAACCGGCGACACATAGATCGACACGTCAAATCAATTGTCATTAATGACATTGCACGAAAAATGAAGTGTTATCATTATGAACTATCTCGAGTTTCTCAACAGTCACATCGATACATCAACTCATTAATGATCTTTTTGAAACCTGAAGAGACACCATTCAATTTCAGAACTAGAACGTTAACACCGGCCGGATCAATCTGGGAAAAGTTACACCATCCAAAAGCGTCAAGTCAAGCTTGCCCTTAAAAGCGACCTGACTTGGGGGGCAACTGTTATGGAGTAAAAGTGCTCTTACTATGTGCACCACCCTCCAAAAACAAGTTGTTGGGCTTACTAGTTGAAGGCCCATCAGCATGGTGAAATTCACTCATCAACGGTCAGGATCTGGACCTTAGATCGGACGACTCAGATCAACACAACTCAACAACCTTTGACACTATAAATATAGCAATCAATGTAAGGGTTAAGGTACGCATTAACTACCATTAAAGACTTGCATTAAATAAACTCTTCACTGTCTGACTTTAGGATCGGAGTGACTTTGCAGGTACACCCCACCTCGTCTCGGAACTCAACATTGGACCTCCACATTGTTGATCAACTATCATACTCTACCTACAATCTAGGATCGGATACCCCTTAGATACAGTACAGAACAAGTTGTAATATATATTTTTTGATCAGTAACTAGTTGTAATATATATATATATATATATATATATATATATATATATGAAACGTCCTTGTTCAAATATACACGTGTATTAAGTTTTTAATTTTCCACATTTTCTTGAGATAAGTTACAGGTTTTTTTAGATAGGCAAAGTGGTTAGTAATTAGTGTGTTCGTTGTTAGAGGGAGGGGCGAGGTTGAACCCACGTATGCCAGCGTTTTTCACCAGCGATGTCACTTTCATTTCAGCCAAGTGAGCTACCCATACAGGGCGAGATAAATTCTGAGTTACTTTGATGAGACAAAATTAGTCAATTTCACGATAAAATTAGTAGAGACCAAATTACTTTTTTATTCATAGAACCAAGTTACTAATTTTCTTCTTGAGCACTCATCGTATTTGAACCAATTGGGATGTCCACTTGCACTCCACTTTAATATTATTTTTTTCTTATAAAAAAAAGTTACTACTTTTAATTTCACAAGTACTACTAATTTTTTTCACTATTACACTCTATTGGTCTCTACAATTTTTTTGGGTACCAATTTAAGTATTTATTTAATAAAAAATAATTCTACCCGACCTTAAAAAGCTATTGACAGCAAACTGGAAGTATAGATGAATGGAGAACGGATCCTCTGAATTTAGGGCGGGAACTGCACTATGCAGTTCCCTTACTGCACAACATAAATTTAGAGGGACAACCTCGGTTACACTACCTCGGTAAATTTAGGATGATAGAGCAGCAGCAGGGTAGTGTATGCTGAGAAATAGAAAATAACCGATTTTTATTGGTAATTGCATTCAATCCTTGAGGATGATATTTGTAACGCCCCAAATTTTATAAGAAATTATTTGGAGTTGATTTGATAGGGTAGTGGACCAAATTGGAGAGTTTTTGGCATAGGGACCATGTTGAGAAGGACTAAAATTGATGTTAGAAATACTTAATATATGATGATTATTATTATTATTATTAATATTATTATTATTATTATTAAAAGCAAGTTTCTAGGGAAAACCAAAGTGGTTATGGGAGGGAGGAAAAGTAGGAGGAAAAGTAGCGTATGGTTTGGAATTAAAAATCAAATTAAAAATGGTTAGAGTGTTGATGCTCATTTAAAAGGAATCAAAAATAGAAAGGAGAAAATCGAGAGTGTGTGAGAGTGTGAGACATGGCCTGTGGGGAGAGAAAACAGAGGGAAGGATGATAGAAGAAGAAGGTTGTGAAAATGATAATGAATTCATTTCTCTTTGTAGTTCGATTCTGAGTTTGACTTATATAGATGGTTGAGATTTAAGCGAATCTCAAGCGCATCTTCTCTTTGTTACAATAAAGCCAATCTCGATTGTAATTGTAAGCAACGACCTATATAACTTGAGGAACTAGCTACACAATTACACTTGTTGACCAAATATACAAGGAAATTACTCTTATATTTACAATCAATTATATCACTATTATTCCCCCTCAAGTGAAGGTGGAACAACTTTAAGTTTGCCTCTAAGTGTTGAAAATGCACCGGCCAGTAGCGGTTTAAATCGATATATCGACAAGTGACTGCGGCCGGAACATGAACAATTCCCGGTGACTTTTCTAAGACCTTTTCGAAACAAAGTGAATATCCGGCTCAGTGTTTGGTTTTGAATGTAATACGAGAGTTATGTGCAATTTGGGTTGCACTTTTGTTATCCGCGAGCAACAACAGGAGCATGATGCTTAACTTTTAGCTCTTTGGCGGAGAAATTACCAAAGTAGTTACTGCGGTAGAATTAGCTAAGCCCACATGTACTCGGCCTCGACCAACGATCTTGCCACGAGGTTTGCTTTTTGGAGCCCAGTGATACTAGATTTGGCCCGAGGAAGACACGCGAGCACGAAGTTGATCTTTGATCATGCGGGTCATGCCCGATCAGCATCCTTTGTATGCTCGCGCGTGATCTGAGCACATCTGTAAGTAAGGTTGGAGCAGAGCCCATAAGTTGCGATCCACCGGATCTGAGAAGGATTCTTTTCTTGCTCTAAGATGAGATTCAAGAGGTTGAGCGAAGAATGGCGGGGATTTGTTCCTGAGTAGGCAATTTCGGGCCTAGTAAGAGTAGCATCTTGTAGGGCACCTACTAAGGACCGATATTCATGAGGATCTTGAAGTTTATCGACTCAAATTTACTCGACTTAATGGTTGAAGCCATAGGTGTTGGCATACCATTGCGGCCAGTCATAGAGGCCTTGCTCAGCGGATCCACGATATATTTGTGTTGGGTGAGCAAAAGCAGAACCATTTGGCAAATACTTTAACTTTCGAGGCCTAGGAAGTGTCGAGTCTTCCCAGTGTTTGAGCAAAAGATACATTAAGCTTCTTGATTAGATCATGTATTAAGCATATGCAGACCACCACTGTGATCAATATATCGTCCACGTATACTAAAGCGAACAAGCGTACTCCGGGGGCGGTGTGTACAAGCGAGGATGAATCACAACTTACTTGGTAGAAACCCAAAGCGATGGAAACTGTTTCAACCTTTGATGCCATGCAGGAGGAGCTTGTTTGATCCATACAAGGACTTATGAAGTCTGCACACCAATGTTTTATCTTTGTTAGAGAACCCCGGTGGTTGAACCATGTAGATCTCTTCTTCTAAGTGCCCATTAATGAAGGCGTTGTTGATGTCTATTTGTTGAATATCTCATTTGTTGGATATGGCTATAGAGAGCAGAATCCTTATGGTGGCAGGCTTAATAACGGTGAAAATGTTTCACCAAAGTCCTTACCGAGCGGTTGGTTATAGCCTTTGGCAACCAATCTTGCCTTATATTTGTTGATTGTACCATCTGGATTCTCTTTCACCCGAAAGACCCACTTGCATCCTATTGCTTTCCTGTTTGGAGGGAGGGCAGTGAGGCTCCAGGTGTTGTTTGTTGTGAGAGCTTGTAGTTCAGCTTCCATGGCAGATTTCCAGTCGAGTGCAATGAGTGCTTGCTTGGTAGAAGTAGGCTCACAGTGAGTGAGGAGAATTTTGGGTTTGAGGGAGCCTGTGTCTTGTCTAGTAACCATATGATGGATTTTTGTGTGAGGTGGTGAGGGTGACTCAGGTGGAGAGGCTGGTTGTAGGTCAAAGTTGGGTGATTCAGGTGGTGAAGGTGGTTGTATGTCTGTGTTGGCTAAAGGAGTGTCTGTATTTGGGAAGGCAGTGGGTGGGGGAGGGTCTGTAGCAGGAATAGGTGAGTGAGGTGGTGGATTGGTGTCAGGGGATGGGACATTTAGGTGTGTGGTTGCCTTTGGTAGTGCGGGGAGGGAATTAGGAGTGTAGAATCGATGGGGTAGAGGTTTTGAAGCATCGAGTTCTGGAAACATAGTTGGATAAGGGAATTCCAATTCATTGAAGATGACATCCTTAGAAACAATGATTTTACCTTCTTGTGTGAGACACTTGAACCCTTTGTGATTAGAGGACAAGCCTAAATTGACACACTGAGAACTTCAGGCGAAATTTATGTTTGTTAAAGGGTCTAAGATGGGAAAGCAGGAACAACACCCAAGGTTTTAAATTGATTGTAGATTGGTTCTTTATTGTAGAGGGCACTGGAAAGGTGAAATAAAGGTGGACAACCCCGGTTGTTGGAAGTGCATTGTCAATTGAATAGCATTGGTGAAAGCATGGTCCCAAAATCTAAGAGGCATCTTAGCATGAGACGGGATAGTGAGGCCCATTTACGTGATATGTACGTGTTTTAGCTCAGTGACCCATTTTGGTGAGAGGTATAGGGACAAGTGAACCGATGTACTATGCACTAAGTCACTAGGAACTTGGTAAAGAAAGATATTCACCCCCGTCGATTGAGCAGCTTTAATAGTGGTAGAAGCGTGTTTGAACCAGTGAATGAAACTGTTTGAAGGCAAATAAGGCTTCTGATTTATGGTTTAGGAAGTATACCCAGGTAAATTTGGTAAAGGCATCTACAAAGGCTATGTAATAGAGGTGACCTTCACTAGAGGGGATAGGAGAGGGCCCCCACAAATCAATATAAATCAATTCAAAGGGTGCAGTGTATTGTGTCTGTGACTGAGGTGCATGCAATTTGTGTGACTTGCCAATGCTACATGAGTTACAAAACTGAAAAACAGATTTATTTGAACACACGGGCACATTACAATGTTTCATTACATGAGTTACAACTTGAGGATTTGCATGGCCTAGTCTAGTATGCCAAAGATTTGGATCATTAGACTGAACTGAGGTACTAACAGAATTAACACATTTGAAATCACGAGAAATAGCGATGCTCGAAAAGCGAAATTATCTATAGCGGTATTAGATGAAACTAAGTTTGCTTGGGTTTAGATGCCTATGCCTAGCAATAGGGAGCCACTTTGAACACATAGAGTCCACTTTTGTCTAAAGTGCCCTTTAGCCTGACTTGCACAGAAGTGCAGTGAGACAACAAGACAATCGGTATCACGAAAAATAAAGGCGACATGATTATCTTTGGCAAACTTAGATACAGATAATAGGTTCTTTGTGATATTGGGAACTAGTAATAGATTATTCAATACTAGATTAAGGTGTGAGTTAACTGGTGATATAAACTTAGATGAGCCAGGTGGCGGCAATTTTGGCTCATTGGCCATTGCCCATTCTAACTTGAGTTTTACCTCTATAAGGTGTGGATTTGTGTAAGTGTTTCTTCTTTGCAGTGACATGGTGCGAGGCACGAGTGTCACCATACCAATCTTCATCATCTGTGTCATAATAACATGAGAGTTCAGGGTTAATACTTGTGGCATCAAGTGCCATTGCTTCTGCTAAGCTAACTTGAGGAGTAGCAGATGTTGTTGCTCCATCAGAGGGCTTATCAGTAGTTTACGGTGGTGGCGGCATCGTTACTGCGTTCTTTGGTCTTTGGAGGCGCGAGCGATTCATCAAAAGCGAAACCCGGCCGATCAAATCTGAGTGTCCATGCGCGCCATGGTGACCGCGTGGGGCGAGATCCTCCCGGCGAGCACGACCTGCGACCACGATTCGACCATTACGACCACGCGCGACCAAATTGAGATCCACCACGATTAGGTTGATGGTGAGTGAAATTAGCGAAGCATCTTGGTTTCCGCTTCAAAGAAGTTTGAAGCGACATTATTGCGGCGATAGTAATAGCGAGTTCTTGCGATACTTGTCCAATTGTGATTCTGGACAAGTAGCAAGGATTCAATTTCGCTTAGTGAAGGGGTTCGGTTTTGCCATAAATCATCATGACAAAAGCATTGAATTCCTCCGGTAAGCCATCTAACACAACGTCAAGTAAGATACGTGCTCGGTGATCGATTCTCCAATGCTGCAGTGAGTGAATCGGCGAGTGTGCACCTTTGTGAGAAATTCAGAAATGGTCTTGGATCCTTTCTTCGTGTTCTTCAATTCATTGCGAATTTGTGAACTTTGGCTTTGAGATGGGAGAAATAGTCTTTGGTGAATTTTCTCCCAAATTTGCCATGAGTGAGAGCAAGCGAGAACACGAGGAAGAACCGGTCTGAGAGAGTTGAAAGTAGCCATGTGAATAACGTCGATCTTGCACTAACCACCGTTCAAACTCGTCGGAGGCGATATCGTGATCACAAGACATCGGAGGCATACTTGGCGGAATCTTAGGGTTCACTAGGAACCTTTGAAGCTTGTGCATCTTAACTACTCCTTGACTGTTGATTCCAGGCGAGAAATTTTTGTCGTCAAGTTTGATGGAAAGCTTGGTCCATTGGCGAAGTGTTAAGCGAAGTTGTTTGCGATCGATTGAAAGATGGAGCGCTCCCGTGGGAGAGCTATTGTGAATCGGTGAAGTTTGAGGTAGCCATGGTTATGGTGAGGAACGAGCTCGTGGCGGCGGAAAGCGTTATGACTTCGAGGCGGGCAGAGAAATCGATACCATGATAGAAGAAGAAGGTTGTGAAAATGATAATGAATTCATTTCTCTCTGTAGTTCGATTCTGAGTTTGACTTATATAGATGGTTGAGATTTAAGCGAATCTCATTGCATCTTCTCTTTGTAACAATAAAGCCAATCTCGGTTGTAATTGTAAACAACACGACCTATATAACTTGGGGAACTAGCTACACAATTACACTTGTTGACCAAATATACAAGGGAAATTACTCTTATATTTACAATCAATTATATCACTATTAAAGGATTGCGTGAAGTTCATAAGGGAAAAAGCTAGGGATTGTTGGTGTCTTGGGGAGTTGCTTGAAGCTTTGTGTGTTCTTGAATCTCTAAAGGTTAGGGGCTCTCCTTTCTTACTTAATAACCTATTGGATTAGCAATGATAGTAGTTAGGTTCTAGGGATGAATTGTAAATTGAATCGTTATATCGTGGATTTAACGGTGGTGTTATTGTTTGAATTGAGATGTGGTTCTCATACTACGTGTTATATTGAATTCAATTGAGTGATTCTATGTTAATCGATGTTGAGGTGATTATAATAACTAATGTGCATGTGGAGTGTTTGTAGAATTGACTCAGTAAATTGAGAGTGAGAACATGAGAAATTGGTGAGGTTGTGATGTCGCATAATTATCTTGGAGATGAAATTAAGTGATTGAGGTATGCACTAGGTATTATTGGTGAGATGTTGAATGGTGTGTACCTAGGTGTAAATCGAGATTTGTGTTGTGTTTTTCAAAAAGAAATCAAAGATGCTATTTTAGTTAATTAAGTGTTGCTGTTTTTATAAAGAATATGTTGCTGTTTTTATAAAGCTAAGATTGTTGTTTTTCTTTACAAAACAAATGTTGTTTATTCTTGTCAAATAAGCTGTTCTTTGTTAAAAACATGTTGTTTATTCTTTGTTAAAAAAGCGTTGTCTTTGCTTTTTTTTTTAAAAAGGATAAATGTTGATGTTTTATGTGTAACAAGGTGCTGGTTCTTAAATTTAAAGTTGTCGTTTTTCCACAAAATAAAGTGTTGTTTTCTCAGATTCAAGAAATTTGTTTTGCTTAAAATAAAAGTGATGTTTTCTTAAATTTAAGTGTCTTTGTTTTCTTAAATTTAAGTGTCTTTGTTTTTCAAATCTAAAGGTGCTATTTCCTCATATTTAAAAGTGTTGTTTTCCTACTTTCCAAGTTGTTGTTTTCTTAATTGAGAGGTGTTGTTTCCCTATTTTCTTTTAAGCGGCTTATTCTTTGTATTTCAAAAGGTGTTATTCTTGCTTGTTTTTAAGTTCTTTGTCCGATTTTATGTGTTTATGCGGTCCCATGGGCGTTGAGTTAGTCCTTGGTGACAAAGTAGTCGCGAAATTAATTGTGATTGATGTGGTGGGTGCGCTATCCTTAGAGTGATTAAATTGAGATGTATACATGGTGGTGAATATTTATTGATGAAATTTGAACATTTATTGGTGAAATTTGAATATTTGTTAAATATTGGTGGCCGTTATTTATTAGTGAAATTTGAATTTTTATTGGTGAAATTTGAATAATTCTTGGTGAAATTTGAATCAATATTGGTGAGTGTGATGTCGTAGTTATGGTGTTTTGGTGTGTATGGTGCATGGTCCACGAGTCTCATGATTATGTGCATATTTTGGTGAAGCGAGAAGGCTTGGCCTTATTATAATTTATTGGTGAAGCGAAGGCTTGGCCTTATTTGGTGAGTGCCACCGAGGCAAGATATTGGTGTTGATGGATCCACGTGCATATGCCACTAGGAGTTGGGTTGCATTGCATGCATTGCATATACTTTTCGTTCTTCTTAGGTGATTGATATAAAGTAATGGTGTGCTATTTTTGCTTTGTGTATTGGTGTTGTTAATTTGCTTTGATCTATATGTTGTTGATCTTGTGTGTTATTACTTATGAAATGAGACTCACCTCTTTCTTTTATGTTCTTCTTTTGTCCACGTGACGTGCGGTGAAGGTGATCTAGCACTTTCCTTCCTAGTGGGTGGTCGGCTCGTCACGTAGCAGGGGAGGTTTTAGTTCTGGATTTTGAACCATTCTTTATTATTTTTGGAGTTTTGGCTTAATGTTTATTTATTTTTGGAGATGTTAAATGAGTTTATGAAATCCGCTGCTTAGAGATTCATTATTTACATTTTTGAGGATTTATTTTAGATCAATTGGAGTTTTTATGTGGTGAAAAATGTAACGCCCTCGTGGTGACTCTGATAATTGTGTGTTTAACTATAATTAGAAAAAGGGGGTGTTACAATATTTGATTCTCGAATTTTTATTGGTAAATGCAATTACCAATAAAAATCAGAGGATTCGCCCTAAATTACCTCGTTCTATCATCCTAAATTTACCGAGATAGTATAACCAAGGTTGTCAAAGCTAATTTAGGTATTTGTGCGATGAGAAGCTGCGTAGTACAGTTCATACTAAATTCAGAAGATCTGTTCCCAGATGGATGATGATGGCTTTTTTCCTTTGACACACACGCAGACGCACACAGAGAAATCTAAACAGCCAGCCACTTAATAATTATTATGTGAGAAAGAGGACAAAGGAGAGAGCGCAAAGAGGATAGAGAATATATCTTCCCAATCCGAGTTGGCAAGGGTTAAGGGCCCCACTGTTGCAAATAATCAGAGAAGCATGTGGAAGAAACAGCTTCCACGTGTAAAACCATTGAGTCCACGGTAGTCCACGTGGCGCTCCACATAAGGCAAACCGAGATCGCGTGAAACACCAACCTCTTATCAACAACATATATCCATCCTCCCAAACAAAACAATGTTTCTTTACGTTTCCCTTCCCTTCCCTTCACCTCAAACTTCACCGCCATGAACGCCATAGCAACTGCTTCTGCTCTTACTCTTCCAATTTTTTGTAGAACATCTAAACTCGACACCAAAAAGGTACCCTCTTTTTTTCTCTTTTCCTTTTCTTTCTTTCCGTACGTGTAACTAAAAGGGCCTTCCGTTTATTTTTCTATAAATATTGTTTATTTTGACTTGCTAATAACTAGATAGATGAGAGAATCTTGAAGTGAACCATCATAGTGAACTACAATATGTATTTTCAGATTAAGGAAATTAGTTATTTTGTTTGCTATTATTGTTTATAGAAGAAATGTAGACAATTATTCACTTCACATAATCTCTTATTTGTAGTTAAATTAACACAAATTTCATAAAGTATATTTTGATCTAATTATAGTTTTGGACTTTTATTTGGTTGACTGCTGATTTTTTTTTTTTTAAAAAAATTGAGGAAGGAAAATTGTTATCAATTAATAGCTATTCTACAAGTAGTTTTGGGAGGATTTGAACTCTATCCCTTAGTATATGTTTGGGAGGGGAGGACATAATTTTCAATTCTAAATTGATGAAGGTATAAAATGTCTTTAAACATAAATAATGAAGTTGATTAAAATTGATGAAGGTATAAAATGTCTTTAAACATCAAGTTGTTATTTTATTTTTTTAAAATCTAAAATATAAATTAAAATAAGGTTACGAAGTTAAACTTTTATAATTGAGCTGACACCTAGTAGACGGTTGACTGAACTTATAAGGGTACTAGTTAATCTAAATATAATTCTACAAGTAAATTTTTTTTCATTTTTTTCCTTCTATGTTATTTGGGGTTTAAAATTGAGTTCAGGGTGAGAATTTGGTATGGTGAGCTTAGTTTTTAGCACAGTTGTGGCTTGCAGTATAATGCTTGGCAATAATGTAGTATACGTTTTAGGTTTTTGGGATGCTAGGTGAAACTAAATTTGCAACTTGAGTGTTTTGTTGTTGGTTTAAGACCTTATCTAGCTTTCATTTTATAGTATATGAATTTATAATATTCCCTTTTTGAAACTTCTGTTTTGTTTTTGTTATGAATATGATCATTTTTATGGGAAGAATAAATAAAATTGAAATTTGAGTGACATGAAGTTAGATAGATTCTTTTTATTTTAATTAAAAACGCCGTCCGTGGGAATCGAACCCACGACCACATGGTTAAAAGCCATGCGCTCTACCAGCTGAGCTAAGACGGCCAATGTGAAATTGGATAGCTTCTAATGGTGTTGAACGGTGGTGAGGGTATAATTTGAACTTAAATTTGTTTGGCTACTGAACTTATAAGGGTATATACTAGATACATAGGGCAATTTGTTGATCTATATATACATTTGCATAAATTTTGATTTTTCTCTTACTTTAGACAAAATAACAAATAAACATCGCACAAACTACCGAGAGCTGGTGTCCCCATGTCGTTGAAATTTCTAATGCAACCAATAGTGGGGGACGGCGGACTTGGCTTTAAGCGCAGTGTTATAATGCTTGGCATTAATATATGTTGTTTCTTTCATGTTTTTATTAGTAAATACCTCTGCTATTCATTGCAGTTCTAGTTATGAGCAGTTAATATAACAACTAGCAGACTTCTCCCTTATAGGGTCTACATTTTCTCTCCCCTATGATTATGATCTATATTCTGTAGCTATATATATAATTTTGGGCATGTCAATTTCAGGGTTTGAATTTGAAAGGTAAATTTGGAGTGTTTGCTGTATTTGGAGGCGGGAGAAGAAACACGCATGGGGTGCCCTATTTGATGTAGAAGATCCAAGATCTAAAAGTCAATTAAATAAAGGGAAGATTTTGGATGTATATCAAGCCTTAGAAGTAGCTAGACATGATATTCAGTACCTTGATTGGCGGGCTCGCCAAGATGTGCTTACCATCATGCTCCTCCATGAAAAGGTTTCTACTTGTTATATAATTTTCAGACTAAATCTGATGCTTGAATGGACTATGGTTTTTGTTGATGTTTATTCATTGTGAATTTGGACATAGTTTTTGTTTAAAGGTTTGGTTGTTGTTGAATTGTTTTCGCTTTGCGTTAAATGAGCTATGCAATGGATTCCACTATGTGTTGTTCATACAATCAGAAAATATGGGTGTAGGTGGTCGAAGTTCTTAATCCTCTAGCTCGTGAATACAAGTCGATTGGCACCATGAAAAAGGAGCTAGCTGAGTTGCAGGGAGAATTAGAAGAAGCACACAGACAGGTAAAGAAAAATATTAGCAGCAATGGACTAGCCACTACAACTTGGAACAAAGATCTCTTTGTTTCATCTAGCTTTGCAAAAACTTGTTCGTCACTTATTATTCTGTGGCACTGACACTTCCAGTTGAAGACGTTTCCGGCGTCCGACATACATGTATCGTGTCGGACACCGACACTAATGCTTCAATTACTTGTATTTTTCAAATAAAAAACCGGTGTTTGCGTGTCTGTGTCGGTGATTCATGGCTTATTAATCTGTCGCTATAATATAACTTAATGAATGAATGCAGGTCCATATATCCGAAGCAAGGGTTTCGACAGCTTTAGATAAACTAGCTTACATGGAAGAATTGGTAAATGATAAGCTCTTACAAGACAGAAGCACCTCTGAAGTTGCCGAGACATCCTCTTCTCCCAGTACTTCTGCAAAATCTATAGATACGACGAAAAGAAGAAGGGAGCAACGGAAAAACTTGAATGTATCTGGTCCAGTTCAGTCATACCATCCCAAGTTAAAGAATTTCTGGTATCCTGTTGCTTTCTCTACTGGCTTAAAGGATGATACCATGGTAAGTCAATATCTCTCCTTTTATTTTCAAAAAATTATGTAATTTGTCATATACTTTGAATGTCTGATTCATATTCTTATTTTTTATCCTTCTTCAATTTCTTTAGAGTAGTGTGGGTTTCCATGTCTGATACGCGATAGTCCTATAGAAAGTTCTGGTTTTTACAATATCTACTCTAACCTGAATGTGAATTCTAATATGTGTGCTACGCCTTTTCTATTTCAGATTCCAATAGAATGTTTTGAGGAATCATGGGTTATCTTTAGAGGGAAAGATAGGAAACCTGGTTGTGTTCAGAATACGTGTGCACATAGAGCATGCCCCTTGGACCTTGGTTCCGTAAATGAGGGTCGTATCCAATGCCCTTATCATGGTTAGTATATTTGCTTGAATGAATAATGAAATCTTGTATCCTAGAAATGAGTTATATTTCTGAAACAGATTCTAAAATTACCTAATGTTTGGATATCAGGCTGGGAATATTCGACGGACGGAAAATGTGAGAAAATGCCATCTACTCGACTGCTAAATGTGAAGATAAAGTCAATTCCATGTTTTGAGAAAGAGGGAATGATCTGGATTTGGCCCGGCAATGATGCGCCAGCCGCCACACTTCCATCATTGCTACCTCCATCTGGATTTGAAGTCCATGCTGAGGTATGCAATAAATATAATCCTTCATAATAGGTTTTTTGAGCTATGCAATTAAGAACAACGAATTACAATTGAATGATCGATAAAGGAAAGGAAAATAAAAACAAAGATTAAAGTTTCGCTTTCTTACTCGATAGCTCTTCATGTGACAGATTGTGATGGAACTTCCGGTTGAACATGGGTTACTTTTGGACAACCTTTTGGATCTTGCACATGCCCCTTTTACTCATACTTCAACATTTGCTAAGGGATGGAGTGTTCCCAGGTTTGTTTCATTTATAACATTTGAAATGAAAGAATTAAAAACAAAAGGTAGAAATAACCTATGAAGCACCGACACAACACACGTAGACACGCATAATAAGTTTGAACAATTCAAGTAATTGAAGTGTCGCTACCCAACAAGACACGTGTCGGACACCAGACACATCTTCAACTTAAAAGTGTCGGTGCTACATAGGAAATAACTACTTAAAATATGTAACTAAACACACATAAATAAATTTTAAAAAAATATAGCTCACTAATGAAATTGAACTTGCAGCATGGTGAAATTTTTGACGCCTGCATCTGGCTTGCAAGGATACTGGGATCCTTATCCAATTGATATGGAGTTTCGACCACCTTGTATGGTTCTATCAACCATTGGAATTTCAAAACCTGGGAAACTAGAAGGACAAAGCACCAAGGAATGTGCAACACATCTGCACCAACTTCATGTCTGCTTACCTGCGTCGAAACAAAAGACAAGATTGCTATACAGAATGTCGCTAGATTTCGCTCCTTTGCTTAAGCATATGCCTTTCATGCAACATCTATGGAGGCATTTTGCAGAACAGGTAAAGCTTTTATGAAGCCTTTAAGAATACTGTTGTGCTATTTTGACAAACAAAATTGACAGCGAAATCGATAGTTCATGGAGTTTAAATATGTGAGTAATTATTTCGGTGAATGGTTAATGAATTTATCGGTTATTGAAATTCATTAACCATCAACGTAACTTCATCAACCACGATTTCCAATGTTGATTTGAACACTTGAAAATTGTGGTTAATCACGTTTAAATTTTTGGTTAATTGATGGTTAATGAGTTTTGATACCTGGTATATCTTTTAATCATCCTCTAAACATAATTAACCACATATTTAAACTACGATAAACATGGTATCGAATTTTGTTGTCGATTTGGTGCGACACAAAATCATTTCTGTTGAAAATGCAAAACATAATTAAGTTATCTGTGTTTTAAGTTAAGATGATTTGAATTGTTTCAGTTTTGACTCTGAATATTGATTACTGATGATTTGATTAATGTTTACTTACCAAAGGTTTTAAACGAGGATCTAAGGCTAGTGGTGGGACAACAAGAGAGAATGAATAAAGGTGCAAATGTATGGAATGTCCCAGTTTCATATGACAAGCTTGGTGTAAGATACAGACAGTGGAGGGATTCATTGGAGCAAGGAGCTAAACAATTACCCTTCAACACACATAATTAATTAAATATAGAAATTAAATATTGCTTTTTGTCTCACTTACTCATGCTTCCTAGAGATCCAATAAGGTTTTTTTTTTATATTCCTTTTAGTCAAGGTTCTTTGACAAGCTTGCATTAGAAGGGCTAGTTGACAAATTGATGTACAGTGTCAGTCATCAAATCCATTTTTCCCTTGTGATTAGGTTCACTATTTACAGGCTTGTGGCAGCATAACCACACCCTTGTGGTATAAAGGGGATTGTTTGTTGTATGACAAAAATATTTTAGTCCACTCTTAATTCTGATTTCTTCACTGCTTTCGGTTACTATCTTCTCAATACTTTTTCCTTAACCATCTTTAAATGGAAAATGCCTCTAGAAGAAGATCAACAATACCCATTCGTTTCGTTTCGTTTCAAGATTAATCTACTTTTGGTTTATGTAGTTCGGAAGTGTATGATTTTAGCATTTTAAATCTAATTTTTTTTTTGGGTGATATACAAACTTTTAAGTGAGAGATAGATAAACTTCAAATATATAAATAAATAAATAAATGAGTACTTATCTACATTAAAAATAAAATAAAAAATCCGAAATGCTTTGTGAGGATCAATGAAGGAAAAATTTTCATATGAAATGCTATAGGTCTTTTTTTTTTGTTATCATGTTATTGATGCACACTATTTATCGATTTTATCAATAATTAAGGGAACTTGGCTGCCTAAGTATACCTAGCTTTGCATCTCGAATTGTAATTTTTTAAATTGAGCATACTCATGGTCATTTTAAAATTTGTTTTGCTTTTTAGTTCAAAAACTATAACCAAGCAAAAGATGAAGCAAAGGGCTACAATTACAAAACTCCATATATGTCATTCAAGGATTGGATTAAAAAATCTGGTTAATGTCAATACTATTTACTATGGCTCCCTCACATGGTTGTTGATTGCTCTTCTTAACAAGTTTGTAATGAATACGCTTACAAGTTTTTTCTTTTATAAATTAGATATTCTCTGTACGCAACGGTAGAGACTCCTCGAGTCGGATATTCTCTACATGCAAAACTGTCAAAAACTAGATTCGAACTCAAGACTTTGGTTAAGCTAGAATCATTAAAGATTGCGTAGCAGCAGTTATATAAAAAAAGTTCATCTTATGCCCATTTTATCGAAAGAGCTATTTTTCCCTTTTTACAAGAAGGATTTAAGCTCATAACACTTAAAACCGAGAGAGAGATTGGGTAGCTCTATCTAAGATGATCTCTCACTTCTTTCACTTATGTAAAACTGAGTAATTATACCATACAGACAATAAAAAAGATCAGTTCAAGTATTGATTTCAGAATTTGAAAAACATTGTAAAGCCCTTTCAATAGAAAGAGCTATAAGCAATTAATCCAGAAGACTCGATCGAACTCTGGAAAGAAGCAAAAAACTAAAAGTACATCAAGTTTCGAATTCTAATTACACATAATAATATATTTGTATATGTATTTTACAGTTGAGAGCCGCAGTATGGACAGAAAGCGAAATCGGTCTCCACATGTCGATCGCAGAAGCGGCAGCGGAAGGCGTCGGGCATGGTGGATTTTGAAGGTGGAGGAAGAGAATAGGAGGAGGATTGGGGAGAGAAGAACTTGCAATTCTGACAATATAAGAGAGGTTCCTTACCGGGCCACCGCCAAACGGGAACGAACAAGAGCTTCAGAACATTGTTGTATTCTACTAGATCTGCGCTTGAGCGGCAGTTTATACACCTCCCCACACCTGATTTCACCACCCTCCCCACCTCTTTTTCCAAACCTCCAACGAAAAAGAAGAACATGATTCTTTATCAACTAACCTTCTCCGCTTTTTTCCACTTTTCCTATACTGCGCTTTTATTTTGGTAACCGTGGATCCAGTTTCTTCTCTCTCTCCCTCTCTCTCTCTCTCGAGCTTTCCTGCGACTTCTGCACTTGTGGGCTTTTTTTTTTTTATTGTCAACTGCACTTGTGGGCTTTCAATACGTTAGGCCGTTTTTGTCGAGGCCCATGCTTGGTACAAACTCCCCTACTCACTAGACACCCTATACCACCCTTTATTCCCAAAATACTCCTGAATTTAAAACATTTTTTTTAAACATTAAGTACGGTTCGTGGCGCGTGTGCCAAACGCGGTATTAAGTGTGGTTCGATCGTGCGTCGCGTTTTGAGCAGGTTCGCACTTAGCAGGGACGAACCTCCCTGATTGTTGCTGGATATTGAATTGTTTAATTTTAACTGATTTTTAACAATTCGATTTATTCTTTGCTAACATTAGTATGGCTAACACTAGTTGTTTAATTTTAACGGATTTTTAACGATTCGATTTATTCTTTACTAACACTAGTATGGCTAACACAAATTGTTTAATTTTAACTGATTTTTAGCGATTCGATTTATTCATTGCACGAATTGCTTTTTTAGACTTTTTCAGTTTGTATGACTTGTTGCACTTATCTATAATAGTTGTGATCGAACATGAGGGGGTGTCTACTGAGTAGCTTGGGGTTGTATGAAGTATTGCCCAACAAAAAATATGTTAGCTTTATTACTCACATCAGATGGGTATTGAATGGTCCATTCTTATTTAGACACATACTTTCTACAACCGATCTAGTAGTTACTCATGAACAAGTTCGGTACTTAAGTACCGTGTCAACAAAAACATTTGTTCGGTATTGAACTTCCGAACCGGTTCATTACTTATATATTAGTCTCTTATAAGGGGGTGTGTGTGGTCACAACGGTACTTAATTACCAAACATGTTCGATATCATAGTAAAACATATAACTGCAGAAAAACAATTGTTTTCAGTAGGGATGACAAAACTGGTTTGGCCCACCGGCCCAGCCCGCTAACCCGCCAAAAAAGGCGGGTTGGGCTGAGGTTTTGGGACCGCTGACCCACTGAGACCGCCCCGCCAAAAGAAAAAATCGCGAGCTAAAGCAAAAATGGGGCAGGTCGGCCCGCCAACCCATTTTTTAAAAAAATAATAAATAAAAAACTTCATTCAGTACTCTAATTTTTTGGTTAATTTTTAGTATTATGATGTAAGTTAATTTTTATAGTATTATAATTTTGTAAAAAATTTCATTAAGTACTATAATTTTTTTGTTTCAGTATAGTAACTTATAGTATTATGATTTATAGTATTTTGTTTCTAATTATGGTTTATAGCATTCTGTTTCTAATTTTTGGTTTTATTGTATTGTCATAATGCTTTATAGTACTCTAATTTATAGTATTTTGTTTCATTATAGTAACTATAATGATTTATAGTATTCTATTTCAATACTTGAACTATGGTTTTGAACCTTTTGGTTTATGGTTCTAGGTGACATTTCTTGATGGTTTTAGTTGCTATGTAGTTAATCCTAGTAATTCCAATGCTATTATTATTTTATACTTTTATTTTGAATATATCAAGAGTTTTTAAAGTAAAAATCTTATTGAAATTGAAATTTTAAAAACATGTGAGTTTTTTGTTCAAAAATCTTTAGAAAAAAAAACAGGCAGGTCCGTCCACCAACCCACCAGCTCATCACTTGGCGGGGCGGGTCAGTCTTTTGAACTCGCTGTGCTTGGTGGACCAACTCGCCCCCGCCCCGTTTTTAGCGGGCCAAGGCAAGGCAAGGCGAGCCACTCGTATATACGTTCCTGAGAACATATATACAACCCTTTCATTTCCAGCCATCGTATATACGTTGGTCTTGACGTATATACGAGCAACCTTTATTCCAGCCAATCGTAAATACGTTTTCAACACTTATATACGACCCACACAAGTGAGCATCGTATATACATATTTTATACATATATACGATGTGTTGTTTTTGTTTTTTTAACTGATTATAAATTATTTTTTTCCAGTGTCCGGTAGGCATCTCGGTCATAGGGACCATCATCAGAGAGGGAGATGGGAGGTATCTCCTAGAGGGGAGGCATCCACTTCTTCGGCCCCGAGTACGAGGACTCGGAGGCATAATGAGCTGCATGCTTCGGCGAGGCGTGCCAGAGACTTGGCTAAGACACAGGCTGACCCAGCTTAGTACCAGCCCCAGCCACCCCGGTATGATATGCAGCCAGCTGAGTACCATCACCAGCCACCCCAGTATGAGATGCAGCCTCGTCAGTACCATTCCCAGCCTCCCCAGTATCAGTAGCCTCCTCAGTATGACGATGGAGAGTTTTATCACGGGGATTATCTGCAGCAGACTCAGTATGAGGATTACTATCGGGGGAGGCAACCTCCTCAGTACCATCACCAGCCTCCTCAGTATCAAGAGCATTGATAACTCTATTTTATATAGAGTATTTCATATATTTAAACTTAGTAAATTGCTCTCTTTCAAGTAAAGATAAGGAGTTTATATAGTATTTTGTGTGATATATGATAACTTGAGTGATTGACATGGTTATAGTTGTTAATAGGCCATTTTGGATATATTGTGGTATGTTTGATGTTTTTGCTCAGTGCAGTCTACAGATCCTGCATCAATGCTCCTGCATTGATCCTGCACTGAATCTACACTACTTGGTGAGTGAGCAACTAGCTACTTGTGTAACACCCCATTTTCTAAACGGTAATTTAATTTAAAATCAGAGTTCAAAAATCGTTTTTTTTTAAATACATCCTCAAGGGAATGCTACATTCACACCAAAACAGCACTTTAATCTAGTCAACAATAATTTTCACCATTAAATATAATTGCGTGATACATAGCACGACTTAAATGGGGCGAACCCTCAAAACACCGGTTCCTTAACCAAATCCTAACATCGCTACGCAGCGGAATCGATAACATCACCAATATATTAAAATCCAACAAAACAATAATAGAAATAACTATGACTGGTGTTGGTTTCCCCCCAGGTGCTACGTATCAGAGCAAAAGACACGACCCTCAAGACGAAGGAAGAAAAGTATTTCACACACGGTTACCTGCACGTTACCACATAGGGGTAACATTCAAACAGAAGGGGTGAGTCTCTAACATTATAAGAAGCATATATGATAAGCAGTATACTAAGAATCAGGCAACTATAATTACCTTAACACAATGACTCCAATAAACATCTATCAAGGAACAACGTAAATGGGCAACACCAACGGACAACAACAACATGCATCAACACAAGCATCAACAACGAGCATCAACAACACACACCAACAACAAGCATCAACAACATGACTATGAAAGTGTGTATGAATGCAACCCACACCGATGGGTATATGCATGTGGTACCAATCATCGTAAATAGCCTTTGTGGCTTCATCATCAACGTTGAGCAAGCTCTATGGCCGAAGCCTACAACAATGTAATATGCATTATGCCATGCATGAGACACCATGAACAACTCACCGAACAAAACAACAATCACAGTCAACATCAAACGACAACATTAAACAGTCAACATCGTTATTTGGTCAATGACCCATCGTGAACAACAACATCAAACAAGCAACAACGACAATGGTCATACATCATGGCACAACATCATCTCCATCAACTTTTTGTCATATTAGACCCAACAACAACATCATCAACATGTGGTCATATTGACCCAACAACATCATCATCAACATGTGGTCATATTCGACCCAACAACATCATCATCAATTAATCATTCATATTTGACACAACGAAACATCACGACACCAAAGCAGCACTATGTGGCGCCTTAGGGCAACGCCAGCAACACAGGCACAGAGCATTGGCGCCCTGCAGCAACGCAACAGGCAACACGGGCACTGGCAGCACACATTTGGCGCCAGGCAGCAACACAGACACTGGCAGCACACATTTGGCGCGCGACGGCAACACCTGACACGCCTGCGCGCCAAACGCGCGCAAATCGGCGCTGGCGCAGAACTGCGCCCCCAAGGCGCAACCTGTTTAACTTGGCACGGCGGCAACACGATTTACACCGCCGAGCCCTGGCAAAGATAACTTGGCGCGGCGGCAACACGATTGCACCGCCGCCGCAAATGAACAATACAACTTGGCGCCAGCGGCAACACGATTGCACACTGGCGCCACGCAACAAAGCTGACTTGGCGCCAGCGGCAACACGATTGCACCTGCAGCGCCACAAACAATACAACTTGGCGCGGCGGCAACGCGGTGCACACCGGCACCTGAAACAATACAACGTGGCGCCCGGTGTGCAGCGTAAACAACACAACTTGGCGCCCGCGCAACCTGATTGCACCGCCGCCGCCACAAATAACTGACAACTTGGCGCGGCGGCGGCTGCGCCACTGCTGGCGCAACTCGGCCAGACAATTGGCGCTGCGCTTGGGCAGCACGGGCGCGCACTGACACACAAAACGGGCCACAGCGGCAACTGCGCCCTGCACTGGGCGCCAAACAGCAAGCTAAATGGCGCCCTGTGGCAACCTGCGCCACTCTGGGCGCCACACAGACAGGAATATGCGCCCTGTGGCAACCTGTGCCACACTAGGCGCTGCACCACCACAGGCGCACTTTCGGACCCACATTTTGGCGCTGCGGGGCAACACACCACCACCTGGCGCCAACAGAGAGCGGCAACTTGGCGCTGGCGGCAACTTTGGGTGCGCGCCGAGCGCCAAAACGGCAACATGGCGCTGGCGGCAACTGGGTTGCGCCCGAGCGCCAAAACTGCGAAGAACAGACACCAACATGGCCTGGCGTGAACACGGGTTGCGCCCGGTAGCATAAATAAAGACAACATGGCGCCCGGCTGAAGAACATCTTTGCCTAGGGGCGCTAGACACCGTGACATATGGCGCCTAGTGGCGCCTAAAACGCATATTCCCTGATTTTTCACCAATTCTAACCATCAAGCGCCAATTTAATTCAACAACACACTTCATCAAACACCTATTGGGCATTCAATCATCATATTAACATTTTGTCAATCACCTAGCATGCATCCTATTCAACATAACCATAGGCATTTATCAAGCACCTAGTGTTCAAGCAATCATTAAATCGAATTCAAATAGCAACATATCCAATCACAATTCGTTCAAACATTTTATCAAACACGTCCTAGGCATTATAGTCACTAACTCCCTACATACAACCCATCATATAACCCGTTATACCACTAGAACCAACCCTTACCTTAGTAATTGCCGAAGATGAGATGTTATCCACGAAACCAACAAAGAAACCACAGCAACCGTTCCTTCTCCCTTCTTCTCTTCTAGCGCGGTCCTCTTCCTCTTCTCTCCCTCTTGGCCGCGCGCTCCCCCCTTTTTCTCTTCCCTTCTTTTCTTTTCTTTTTCTCCAAGTGTCTAAGACACAAACCCTAGAGCTTAATTATTATGGACTCTAGTGTCTTGGGCCTTCTTTACCACTTAATTAATTTCTAACACTACTCCCTCACATAATTAAATTACCACTCACTTGTTTACTAAACATCACTCCTTATTTAAATCAAATACCCTATTATTATTTTAATATAACCAACCAATATAACACCTAAATAAATTAATTAAATAAATACTTGAATTATTTTGGGGCGTTACAACTTGCACATCCACTTGCATTGCTGACCTCATGCTTGGTCCCCTAAAGCAGAACCACTTTATATAGTAGGCGCCTACCACTCACACATAGCCATAGGGATAGCTTTGAAGAGTCATCAACATAGGGACACATGTTCATACATCATTGGACCTCCCTATACACTTGATCAAAGATCTCACCTTGGGGATCAACCTCGAAAAAGCAATTCTGACTCAATCCTCTCAAGATTACTTCAACATGAAGGAAGGAAGCACCTCTCTTGAAGACTATAAAAGGACCTCACATCTTCATTTGGAAATATATCACAATCCATAAGTTAGATCAAAATTTCAATATACATAGTTAGTTTCTATTTTATAAGAGGGAAAGGAATGAATTAACAAATCCTCCTTACTTCGATTTCATAGTGTTTGTATAGTGCTAAGGAGTAATGCTAGAGCATTGCTAGGAGAATTCATGCAAAGGGCTTCAACTTGTGTAACTTCTATCTTGCTGTTTCTCTTTTGTGATTTCAATTATATAAACATGTTCCATTCAGTTTATATTTACCTTGTAATGTCTATTGTTAGCTAAATCTCTCTTAGTTGGAATGTTCTAATCATTTAATGAGCTTTTAAGTAAGTATGATGCATGAATGTAATGTTTGCACTTTAGTTCTTGTTTGATAATACTTTCAACACTTATTTTGGGATTGATCACTTAGAATAAGTAGATTTGTAAGAGCATACATGGCTTACAATTAAGAACTCAAGAACTAATATGGGTAAGTGTTTTACATAAAGGAAACTTTGTGAAAACCATGCTAAGACCTAGACATAGGATAGTATAGTCCATAGGGTGATACTGTGGGTACTTAAGATATAAGAGTGAACTTATTTAAGCATGCCTAGACATAGGAAACTTGTAATGAAACTCTGAAGAAAGTGACTGAAAGGCACATAGCTAATCTGTGACATTCGGTCTGTTCATCACATCTTGCATCAAACAGTTAAAAGTAAATTACTTGATGAAGACATTCCAACTAACTTCTCTCATTTGCACTACAAATACTTGCACTTTTAGTTTTTACTAACTTGATTGTGATCACACCAACTCCACTTTATATTGTTATTTAGTTACCTTACACTTTATTACTTTGTATTAAATTTTAAAAGAGAGTTTTTCAATCTCTGTGGGTTCGATCTTTTATACTACTTGTTTTGGACTGTGTATACTTGCACATGCTTTTTTCCAACACCAAGCATCACTATGAGCAACATGCTGATCAGGATCATGAGGATCAGGAGCATACAGACATGTCTTCGTCAAATGAGTCTATGTGTGAGTATCAGGAGGATCAGGGGCATTAGGAAGAGCCTCAGCCTCAGTACCCCCCTCTCTTCAGCGATGCCGGAACATCATGTGCAGCTGATTCGATCTGTGACCCGTAAGTTGAATTTATTGCTTACATAGTTTATTAGTTAACGCACATAGTCTGCACTTATTGCTTATGTAATTTATTTTTAACTCAGGATTATCATCGTGTTGTGAAAGTCTAGGCTCATGGAAACAAAATCCACCTGAAGCTGCATGGACACTACCAGGACCTAGTTCAGCGTTCCCCAGAGTTCAGGGACTCCAGACTGACCCCACTGCTCTTCACTGGCCAGCCCACAGTAGACCATGAGTTGTTGTTCGCTTTTATCGAGAGATGACACTCAGATACTTCATCATTTCACTTACCATTTGGTGAAATGACGATCACTCTGGATGACGTCTCTTGTTTGCTACATCTTCCCATCCAGGGGAACTATGCCACACCTTCTACCATTACTGTCACCTCAGAGTATGCCACACAGCTTGCAGAGACGTATCTAGGTGTTTCACGGCTTGAGGCTGCTAGCAACACCCGTAGTGGTCTGTATTACAGTTTCACTTGGCTGCTAGAGATTTTTATGCGTAATAAGGCGGAGGGGGGGTGACTTCACAGTTGCTGTGAGGGCTTATCTCCTTCTACTTCTGACCTACAACATCTTCACTACGAAGACTGGAGACAAGGCTGAGGCTAAGTGGCTGCTCTACCTTGATGATCTGAGTGCAGATGTTCTTGGAGGCTATGCATGGGGTGCAGGTGCACTAGCTGCCATGTATGAGTCCTTGAACACTGCATCTTTGAGGGACACAACGCAGTTAGAAGTGTATGCCAGCCTATTTCAGGTACACATTTTAACTTTATTTTTTCGTTAACTCACACTGACTTTGGGTAAATAGTTTTTAATTAACCATGTCGTTTATTCTTGCATTTCAAACTTGGATTATGTGGTATTTCCCTTGTATGGCGGAGAGGAAGTCTGGTCATATACGGAATGCGGAGCCACTGGTTGGGCGCTTTAGGAAGAAGAAAACAGATCACTTGAAGCTGAGCCACTATAGGAAGATGATTGATGAGCTGAACCCAGAGGATGTTTGCTGGCGACCATTTGAGGAGCACCGGGCTGGTAGACCCTTTGAGCAGATCTCCCTATATAGGGGCTTCTTCAGTTGGGCCGACTTCAGAGTTTGCTACATGCCTGATAGGTGCCTGCGATAGTTTGGGTACATTCTTTCCCAGCCATGCCGTCCCAGCCATGCCGACTGCATCTTTCAGATCTCCAACTTCATGGTTAGTGTGACGGACGTTCTGCGCACTACTCATGCTGCTCAGCAGCCGGATGAGACTGCAGATCAGTACTTAGACTGGTACGTCCGTGCATCTCTCCCCAGACTATTAATGGCTCCTCCAATTCTACGATCCTGAGTGGATGCGAGAGGTTGTGGACTTGTGTAGGGAGGGGCTTACTAGAGGCGAGATCCGTCATGGCACTCGGAAATTTCAAGGACTCTGTCAGCTGGTGGGGATGGCACCACCTGACGGACCACCACCACGTAGGCGACGCTAGGGGATTTTTGTGCTGATGTTTGTACTGACTCTATTCGTACTTTGATGTTTGTATTGATATGACTTTTTATTATTAGCTGTTGCACTTTATTATTACGGTTGTTATATTTTACGAGTTTGCATAAATTTTTGATTTCATTGATTCGATAAAACAAACTTACACTAGCGACAAAACATAAACTATTAGAATAAAAATAGTCAGATAAAAAGAAAATACAATAGAAACTACTGAGTTGGTGGAGTTAATCGACGAAGGATCTCAGCGACGGTCCTTCTGCTTTCGACGTACAGATGAATATAACGCTTCCATTTAAACATAAAATGATTGGACATCATGTGTCAGAAGTTATCCTCGTTGTTGACATCCATGGTAGACCAATAAAGACCTCCATCAGTCCATTCTGGTTTTCGATAAATTATACAAATTATCTCATGCTCGTCGTTCTCTGGTTGAACCATCCGCGGTAGTTTCTGCTTTAGAGCAGCAAATGATGTGCAGTGTTTTAACCTACACTGCATAACATCTCTCCCATCGAAACCTACACCATCATCTTGCAAGATGATGCCACGATGATCGAAACCTCAGTTAGAATGAGCGATAGTGAGGGAAGAAGGCTCGTAGTATGACATTAGCGAAGCCTGCATTATCTTGACTTGTATTGTGTGAGAGAAGGAAGTTGAATTTTTGGTGTGAAAATAGTGAGGGTGAGAGTGGGTATTGTAACACCCCCTTATATTTAAAGCTACTTAAACTAATAAAATCAGAATTTAAAAAAAACTTTCCACGCACCTCAAAGAGGGTGGTACATTTAATGAAAACAACGTCAAACATATTTAAAAAAAATTCAAACTCATCAAGCGCATAAAATGCGTATCATAGTCACATGGATTAAACCATCAAAACAACCTGTTTAACGTTTACAGTAATCCATCAAATAGTTTGCAGCGCAGCGGAAATAAAATTTAGTTCACATACTCAATACATAGGTTCAAAATAAGTTCAATACATAACCATAATAAAGCGATACTAAGATCCCAACCCCTGTTACTATCGGTGTGACTCAATAAAACCCAAGAGGCATGGCACCATCACTCGGAATCACTGTTTGTCGCCACGAGAGCAGTGCAACAAGAAATGCTAGGGTGAGTCTCTTTACATAAATTATAACAAGTAAGATAAGCATTATAATTAGAAAGCATCTAGGCAACCACAATACACAATAATAGATGAATCAACCATCAACAATATCTTATGCAAGTATGAGTGTATGCATGTGTGCAATATGCATGTGGATCCATAATCATCACCTCGTTTGGCCGAAGCCACATCATCCTACATCCTTCGTCACGTAATGCATATGAAATATGTGACACCATGACAATGCATTAACAACATCACAATTCATCACCACAATTATTTAACTCACCATTTTTGGCCGAAGCCACCTCATCATTCATCATTCACCTCAACTATTAATCATCACCTCATCAATTATTAATCATCACCTCATCAATTTATTAATCATCACCTCATCACTTATTAGATTAAATCCCACCTAAGGCCCAAACCCCTCATAAGGACCTTTTCTTCACTTAGGGACCATTTTTGACACACCAAAATTAATTTAGGGACTTAGGGAAAATATTTGGCATATTGGGACTAATTAGACACTAAGGGACTATTTTGTCGCGCCAAGGATTAATTTAATTCTTAGGGACTAAATTGTCACACCAAGGATTAAATTAATTCTTAGGGACTAAACCGTCACTTAGACACATTTGGGTACCTAGGCGCCAAGGGGCAGCCAAAATGGCGCCCATAACCAACCACCAAACAGCCACACCTGAAACCAAAGACAGGGCGCCAAAATGCTAGCAACCGCGCCTCCCCACACCACACACACACACGGTTTTGACCACGCGCCAAGTTGCCCAAAGAATCGGCGCCCCGCCACGCACACACACTCGCACATAAACACACACACACAAACACGGCGCCAAGTTGCCCGGCCAAGAATCGCGCCCTCCCTCCTGACAACACACGCATACACAGTTTTAGTCACGGCGCCAAGTTGCCCGGAATCGGCGCCTCTCCCACCAACACACACACGCACATTTTCAGTCATCGCGCCAAAAAATGCTAGGCATTTGGCGCCCCAGCCAACACTCTCACTCAACACACTTCAAAACCTAATTTCTTCCAAACAAATTATTTCTCACATAACCACACCAACATAGCCATTGAATTATTAATACTAATCATCATATTTACATGCTCATGCTCATATAACCAAATCATCAAACATATACTATGCATAAATCACAACTCATGCTTCCATAGCAACAATCAACATGTTATAACCAAAACAACATTTCAAACATAAATCAACATGTAAGCAACACAAATTCACACAACACATCATTTCTAGAATTATTCCTACTACAACACACATCCTACAAGTTATCAAAAATGTAATGGAGATTCCCCTAACCTTGGGTGAGCTAAAAACCTTCAAGCAAGCACCAAAGTCACTCAATGAAGCAAGCCTTTCCCCCGATTCACACGGCTAAGCCGAATGCTCCTCTCTCTTGGGTGGAATGGAATTCAAAAATAACAAGGATTAGCTTATGTAACTCATGGGAATGGAACATGGAATGGAAATAAGGGTGTTTAGGACCAAAGCCTTCACTTACCAACACAAAACTTGAGAAAAGTTTCCTCCTTTCTCCTCTTCAAGTTTGAAAAACGTGAGTCTCCTATCTTTGGGTAGCCATGAAAATTCAAAATACAAGGAATGAGCTCATGGAAACTCAAGGAAATGGAATGGGAAGAAGAAATGATGAAGAATGAGATCAAAATCTCACTTACCAACCAAGAATCAAGAAAAAGCTCTCTCACCTTTCCTCCCTCTCCTTTCACGCAGCAGCTGACCTTCCTCTCTCCCCACTCCCTTCGTTGCTTTCTTTCTTTCAAATGAGGGTTTGGTTACTTTAGCTTGGACCCCTAACCTTTAAGACTAGAATTGGGCCTAAATAATGGCCCTTGGGCCTTATTCTCCACTCCTACCTTTAATTCATCACACCTCCTGGAAATAAAATAAATCCAACTCAATACTCCTACTTAAAATAAATTAGACCCCTTTTAGGTAAAATAAACCCAACTTAATTAATTACTTTAATTAAGTGTTGCAAGCCTTAAATAACTTAATTAATTAAATAATTAAATTATTTTGGGCGTTACAACTCTCCCCCACTTAAAGAATTTCGTCCTCGAAATTACCTGAATCGAACAACTCTGGGTAAGACTCTCTCATCTTGCTCTCCAACTCCCAAGTCATGCTTTCTCCCACAGCTCCTAGCCAAACTACCTTCACCAAATTGATCTCTTTGCCTCTTAAGACCTTCACCTCACGATCTTCAATTCTAACTGGCATTGTCTCCACCGTAAGGTTCTCCCTCACCTCTACATCATCCATCTGCACTACATGAGATGGGTCTGGCACATACTTCCGCAACTGAGACACATGGAATACATCATGCAGATTAGCAAGATTAGGTGGCAAGGCCACTCGATAAGCAACTTTCCCAACTCTCTCTGAAATCTGATATGGTCCAATAAAACGCGGAGTTAACTTCTTAGACTTCAACGCACGACCCACACCTGTTGTCGGCGTAACTCTTAGAAATACATGATCACCAGCCTGAAACTCTAGATCCTTCCTTCTCTTATCGTGGTAACTCTTCTGTCTACTCTGTGAGGCCTTCATTTTCTCTCTAATCATCTTCACTTTCTCTGTGGTCTCACGCACCAACTCAGGACCTAGCACCACACTTTCTCCAGTTTCGTACCAACACAATGGAGTCCTACACCTCCTCCCGTACAATGCCTCAAAAGGCGCCATCCCGATACTCGAATGAAAATCATTATTGTAAGTGAATTCAATCAACGGCAAATGAGAATCCCATGAACCTCCTCGCTCAAGAACACAAGCTCTCAACAAATCCTCAAGTGATTGAATTGTCCTCTCTCGCAATGCGCCCATCCATGCGGGGATGATATCTTTGAACTCAATCTCAATTTGGAACCCAAAGCCTCTTGCAAACTTCTCCAAAACTTCGGAAGTGAACCTAGGATCCCTATCGGACACAATACTCGAGAGGCACACCATGCGGCTTCACAATTGTCTTGACATAGATATCCGCTAACCTCGAATCGGATAAGTAATATTAATTGGTAGAAAGTGTGCGATTTAGTCAATCTATCAACAACCACCCATATGGTATCAAACCCCTCACATTGTAGTCGGCAAACCAATCCACAAAATCCATGGAGATCTTGTCCCACTTCCATTCGAGGAACATCCAAAGGTTGCATCAACCCCACCGGCTTTTGATGCTCTATCTTCGATTTCTCGACATGTCGAACAAGCATACACAAATGCGAGCCACATCACGCTTCATACCGGGCCACCAAAATGACTTCTTCAAATCTTGATACATTTTCGTAGCCCCCGGTGGATACTCAACTTACTACGGTGACCTCTTCTAGAATTGCCTTCTTAACCTCATCATCACTAGGAACACAAATCCTCCCACGGTACCTTAACACATCATGCTCACCTATCACATAATCTTCACTCGAGAGTGGTCAATCCCAACCGCAATCTCAACCAGCTTTAATATCCTTCTTTTGAGCTTCCCGAATAACATTCAAAAAGTCATTGTGAATCCTCAACACACCCAATCTCACACTCTTAGGTGTCACCTCATGCAGACTAGGCTCAAATCTCAAACTGTTCAATCAATTCAAGTTCTTTCACCATCATTGCGGATACATGCAAGGACTTCCTACTCAAAGCATCCGCCACCACATTAGCTTTCCTCGGATGATAGTTCAAACTAAAGTCGTAGTCTTTCGATAATTCCAACCATCTCCTTTGTCTCATATTTAATTCTTTACTCGTCAAACAGATCTCGCAAATCCCTTATGATCACTTTGAATACCTCAAACTTAGAACCATACAAATAATGTCTCCAAATCTTCAAGGCAAAAACAATTGCCGCAAGCTCCAAATCATGAGTGGGGTAATTCCTTTCATGAGTTCTCAACTGTCTTGAGGCATACGCCACAACCTTACCATTTTGCATCAAAACACCTCCTAGTCCCATTTTAGACGCATCGCAATATACAACAAAAGGTTCTCCAGATTTGGGTAAGGTTAAAACAGGTGAAGTTGTCAACCTTCTTTTCAATTCTTGGAAACTTTCTTCACATTTGGAATCCCACACAAATGCCTTTCCTTTGCAAGTCAATTGAGTTAGCGGAAGTGCCAACTTTGAAAACCCCTCAATAAACCTTCTATAATATCCCGCCAATCCAAGGAAACTTCTAATCTCCGTAACTGACTTAGGAGCCTCCCACTGCATCACCGCATCAACCTTGGATGGATCTACTGCAATTCCATCCCCAGAAATAATATGACCTAGAAAGCTCACTTCCTTCAACCAAAAGTCACACTTTGACAGTTTAGCATACAACTTTTTCTCTTTCAACACTTCTAGTACTAACCTCAGATGCTCTGCATGATCCCCTTCGGACTTGGAGTACACCAAAATATCATCTATGAAAACCACCACAAATCGATCCAAGTAGTCATGGAAAATACGGTTCATGTACTCCATAAATACCCCTGGTGCATTAGTGACACCAAACGGCATTACAGAATACTCATAATGCCCATATCTCGCCCCGAATCTTTTTCTTACGAATATCCTCATCTTTCACTTTAATCTGATGATAGCCCGATCTCAAATGAATTTTGCTAAACACCTTAGCTCCAACTAGCTGATCCATCAAATCGTCAATTCTCGGAAGTGGATACTTGTTCTTGATTGTTACTTTGTTCAGCTGTCTATAATCAATGCAAAGTCGCATACTTCCATCTTTCTTCTTCACCAAGAGTACTGGCGCTCCCCAAGGTGACACACTAGGTCTTATGAATTTCTTCTCAAGTAAGTCCTCCAACCGACTCTTAACCTCGTATAATTCGGATGCGGACATCCTATATGGAGCCATGGACACGGGGTCTAGTGCCGTGCACAAGATCAATACCAAACTCTACTTCTCTTTCAGTGGCACATCCGGGATTTCGTCGAAACACTTCAGAAATTCACGAACTCATGGCAACTCTTCAATCTTAGCTTGGCTCTCAACGGACAATGATGCCATCAATGAAAACAACTTGGCTTCCTCCTTCAAAACTCTATGCAGTTGACCAGAATGTAACAATGCAGATTCTTCCTCCTTAGAAGAAGGAAAGCTCACGGATCTACTAGCACAATTAATATGCACTTGGTTATCAACTAACCACCCATACCAAGAATGATGTCCAAACCTCCTAAAGGCAAGCAAATAAGATCAACAAGAAACTCTCTCACAAAACGGACAGAGGACATCTAGCACACATTAGGGATGTAGTTCATCGAACCTTTGGTCAGTATCAATAACCATGTCCCTTCTCATTGTAGACAAAACAAGACCCAAATTCTCAGCACACAAAGCAGCAATGAAAGAATGTGTAGCACCAGTATCTGCTATAGCTATCAAAGGAGTGCCGTTAATAAAACAAGTACCTCTAATTGCGTTGTCCCCCTCGGATCCCGCCAATGCAAATACCTTCCCTTTAACCGCTTCCTTCTTGGACTTGGGACATTTTGCACTAACATGCCCCACCTCATGACAGATAAAGCACACAACTTCTTTCTTCTCACAGGCATTAGACTTGTGACCTCTCTGTCCACACTTGTAACAACGAACTTCTGGGCACTCAATGCTCTTATGGTCAAGGCTTCTTGCAAGAAAAGCATACCATACCCGCAGCTCCCACTCCCCACTTGAACTCTTACCTCACCGCCTTCCATTTCCTTTGCCTCCACTCACATCATATGGTTTCCCTCGAATTGAGCATTCTTCTTCTCTCTTACCATCTTGTAGGTCACAAAGATCGTCTTCTTCATAAATTCTCGCACTTGTCCACTAGCTTGGCAAAGTCTCGAATCTCCCGGTATCCAATAGCCTTCTTAATGTCTGGATGCAGCCCATTTTCAAACTTCACACACTTGGAGAATCTGACTGCAGTCATTTTCATAGTAGGGACAAAACTTGACTAGCTCTTCAAATTTGGCTGCATACTCAGCCACTGATTTGTTGCCTTGCTTCAACTCAAGAAATTCCACCTCCTTTTTAGCCCTCACATCCTCCGGATAATACTTTCTAGTGAACTCTTCCTTGAAAACTTCCCAAGTGATCTCCTCCTCAGCAGCTTCTAGTCTTTGTTTCTTCCTCAACCACCAATCGTCTGCCTCTTCCTTCAGCATGTGGGTCCCAAACCTCACTTTCTGTGCCGGGGTGCATGCCATCACACGGAAAATACGCTCAATCTCTCTTAGCCAAGTCAAAGCTCCGTCCGGGTCATACCTACCCTTGAAGGTAGGCGGGTTCTCTCGCTGAAAAGTGGCTAGCTTGCGGTCCTCAGCGTCATCTCTACCCCCCCTCTGCTCCCCCATAGCCTGTGCTATGGCTTGCAGAGCCTCGGCTAGAGCAGCGTCAATCCTTCGGGCCATTCTCAACCTAACACTGCAGCAATAACATTCGTTAAGAAACAATTAACACTACCTAATTGTCATAGACACTATGACAGCACTCACTTGGCCTGGCGCACGGAGGCCATCGCGCTCGATACCACTAATGTAACACCCCCTTATATTTAAAGCTACTTAAACTAATAAAATCGAGTTTAAAAAAACTTTCCACGCACCTCAAAGAGGTGGTACATTTAATGAAAACAACGTCAAACATATTTAAAAAAATTCAAACTCATCAAGCGCATAAAATGCGTATCATAGTCACATGGATTAAACCATCAAAACAACTCGCTTAACGCTTACGATAATCCATCAAATAGTTTGCATATATGCAATGGAAATAAAATTTAGTTCACATACTCAATACATAGGTTCAAAATAAGTTCAATACATAACCATAATAAAGCGATACTAAGATCCCAACCCCGGTGTTACTATCAGAGCTGACTCAATAAAACCCAAGAGGCATGGCACCATCACTCGGAATCACCTGCTTGTCGCCACGAGAGCAGTGCAACAAGAAATGCTAGGGTGAGTCTCTTTACATAAATTATAACAAGTAAGATAAGCATTATAATTAGAAAGCATCTAGGCAACCACAATACACAATAATAGATGAATCAACCATCAACAATATCTTATGCAAGTATGAGTGTATGCATGTGTGCAATATGCATGTGGATCCATAATCATCACCTCGCTTGGCCAAGCCACATCATCCTACATCCTTCGTCACGTAATGCATATGAAATATGTGACACCATGACAATGCATTAACAACATCACAATTCATCACCACAATTATTTAACTCACCATTTTTGGCGAAGCCACCTCATCATTCATCATTCACCTCAACTATTAATCATCACCTCATCAATTATTAATCATCACCTCATCAATTATTAATCATCACCTCATCAATTTATTAATCATCACCTCATCACTTATTAGATTAAATCCCACCTAAGGCCCAAACCCTCATAAGGACCTTTTCTTCACTTAGGGACCATTTTTGACACACCAAAATTAATTTAGGGACTTAGGAAAATATTTGGCATATTGGGACTAATTAGACACTAAGGGACTATTTTGTCGCGCCAAGGATTAATTTAATTCTTAGGGACTAAATTGTCACACCAAGGATTAAATTAATTCTTAGGGACTAAACCAGCCACTTAGACACATTTGGGTACCTAGCGCGAAGGCAGCCAAAATGGCGCCCATAACCAACCACCAAACAAACACACCCACAAACCAAAGCCAGTGGCGCCAAAATGCTAGCAACCGCGCGCTCCCCCCACACACACACACACGGTTTTTAGCCACCAGGCGCCAAGTTGCCCAAAGAATCGCGCCCCACCACGCACACACACTCTGCACACATAAACACACACACCATACACCAGGCGCCAAGTTGCCCAGCAACTGGCGCCCCTCCCTGCACAACACACGCATACACAGTTTTAGTCACCAGGCGCCAAGTTGCCCAGCAACTGGCGCCTCTCCCTGCACAACACACACACGCACATTTTCAGTCATCAGGCGCCAAAATGCTAGGCATTTGCGCCCCTTCCAACACTCTCACTCAACACACTTCAAAACCTAATTTCTTCCAAACAAATTATTTCTCACATAACCACACCAACATAGCCATTGAATTATTAATACTAATCATCATATTTACATGCTCATGCTCATATAACCAAATCATCAAACATATACTATGCATAAATCACAACTCATGCTTCCATAGCAACAATCAACATGTTATAACCAAAACAACATTTCAAACATAAATCAACATGTAAGCAACACAAATTCACACAACACATCATTTCTAGAATTATTCCTACTACAACACACATCCTACAAGTTATCAAAAATGTAATGGAGATTCCCCTAACCTTGGGTGAGCTAAAAACCTTCAAGCAAGCACCAAAGTCACTCAATGAAGCAAGCCTTTCCCCAATTCACAGCTAGGCCGAATGCTCCCTCTCTCTTGGGTGGAATGGAATTCAAAAATAACAAGGATTAGCTTATGTAACTCATGGGAATGGAACATGGAATGGAAATAAGGGTGTTTAGGACCAAAGCCTTCACTTACCAACACAAAACTTGAGAAAAGTTTCCTCCTTTCTCCTCTTCAAGCTGAAAACGTGAGTCTCCTATCTTTGGGTAGCCATGAAAATTCAAAATACAAGGAATGAGCTCATGGAAACTCAAGGAAATGGAATGGGAAGAAGAAATGATGAAGAATGAGATCAAAATCTCACTTACCAACCAAGAATCAAGAAAAAGCTCTCACCTTTCCTCCCTCTCCTTTCACGCAGCAGCTGACCTTCCTCTCTCCCCACTCCCTTCGTTGCTTTCTTTCTTTCAAATGAGGGTTTGGTTACTTTAGCTTGGACCCCTAACCTTTAAGACTAGAATTGGGCCTAAATAATGGCCCTTGGGCCTTATTCTCCACTCCTACCTTTAATTCATCACACCTCCTGGAAATAAAATAAATCCAACTCAATACTCCTACTTAAAATAAATTAGACCCCTTTTAGGTAAAATAAACCCAACTTAATTAATTACTTTAATTAAGTGTTGCAAGCCTTAAATAACTTAATTAATTAAATAATTAAATTATTTTGGGCGTTACAGGTATCTATAGTTGAGGTAAAAGATTATCCACCGTTGATTTTGTCGGAGCAATCTACACTGTTGATCAACATTGAAAGTGAAATCCTAATCGTTAAAATTTTTTTAAAAAAAAAAACATATATAACCCATCGTATATATGTCCTGAAAATGTATATACGATTGAATGCTACGAAGCCAAATGTATATACGTTTTCAGGACATATATACGATGGGTTAAATTGTGACATCGTATATATGTCCCAAATACACATATATATATATATGATTAGTTTTTTAAAAAAAATAGTTTTCAAAGGGGTATTTTGGGGATATCAGATTGTGTGGGAGTATGGGGGGGGGGGGGGGAAGCTAGTGGGGGTATGAAAAAAACAACCCAAAATTAAATTTGATCAAGTGTTTAACAGAAGATGGATTATATGGAAAATGTTTTGTCTGAATACAAATTCGAATAAAAATTCAACAACATATTCAAGTAAACAATAATCCTATTAATATTAATCATTAGTTAAGTCTACATGATAAGGGGGTGTTATATCTAAGTTTAACGACTTCCACTATTGCAAGCATTCCGTAAATAGATTGTCCTAATCCTTTGCTATGTCTGCCATGTGTCTATTCCAGTAAAAATGGTTCAGTATTGTACTTCCTTTCTTCAAAAATACCTACAAGGACAACATAATTATTTATTTGATCTAACCTTTTAGAATATATATATATATATATATATATATATATATATATATATATATATATATATATATGGCTTATAATATGTGATTCACCAATCTGAACAAAGCGATTCTTTATAAAGCAAATGTTGAACACGCAAGTACTTTTGAAAGGTGCAACATGAAATGGGAAAATTGAGAAGCATGCTTGAACAGACCAGCAAACAAGTACGACATTGTATCTATTTGCGATCAAATAACCTGGTTTTGGCACATTCATCAAATTCTCTATGGGATCCCTATGTGTACACATCAACGACTTCATAAGATAGGTGACTTTGCTCATCCCAAACTATAACTTACTGTAGAATTCGAAGTCCCGCGTAAGCTCTTCCAACAAATCTTTTCTCACGGTATTCCAAGCATCCTCACCCCAACCAAGTAGTGCACTAAAATCTGCAGTTACCATCACCTTTCACATTTAATATATCTTCAACATAAGGATGCATGATCTCTGGCTTACCCCCAATGAATTTATTGTAGACATTCGTATGAATTATAGCAGGATTAAGAATAGCAGTAGGGTTTAGGGTTGTACTAGAAATTTGAGTTAGTGATAGAGTTGGAGTAGGACATGGATTCTTTTCTAGTGGTCATGGTGGTAGCTTATTTAGTAGTGGCGGTGTAGGAGTGGAACTTGTAGTTGGCATTGGTTTCTTTGTTTGTAATGGAGTAGGAGTGGAACTTCTACTTTAGGTTGGAGTTGAGGTCTTTGAATTTGGTGGGGTAGGTCGTTTGCGAGACTAAGCAGTGGATGTGCTATCTTGCTGTGACTTAAAAATGTCACCTACATGTTCCTAGTATGAATTTCTCTCGCTTTGTTGAGAACACATCTTTCATTTTCTTTCCCTTTTTAGATGCTCCTTTTGTGGTTATCTTATCTAGAGGTTGGGACATGGAAGTAGTGTCTGGGAAAGCCAACTCACGTGCTTTAGCCTTCAACATAACTCTATCAGCGTGATCATAAGTATCAAACCTTCGTTGTATATCTTCAAATTCAATCTTTAGATTCACCTCATAGTTGGGGTTCCTCCTGATGGGTTACTTTGAAATTAAGTCTCTTCTAGTGATGATGAATTGTTCCAACGGAAACAGGGTGAGGGCAACCATGTTCCTACGACATATGTATGCTTTTTTTACAACGATAAACTTGACTGATGAATTAAAACTAAATGAGTCCCTAAAAATATTTGCATAGCAAGCTCACATGCACATGGTAGATCATGTGTGGTTCTGATCGTTTGTCCAGATTCAGATTCATGAACACCAATCATGTTACATCACTTCAACTCTTTGGCTATATAGTCTAAAGCGATGGATGCCACTAAACCCTTAAGGTTATCATATATTCGGCTCCAGTGATGAAATTTTACTCTGCTTAGGCTATGCTCGAAAGCCATCGTAAGTTCAGTATGTTGTATCTTAAGCATGTGACATATTGAATCCCGACACAAACACAAGTCTCCCTACTGTCGTGCAATAGCCTTTTTAAACATGAGTGTGCAGATCCAACTTTGTTGGTAGTAGTGTTGCCTAGGTGCATATAATGATTTATCCATGCATCGATAAACCCCTCTTTGTGGGGGGGGGGGGGGTGAGCCAACTGTTCTTCACATAACTAATGATGTTGTCAATGGTGCCAAAACACTCTCAAAGTTTTGCAATGCCTGCTCATACTCATCCGGATTGGTTGCATGGACAACAAGAAATGCATCCTAGCTTGGCCCTCGTGTTCTTTTTACTGTAAAACTGGAACAAGTTCATAGATGTTGGAAATGCCATAGCCACAACATTCATCATAGTAGTTTCCTTGTCGGCAAATATAACTTGTGGCAACTCATCCTATCTCCTAAATAGACCCCTCAGTTTTTCCAAAACCTAGAAAAAGTTATCCAATTTCTCCCCCTGGACACAAGCAAATGCAGCAAAGAAAGTCTTCTCCGTTGAGGTTATACCGACAACCTCAACCTCAATCAATCAACAATACAATGTGGAATATATTTAGAAGCTCAGTCGAGTTAGGATGTGCACAAATCATATCTTTGACAATCGAAGTCCCATCTTTGACTCTATGCCAATACACATTTTGATCACACTCGAAATAACTCATCACTTGTTGGAGCTTAGTCCTACCCAGACGTAGACTCGATCGTAACCTTGAACGTGCATTGTGTATTTGTTTGAGAATAATGTGATTATCTTTAGGGTACATACTTTTGATTTCAGCTAGGATCCGATTAGGGGGAATCAAGTTCTTACTCATTCTAGCAACTGCATGCTTTTATTCTCCCGTTAATCTAGCATTCAACGGATGACCTTCACCAAAACACATTAATGTGTGGTTATGTGTTCCACACATAACACTCAATATCCATCCTCCAAGCTTCTTGATAAACTTTCCTTTCAGCCTAAATTGGCAACAACATTTTCTACTTCTGGTTGGAACCAAATAAGCGTATTTGTATTTTCCGGTTTTTTCACAAACCAACATTCAGTACTCTTTCCCTGACCTCCGTCCATTGGCACATCTAGATATCACAACCACTGTAACACCCCCTTTCTAAGCAACTATTATTTAATATACATAATATCAGAGTTTTAAAAATTAAATTTTAGTGAAAGAAAGTGTCACATTTCAACGCTTATAAAACAACCAACTTATAATCCAGTGACATGAAGTCAACAAAATAACAGCACGATATATAGCACGATAGTTTAGGGACGGGCCCACAAACACTGCTTTAGTTTACAAAGACACAAAATGAAATACCTCCAACACAAATGAACAATTATTAGTCTAGAATCATACTTAATACATCACCACGAATAGTCTAAAAACATAAAAATAGCAAATAAAGTAACACTACGCCTTCCCCAGTGCTACATATCAGAGCTGACACGACTACTAGCAAAAGGGCATAAGAATGCCTTCACTCGCGATTACCTGAAGTTGCCGACATAAGAAGCAACACAAGCAGTAGGGTGAGTCTTTTATACAAATAATAATAATTAGAATAAGCAGTATATATTGGTCAGGCAGCAGAACATCTAATCCACAACCACACAACGCGTTATCAGCACACATCATCATATTTATAACGCATTCACAAAAGTATAACCATCGAAGAAACATCAATAACATATGTATGTGTTTATGCATGTAATGCAACATGCATGAGGATCCTATCATCACCACAATTTGCCTTGAGGGCACTCATCGCTTTGACCGAGTCCCACGCCGCTTTGGCGGAAGCCTACACATCGCTTTATGCATATGCATCATGAGGCTCTATGTCAATGCACCACAAACACACCTATTACCACAACTTATTATACTCACCATTTTCAGTTATTAACTCATCTCCATCTCATCAACAAATTAGCCTTGAGGGCTACACATCGCTTTGGACCGAGTCCCACACCGCTTTCACACTCCGCATAAAGACACTCGCTTCCATTTTTATTTTAGTAGATTAACTCATCGCTTACATTGCCACACCCAATTGGACCAAACTAAGCATTAGGGACTATTTTGACACTCATAAGAATAGTTAAATGATATCTCACAAGTTATTTTTAACTTATTAAACTCTCAAAACAAAGATATGTGGAACACGCCCTATACTCTCTTCGATTTCCATCCACCCCAAAAATTTATTTTCTTTCTTTACATCAAACCAAATGCAAATAGTATTTTGATGAGTATGGTTTATTCACTTTAAGCACTTTCCAGAATAAACCCTCATAAGATAATGCCCAAAGTGGTTATTTAAATTGTTAGCTATTATCCCCCATTTCATTAGGTTCCCTGACCGTGACTTTCCAGTTTCAACCCATTCTTTTCTCTCCATTTAATCTATCATTATCATCATCATGTAAAACAAGTGAAATCCTGATGATCCCAAGGTCATTTCCAACAACCAGAAAGCACTAGAAAGCACACACATACGCCTTGCACTACCCTTTCATACTTCAACAACATTTTTTTCTTTCTACAACACTCAATGCATAAATTCACACCATCTCAACAACATTCATTGAGCATATCATCAATTATCATACAACTAGCATATTTTCACATTTCACTTTATTGAGGAAATTTCACAAACAATTAGCATGCACATTCCAAACACATATTCATTTATATTCATCAAGAGACCATAGCATTCCAGTTAGACTCAAAACACAACAGCAATTATGGGTTTCACAATAACAATCAAACACTCAAACACTCTCACACCTAACCTATATATAACCCCAATCCTAAGAATTATTATAGGTATAAGAAGAGCCCCCTTACCTTGAATGAACTATGAACCTCAAGCTAACACCCAACCCACTAGCAAGCAAGCCAAGCAAGCAACTCTTCTCTCCTCTTATTTCTTGGCAAAACCGTAGCTCCTCCTTCTTTTGGGAAAACGTGGAGAATCAACAACTTAGGGATTAAAACTACAACACTAGAGAAAGGATGGAAATTGGAAAAGAAAGGATCAAGAATCCTTACCTAGGACCACTTGAGAATCTCCCTCCACGCAAAACCTCCTCTTCTTCTCCCTTGAGAAGCTTCGGCCACTCTCTCTCTCTCTTCACCGTCAGAGCCCCCCTCTCTCTCTCTTCTCTCTCACCGTCGCTCCTTCTCTCTTCTCTCTCTCCGTCACCGCTGCTGTTCCTTCTCTTCCTTCCTCTCTCTGGTGCCTCTCACTGCTGTGCTCCAAAACCCTCTCCCTCAATTTCTATTTCTTTTCTTTAATTAAACCCTAGGCCCAATCCATAACCTACTTGCACCCCTCTCCTTGCTTTCACACACCCATCAATTAAAGCCCGTAATGCTATTTACACCTCCCATTTCAATTAATTCCACCACTTCCTTATTACTTAAACACCTCCTAATAAAATAAAACTCCAATTAATAAATTCTAATATAATACCTACATAATTAATTAAATAATCCGCCAATTATTTTTGGGCGTTATAACTCTCCCCACTTAGAATATTTTCGCCTCTAAAATTTGACGTCAAAACCATGAAAACAATATTGAGCTTAAGTTCTCATACCTAACTTGATCTAGATCATGCCCCTCTTACATCAAGTTACTTTTGTACCAAAACTCTAATCTTTACGCCTCACTACCATCTCTCTCCCAATCTAGCATCGAGACACCACCAAGGGTTCATTATGGACATAAACTCAAAATACGGTTCAAGATAAATTCCTACTACACCTAGAAGGACACAACTATTGCAAGTCAAGATCATAAAATCGTAGTTCACGCATTGCACGCCGAGGACCATTAGGCACATAGGATAAAACAAAGTGAAGTGCACATTCATAAAATACACTGACATTTAGAATCATTCTCATAGAAATCAAAGCATTAAAGACATGACAACACCTTAAAATAATTAACATGGTATCCCATAAAGTTTCCAATAAAGGCATGATTTGGTATTCCTTGGCTCTTACGTTTGTACAACATTCTACTTAGTAAACAAAGACATTAAAATTTGAAGAAAACAACACCTATTGGCTCAAGAAAATAGCACTTCTAAATCTTGGGAAACAAAGAACATAAAGTTGAGAATACAAAGAACATCTATTTTTAAAACGGCAAACGGCAACAATTTTTAAGAAAACAAGAGACAATGACCCCCCCTTTTTTTTTTTTTTTTTTTTTTTTTTTTTTTTTTGGAAACAAAGCAGACAACCAACTTTTAAAGACGACACCATTTTACCCAACCCCTCGCTAACATCCAATTTATCTACGCAATGCACAACACGTAACCTTCTCGAAGATCATTATTACCACATCTCTCAATTTCATCATAACCTCTTACTTAAATCACAACATCATCATTTAGTCACTTAGCACGATTAACACGTCATTATCTTTAATCATTAGTTACACACATGGGACGCCACAACATAAAAATAAAGAAAGAATTATTGTGACTACAACAATTTGAAAGATAGAGAAAACGGCACTTTAAAATATGATGAACAAAGACACTTAAATCAAGAAATAGCTCACTTACTTGAGAAAATCACGCATTTCATTTAAGTAAATCGCACATTTAATTATAAAGAAAGAAAGAAAACAAAGAAGCAGCTTACTTGGTTGTAAAACCGCACTATTAATTTTATATAAAAAGGACAAAGAACCTAGCCTTACAAAAATAGCGACATCGGCTAAAAAAAAAAACTCATGCATTAGCTTCAGAAAAATAAATCACGAGTGGTTTTTATAAACAAAATACAAAGCAACGCTACCTTTTATATAAAAAAATACAGCAACCGCATTTAAATGAAAAACAAGAACAACAAGAAAAAACAAAGAAATTGACAACATGAAAATGACCCTTTTAATTCACAAAAACAAATGACTTGATTATGGAAAAATAGCAACCTTGATTTTAATTATGCAATCACGACAACACCTAACCCATTCTCATCTTATTTAAATTTGAGTAACAATACATCTAAGTTTTCAAGTAACAACATCTTCAAAACCTAGTAACAACACATTCCAAGTTTTAGTAACAATGCCTTTAAATTTGGAAAACAACACATGCAAATCTTGGGCAACACATTAAAATTCGTAACAATATATTGGAAATTTTGGAAAACATCTCCTTTTAAAATCACCAAACAAAGTAAAACCCCACCATTTTATTTATAAAGACAAACACGTTACACCCCTTTTCATTTTAAAAGAAACACAGAAAACAAAGTGTGGATAAACAAAGAGGAAATGGCGCCTCATTTGTTGTGAAACGGCAGTATTTTTATTAAGAGAAAACAAAGAAGACAAAGAAAAACAAGCAATTGATCACCCTCACCACATCCCTCATCAAATCACCCAATCACTCACAACAACATTTTTTATTTTTTTTATTTTTTATTTTTTAAAAAAAAATATGACAACATACAGTTGCCCTTTATATATATTCGTGGGTTATAAAATAGTAAACTATCCGACTATGGGATTTCTCGGATATCCGGTGCATCGCTCACACACGAACATTTGTGAGGCTCTCGAGAGATGTCCTTGAAAATACACCATGGAACCGGCTCAACAAAGGCTAGCCATAGTCAAAAAGTACACTAGCAAAGATAACACTTAGAGTGAAATTCTTTGAATTAATGTCCATATAAGTATCACAGCTTAATATAATAGAACATTTTCGCATACCAAAACCTACAATACCCGAACCCCACATACAAGTCCTCATATATACCATTATAAGGTCGAACCCCACCCTTACAAAATCCAACAAGAACAAGAGCACTTAAACGAGGTTAAGATCAATTATCATCCTAGAGAAAACACGTAAAGCGACCAAGCATCCTTTAAACACATAACTTTTGGAATTTGAGAGTCAACAAACACGACATCATAGTAAAGCGAGAAAACTACTTTCGTGATAGCACACCATAATTAAATCAGTAGTTCCCGCTATTTAAACTCTAGTTTTATAACTTAATGATCGAAGCATATGCGACTTCGACACTATAGACATGCAAAGATGGCGCTTTGAACACCAACGCATTTTCTCTAACTTTATCTAGTTCTATGTATCAAGTGGATTAATTAACCAAATTCAATCACCTCATTAACTACAATTACTTAAATAAATGCAACATGTTGGTAAGACTATCACCTAACATTTAAAATATCGCAACGTATGGTAAGAAGTAGTAGCTAAACAGAAACTAACATAGCAAGCTTACACAAGGTACTCGAGCAAACACATACATAGCAAAGAATAAGACAATAAGCAAAGACCAAAGATCAACAATAGCAATCCTACCGTTTGGCCAATTCAGCTAATCACTGCAACACAATTCATGGTTAGAACGAGTACCAAGACTCGAGGGATAACTAGACTCGACACTGGACAACTTGGCCGGACGCACCAAACTTCACTCTCCGATACCACTAATGTAACACCCCTTTCTAAGCAACTATTATTTAATATACATAATATCAGAGTTTTAAAAATTAAAATTTAGTGAAAGAAAGTGTCACATTTCAACGCTTATAAAACAACCAACTTATAATCCAGTGACATGAAGTCAACAAAATAACAGCACGATATATAGCACGATAGTTTAGGGATCGGCCCACAAACACTGCTTTAGTTTACAGCACCAAAATGAAATACCTCCAACACAATGAACAATTATTAGTCTAGAATCATACTTAATACATCACCACGAATAGTCTAAAAACATAAAAATAGCAAATAAAGTAACACTACGCCCTTCCCCTGGTGCTACATATCAGAGCTGACACGACTACTAGCAAAAGGGCATAAGAATGCCTTCACTCGCGATTACCTGCAGTTGCCGACATAAGAAGCAACACAAGCAGTAGGGTGAGTCTTTTATACAAATAATAATAATTAGAATAAGCAGTATATATTGGTCAGGCAGCAGAACATCTAATCCACAACCACACAACGCGTTATCAGCACACATCATCATATTTATAACGCATTCACAAAAGTATAACCATCGAAGAAACATCAATAACATATGTATGTGTTTATGCATGTAATGCAACATGCATGAGGATCCTATCATCACCACAATTTGCCTTGAGGGCACTCATCGCTTTGGACCGAGTCCCACGCCGCTTGGCGAAGCCTACACATCGCTTTATGCATATGCATCATGAGGCTCTATGTCAATGCACCACAAACACACCTATTACCACAACTTATTATACTCACCATTTTCAGTTATTAACTCATCTCCATCTCATCAACAAATTAGCCTTGAGGGCTACACATCGCTTTGGACCGGAGTCCCACACCGCTTTCACACCTCCGCATAAAGACACTCAGTTTCCATTTTTATTTTAGTAGATTAACTCATCGTTTACATTGTCACACCCAATTGGACCAAACTAAGCATTAGGGACTATTTTGACACTCATAAGAATAGTTAAATGATATCTCACAAGTTATTTTTAACTTATTAAACTCTCAAAACAAAGATATGTGGAACACGCCCTATACTCTCTTCGATTTCCATCCACCCCAAAAATTTATTTTCTTTCTTTACATCAAAACCAAATGCAAATAGTATTTTGATGAGTATGGTTTATTCACTTTAAGCACTTTCCGAATAAACCCTCATAAGATAATGCCCAAAGTGGTTATTTAAATTGTTAGCTATTATCCCCATTTCATTAGGGTCCCCGACCGTGACTTTCCAGTTTCAACCCATTCTTTTCTCTCCATTTAATCTATCATTATCATCATCATGTAAAACAAGTGAAATCCTGATGATCCCAAGGTCATTTCCAACAACCAGAAAGCACTAGAAAGCACACACATACGCCTTGCACTACCCTTTCATACTTCAACAACATTTTTTTTCTTTCTACAACACTCAACAGACAAATTCACACCATCTCAACAACATTCATTGAGCATATCATCAATTATCATACAACTAGCATATTTTCACATTTCACTTTATTGAGGAAATTTCACAAACAATTAGCATGCACATTCCAAACACATATTCATTTATATTCATCAAGAGACCATAGCATTCCAGTTAGACTCAAAACACAACAGCAATTATGGGTTTCACAATAACAATCAAACACTCAAACACTCTCACACCTAACCTATATATAACCCCAATCCTAAGAATTATTATAGGTATAAGAAGAGCCCCCTTACCTTGAATGAACTATGAACCTCAAGCTAACACCCAACCCACTAGCAAGCAAGCCAAGCAAGCAACTCTTCTCTCCTCTTATTTCTTGGCAAAACCGTAGCTCCTCCTTCTTTTGGGAAAACGTGGAGAATCAACAACTTAGGGATTAAAACTACAACACTAGAGAAAGGATGGAAATTGGAAAAGAAAGGATCAAGAATCCTTACCTAGGACCACTCGGGAGAATCTCCTCCACATGCAAAACCTCCTCTTCTTCTCCCTCGAGAAGCTTCGCCACTCTCTCTCTCTCTTCACCGTCGCGAGCCCCCCTTCTCTCTTCTCTCTCACCGTCGCGCTCCCCTTCTCTCTTCTCCGTCACCGCCGCGTTCCTTCTCTTCCCTTCCTCTCTCGGGTCTGTCTCTCACTCTGTACCCGAAAACCCTCTCCCTCAATTTCTATTTCTTTTCTTTAATTAAACCCTAGGCCCAATCCATAACCTACTTGCACCCCTCTCCTTGCTTTCACACACCCATCAATTAAAGCCCGTAATGCTATTTACACCTCCCATTTCAATTAATTCCACCACTTCCTTATTACTTAAACACCTCCTAATAAAATAAAACTCCAATTAATAAATTCTAATATAATACCTACATAATTAATTAAATAATCCGCCAATTATTTGGCGTTACAACCACCACCCCAAGGGACTTCCCGATAGAACGTACTCATGCCAACAATTCGTCACGAGTAGCAAATAAATGTTTAGTTTTGAACGAACTAGTATGGTCCATAACAATTGAGTTGCTTGGATGTCATCTCCTCCTGCACCATTTTTTGCCATTTTAAGTTCCTAAAACTGTACAAAAACAGAAGACAAATGTTACACAGAAGTCTTTGCACAATCTGGTAAACGGATAAAGTCCGATATTAAACTGTCGGACATGTTCGGTATTAAAGAATCAAACTAGTTTGGTAACTTAATGTCATGTTTAGTGACTGAAAAATATTCCTTAATAGGATTTCCAATGTGAGATAATGGTTACAATGTGAATGAAGTTGGTGAAGGAGGTTAGGGTGTGGAGTGGAGAGATGGGAGGTGTGGGGGTTTAGGAGGGGTGTGTAGTAGATGGATGGGAAAAAGAATGAGGAAGGATAGGGGAATTTTTTAAGATTCTCAGGGGTAGGGGATGTGTGGTGAGTGGGGGAAGGGTTGTAGAAAGTAAGGGCCCTTATTAAACTACCCCTTCTATCTACTCTCTAAACACCCCATACCATGCAAAAAGACCAAAATACCATTAATGAACAAGAAGTTTCAAGCACATTCCTTTTTTTTTCTTCTGGCTTTCAACAAATATGACACTATAGTACTGAAGCAGGTGCAGTACTTTGGTAGTGTGACGTTTAGTTTCCTACACACCCCTAATACAGTACCAATGTACTGAACTTGTATTTTGCAGAAATATGGTAAATTCAAACAACAATAAAGATGACGATATGGAATCATTAATGCCTTTCCACACCTGTACTATACATTTCAATTCTATTCTCTTTGTTTTCTTTAATTTTCCTTGCGATTAATTGCGTTGTAGTTTTTGACAGCTTTTATGCTAAAGTTGAGTTCGATAATGTCACAATGATGATGATCCCCAAATTGATACCTACAATGATTTATGGGAGAAAGAAAGTAGATTAGAAGAAGAGTTCACATACCTAGTGTTGCGTGCTGCACAAAAAACTAAGATGCAGGTGTTGGGGAATTTCGAATAATTCAAGATGATACTTGGATAAATCTGAAGTTGTGTATAACACTTTCAGATTGAATCAAATTTCGGGGTTCAACCAAAATCATTCAATCGGATAAAATCAGAAGATTATGTTTAAGAGTTTTGTTTTTATGTATGGAGTTGTTCCCAGACTTTCAGAACCAAAAATTGATCAATAATAATCAAAAATCGCTCAGTTTGTGGCAGTTCACGACAATTTTATACTTAAAACTGCCTTTTCAGCCAAATCGCGCTTCAGTGGCGCCCCGTCTGCGCTTCACGCGCAACTGCGCTACCACAACACTGCCAAGTTGCGCTTAAGTGGCGCCCCGTTCGCGCTCCGCGCGCAACTGGGCATAAATAAAGATCGCTAAACCGCGCTTAACTTTCGCGCTTCAAGCGTGCTCACAAGAAATCGCATACAAATCACTTTATTACGTTAAAACAAGCGTGCACTCTTATTTTAACATAATAAGGAGATCAATTACACTAAAATGTCCAACAAACCTCCCCCATTTTAGCGTAATTACTGATCAAATCACCAAAGTCATAGCATACAACAAACTACTGCATAAATGAAATATCGTGACGATTGAATTTCATCTTAGCTAATTACACATTTCAAATATTCGAATATCAGGGTGTCACTAAGGATTGAACCCTTTCTATTCATAATGAATACATGAAGGTAATCGCATAATAGTTTAAAACATTACTCTTACTCGACACTAGTTTACTAGCTCAGTGTCCCTATCCTTCATAAGCATATCAAAGCCAAGTCCCAAATTTCTTGAAGCGGCTAAACTTCATGCTTATATAGGTAGTCCTTTTCTTTCTTGCACCTGCAAATGCAATTTTTCAAAAGAACCATTAAGAAGTTATACTTCAACCTCCTTAACTTACAGAACCGAACACATACCTTTTGGGATTCTTTCGATGATGTGTTCCAATCTCCACATGTTAAGCTTTCCACATTGAATTCAGCACCTAACGTCACATTAGATGGGAATTGGGTATCTTAACATAAGAGATTTCAGATGGACTTTAATCCTAATCCCACAAATTAACCTTTTCACGAGATCTCTACTTAACCCTTTGGTTAAATGATCGGCCAAATTATGTTGAGTTCTCACAAACTCCACTGATATCACACCATGCATGATTAACTCCCGAACCATGTTGTGTCTAACACCCAAGTGTCTAGATTTCCCATTATACACTTGACTATATGCCTTAGCCAAAGTAGCCTGACTATCGCACCTGATAGACATGGGAGGTATAGGTTTGGGCCACAATGGAATCTCATAGATCAGATTTCTTAGCCACTCAGCTTCTTTACCAGCTGCTGCTAAAGCTACAAATTCAGATTCCATTGTTGAATTTGTAATGCAAGTCTATTTCTTGGATGCCCAAGAGATAGCATGTAACACCCCATTTCTACCCGGTGACTTAAACCAAAAATCAGAGTATACAAAAATCTTTTCAGGTTATCTTTTAGTTTAGTGTGTTATAAAATAGTGGGTGATTGACTATGGGATTACTCGGTAAATCGATACTACTTGCAATGTGCATTGACCTCCTTTGCAAGGCTCTCGATGCCCTTGTAAATACACCAAAAAAGAAATTTCGACCTTAGTGGCGAACCACAATTTAGCCATAGTCATTCAAAGACACTAATAGTATAACATAAATCATTTTCACTAATGGAGTGTTACGCTCCTCTCTCAAAAACTCAACAATCGGCCTAAACATGCATAGATACATAACACCATACAACACGTGGGTAAAATCTCGTGTCAAGCAAATGGAAACAAACTACATCTCAAAGTAATACTCAAAGAATCTCAAAACAAATACATATAAGGCTCAACATGGAGCAAAACAAGCAATAATAACCTCTAAACCCCAACCCCTAGGTGCTACGTGATCGAGCGCGACCGACTGGGGAGTAGTGAAGGTAGAAAGCCCTCACTCTTGACTACCCGTGGTAAATAACAACAGAAAGGGTGAGTCTCGAACTATATAATACAAGTGATAATAAGCAATATATAATCATAGTTTGCAAAGATACTCGACACACCAACCATCAATCAACAATATTCATGCACTAATGGAAATGTATGCAATGTCGGTATGCATGTGGTACCATTTGCCCACCGGCATTCTCATCAATAATGGAGTCCTCATGACTCTGCCTCCGCCGCCTCAAGCTTCACAATCATTTTATAAGGCCCCCTACCGCCTCAAAGCTTCACAATTCATTTTATAAACTCTACGATCAAGAGCCTAATGTATGCATGAGACTCCATGTACATCACAAACACCATTTCAAACAGCTTCAATACACCCATTAACTCTTACCTCGTTGTTAGTCTCATTTTATAGCCCTCCCGGCTTGGCCTCCCGCCCATGCCCCATGGCATGCTCAATCACCTCATGATAAACTCTCAACACCATTAAGTCCCACCGAGTATTCTCCTCTAGGGTACTCAACCTCACCTGTGGACCTAAACCACCATTTAGGACCCAAAACAATCATCTAGGGACCAAAACAAAGACCTCTTAGGCACTTGGCAAAGACTAGGCGCCATTTTCCCACATTCTCGCGCCGCGGTGCAACACAAAGACTAGCGCGCGAACTCAAAGATTTTGGCGCCCCCGTGGCAACACAAATGACTGGCGCCACTTTTCTAGCAACCGCGCCCGGGCAACACAGCACCTAGACACACAAACTCGGGCACGCAGCTTGCACAAAAACTAAGACACAGCAAAGACAGCAGGCGGCGCCCCTGCACACCCACTCACCCAACACTCTCAAACCAAAAACCACCCGAGCCAAAATGTTTAAAAATGAATTTGGGCGTGTAAACACAAAATTTGGCACACAATGGAATATGCCTAGAAAAGTAAGTTTCACTCCCGGCCCCAAAACACACACAAAACAAGCCCCACCGACATTTTCAAAATAACACCGCAAACTAAAAAACCACTCGAGCCAAAACACTTAAAATTGAAAGTTGGCGGTGAATACAAAATTTGGCACGAGGAAATATGTTTAGAAATACAAGTTTCACTCCCGGCCCCAAAACACACACAAAACAAGCCCCACCGACATTTTCAAAATAACACCTGCAACTGTAAAAACCACTGAGCCAAAACATTTAAAATTGAAAGTTGGCATGTGAATACAAAATTTGGCACGAGAAAATGTGCCCAAATGCAAGTTTGACTCCCGCTCCAAAATACCCACATTCTCGCGCCCCTGACAAAGAACTCACTCACCCGCAGACATCAAGCATAAAGTGACACAGCGCCATTCTCGCACCTTGGGCAGCATTTGGCGCCACATCGCACACACGCACTCTAACACACAAAAGCATTGCACAGGCGCCATTTTCCCAAAGAACTTGGCGCCCGGCGAACACACTGCACAGAACACATTCCAAAGACATGAATAAAGGTATTGTGGGCGCCATTTCCCAAAGAAATGTGGCGCCGGCAAGAATATTCTGCATAAACTCTCAATTCAACTCAGTGAATGCAAGATTACGTGGCGCTGTATCCTAGCATCTTGGCGCCCCACCCCCAAAATCCAAATTTTCTCAATTTATTTCAATTCAAATCATGTTATATCATTCCAAACCACTCAATAATCATTAACACACATCCAATTTCAGTCCATACATTCAAATCATGCGCAACACTCATCAAGAACACAAAATACCCAAATCAAAGCCCTAAATCGATTTCTATCATGCTATTTCTCAAATTCAATCAACAACAACTCAATTAACAATCAATTAACATCAAATTAACCTTCTATGATCCCTATACAACCCATTATACCCTCTATTATAGAGTGAGACTCCCTTACCTCAATTAACAGAGAGAAGAACCTAACTGAGTCACGAAACAAAACCATCGCAATAATCCAAGCTTTCAAGTCACGAAATTGCTCTTCTCCTCCTCTTCTCTTAGGGTTTGCGCTCGTTCTCTTCTCTCCTTTCTCTCCCTCTCCTTCGCAACTTTCTTTCTTTCTTCACAAATGAAAGAAAATTCCACTTTTGGGTATATGTACATTGGGCCAAGCGCACCTTGGGCCCTTTTTACACCCCTTGTCCATTTCTTCCACCACCCCCTTCAATTAAAATAAATTACTGAATTATAAACACTATTTTATATGCTATTATAATTTAAAACAGTGTAACACTTTAAATAATTTAATCAATTGCTTAATTAAATCATTTAGGGTGTTACATAGCACCTCCTCCAAGGAGGAATACCCAACCACTTGTGGATGAATAATCTTCCATATTGGTTATCCAGCTTGCATCTGAGTAACCTTCAATACTTGAAGGAAATCCAATATATGTCAAACCATAATTAATGGTTCCCTTTAAGTACTTGAATACTCAGTTCATCGCTTGCCAATGATGAGAACTAGGATTACTTGTAAACGTACTAAGTTTAGCAACAACATAAGCTATATCAGGCCTAGTACTAATCATGGCATACATGAGTGATCCTATCGCCCTTGAGTATTCAAGTTGAGACACTGCTCTACCTTTATTAGGTAGTAGCTTCAGGTTAGGATCAATGGGAGTACTTACCGGAGAACAATCTTTAAAATTAAATTTCTCCAATATCTTCTCAATATAATGTGATTGAGAGATGGAGATGCCATTGTTTCCACGCTTGATCTTTATTCCTAAGATCACGCCCCGCTTCCCCCCATATCTTTCATATCAAACTTAGAAGACAAAAATGCCTTAGTTTCATCAACTTGATCTTGGTGGCACCAAAGATCAACATGTCGCCTACATACAAACAAATGATAACTCCTTTGCCATGAGTATCAAACTTGTTGTATAGACATTTATCCGCTTGGTTTAGAATAAAACCACTAGACAAAGACAACCTCATCAAATTTTTGATGCCATTGTTTAGGTGCTTGTTTCAAGCCATAAAGAGATTTCATCGCTTACACACCTTATTTTCATTTCCTGGCATAACAAACCCTTCAGGTTGCTTCATGTATATCTCTTCATCCAATTCACCATTTAAGAATGCAGTTTTCACATCCATTTGGTGAATCACCAGATTGTGGATAACAGTAAGTGCTAACAACAGTCTAATAGTGGATATCCTAGCAACAGGAGCATATGTATCGAAACAATCAATACCCTCCTTTTGCCTAAAGCCTTGGATCACCAATCTGGCTTTGTACTTGTCTACAGTACCATCCACTTTCATCTTTCTCCTAAAGATCATCTTACATCCTAATGGCTTACATCCAGAAGGTAAGTCAACCAATTTCAGTATTATTTTGCAAGATGGAGTCCATCTCACTTTGGATTGCTTTTTCCGAATCGCTACATCCTCAAGCCATTGCTTCACTAAAAGTCTTTGGATCTTCCTCAACATTGAGGCAATATTGATATTGAAATTCAACATCATTCCTTGACCCTTCAACCAAATATAGTTGAAAATCATCACCAAATGACTTAGCCTTTCTTACTCTCGTACTTTTCCTTGTTTCTGTACTAGTTGAAGGTATATCCTCATTATTAATTGAGACTTTCGACATGGAATTCATGTTCTTTAGCCTAGGTATAGATGTAAACCTTTGTTCATCAAATATTGCATCCCGTGACTCTATGACCGAGTTCACAGCAACAGAATCATTAGATTCTAGCACATAGAATCTATATGCTTTAGAATGCTCAACATATCCAATAAATATGCAGTCTATACCTCTTTCACCTAAGGTTTTCCTTTTAGGTTCTGTAAGCCTGACTACAGCCCTACATCCCCAAATCTTGAGATAACTCAAATTTGGTGTCTTTTTGTGCCAAAGTTCTTATGGGGTAACCTTATTCCTTTTGTTAGGAATTCTGTTCAACAAGTAACAGGCTGTCAACATAGCCTCGCCCCAAAATCCTTCACTTAGACCCGAATAGGATAACATACAATTCACCATTTCTTTCAAGGTTCTATTCTTCCTTTCGGCTACACCATTCTGTTGTGGTGTATAGGAGTCAGTAGTTTGATGTATTATTCCTAGTAGATTGAAAATAAATAGGATCATAATACTCACCTCCCCTATCCGTACGAAGAGTTTTGATTAGCCCATTTTGATGAAGTTCTACCTCTTTCTTATAGATTTTAAATTTATCAAGAGCTTCATCTTTTGTAGTTAATAAATATACATAACAATACCTATGCATCATCAATAAAAGTAACAAGATATTTTTTATGACCTAATGATGGAGTAGCATGCAAATCACACAAATCACTATGAATAAGGTCTACGACTTTAGTCTCACTTTTAACATCCTTAAAAGGTTTCCTAGTGATCTTGGTCAACATGCAAGTTTTGCATTTTTCAATGTTCATATCAAAAGGAGGAATCATACTTGTTTTTGACATATCTTTTAATCTTTTGTAATGAACATGTCCTAATCTAGCATGCCAAATTTCTGATTTTGTCATATTAGTTATAGAACTACACGAGGCCATACAAACAGATTCATGAACAAAAGGAACATCAATGTTTAATTTAAACATTCCATTACAGCGATAACCAAATCCAACAAAAGAACCATGTCTTGACAAGATGTACTTGTCACTTTCAAGTACTTGCTTGAAACCACAATTATTTAAAACCATACCAGACAATAAGTTCTTACGAATACCAGGTACAAATAAGACATTATCCAAATACAAACTTTTTCCGGAAGTAAAAACTAAATTTACACAACCTATTCCTAGGATTGGTTCAGTCGCAACATTGCCCATCTTCACAATAGAGCCATCATCAATTGGTCTAAATTCCTTGAACCAACGACGATCTTTGCACACATGGCTTGTTGCTCCCGAATCAAACCACCAAGCAACGTCATCATCCTGCACATAGAATGCATCAGATATTAGTGATACATAATTTGAATTCGTATTTGAATTAAAATTATTCACAACAATCTGACCTTGTTGCTTTTCAGGATCATTCGATCCACTTGAACCAGCCTTGTTCTTTTCTTTAAACACCCGGCAGTCCCTCTTTAGATGACCAGGTTTCCCACACTTCCAACATGACAATTTTGTCTGTTTGTTTGGACCTTTATTCTTATTTCCTTGAAACTTTCGTTTCTTACCTTTACCATTGTAATTTTGCTTAACTGTTCCACTTTCCTCTACCATATTAACGGAAGAGGAACCTGCTTCATTTTTATCATTTATTTTGTCATTTTCCTGAGCCCTCGGCGACTCCTCAATCATGAAATGACTACCAAGTTGAACCAAAGTCAACTCTTCCTTCTTATGTTTCAAGGTATGCTTGAAATCTTTCCAAGAAGAAGGCAGTTTATCAATGATAGATGAAACTGCAATGGATTCATCCATTTTCAAATCATGTTGAGTAAACTGACCCAAAATTCGCAGCAGTTCATTATATTGTTCCATAACAGGCCTCGAATCAACCATTTTGTAATTAAAGAAATTACTAACCAAGAATTTGTTACTTGAGGCATCTTCTGCCATATATTTGGATTCAAGAGAGTCCCATAATTCCTTAGCAGACTCAACATTTTGATAAATATCAAAGAGAGAGTCAGACATACCGTTTAGAATGTGTCCACGCCAAATGTAATCGTCGTTCTCCCATTTCAAACGCTTCCTTGTTTGATCCAGAGTTTCTTCTTCCATATACACCAGCATCGGTGTACTCAGCACATACACCACTTTCAATGTTGTCAAGAGAAAGTGCATCTTCTTCTGCCATCTTCTGAAATCCTGCCCTTCAAACTTGTCCAATTTCGCAAACTTGCTTGTCATCTTCGAACTGTCGTTCGTCATTTCGAAAAATTTGATTCAATCTTTGGTTGGGGAATTTCGAATAATTCAAGATGATACTTGGATAAATCTGAAGTTGTGTATAACACTTTCAGATTGAATCAAATTTCGGGGTTCAACCAAAATCGTTCAATCGGATAAAATCAGAAGATTATGTTTAAGAGTTTTGTTTTTATGTATGGAGTTGTTCCCAGACTTTCAGAACCAAAAATTGATCAATAATAATCAAAAGCCGCTCAGTTTGTGGCGATTCACGGCGCTTTATACTTAAAATCGCTTTTTTCACGACAAATCGCGCTTGATGGCGCCCGTCTGCGCTTCACGCGCAAATCAATCTTACTACAAAGATCGCCAAGTTGCGCTTAAGTGGCACCCCGTTCGCGCTCCGCGCGCAACTAGGCATAAACAACACTGCCAAACCGCGCTTAACTTGCGCTTCAAGCGTGCTCCGCGCGCAAACTGCATACAAATCACTTTATTACGTTAAAACAAGCGTGCACTCTTATTTTAACATAATAAGGAGATCAATTACACTAAATGTTTTTTTAGAATCGAAAACGATTTTTTTAGAATCGAAAATGTTTTTTTAGAATCGAAAACGATTTTTTTGGTACATGAAATAGTTTTTATCACTTTTGTAATTAAAATGATGAATTAAATCAATTAATAAAAAAACTAAAAATAAATGTGTGTAGTTTGACCTTGATCAGACCTTTGAACCTTGAACCGACCATGTTCAGTTAATTGGCCGATTTTAACAATCTTGGTTAGAATAGTTATTTTTCTTCTGACCAAAGGTTATTTGAGAAGTTCATAGTTTGCATTAATAATTCTATGTTTCTTATTTGAGAATTTGTCTGTCCTAAAGATTATATGTTAGTAAGAAATCATTGATAAAAAATATTAACGCGATACAAATATAATTATTTTAGTTGAGGTAACTCAAACAGAACACACGTGTGTATTGCAGTGCAACCGTGCTATGCTTGCACATGTTTGAAGATATTGATTTAAAAAGTAATGATATAAAAACGTAAGATATAAAATTAATCTAATTTTTTTCTGTCGATATTTAAAAGTAAAATAATAATTTATAAAAAAAACATTCATCAAGACATGATATGAACATAAATGTATCGACAAAAGTAATATTTCCCTGTAAAAACTCAAATAAAATAATCAATTACAAAAAAAAATATATATTTATAAAGGCAAACTATATCATTTTAAAAATAATATCATTTCTCTTGTTTGAGAGAGAAAAATATGCATAAAAAAGTATGAGAGAGAAAAGTCAAAGGTGAAAGAAGCAAAATGATTAAGAGGATAGACTTTTAAATGATTTGGTAAATTTCAAGAATGAATAAGATGGTAATTTTGATGATAGTTTATTGATATATATATATATATATATATTATATATAACCATGGATTGTCCACCTAGGCATCCACCTAGGCGTCCATGTCACTATTTACGTCAGCACAATTTAATTCCACCTAAGCAATTAACCGCGTGAGTCATCGCTTACCTCAAAGCATGTTATTTCAAATATATCACAAAAATGTGTTGGGGATCGAACCCATTCCCCACACCGCCACCTCCTAACATTGACCATTTGAGCTACCACAATTTCATATTCTTAAAGCATATTACATAATGTTTATCCTATTATTTCTTTTATTGCAAAAACTTTTTACCTACTTTTTATATCTATTTATTATTTATTTTGATACATGTATATTTGTTATTATATATTACATTTATATATTATATTTATTTACCATCTAATATTTTGTATCACATTCCATAGATTTTATTCTATATATTTACTAACTAGAATATTATTAAATATGAGTTTTTTTAACAAACGATGACAGATTACTCGAATTTATTAATAAAAAAGGAAAAAAAAGAGAAAAAGCGAAGGGACTTGACCAAAATCCTTGCCAATGTAAAAGATCAATATTAAATATGAGTAATTTTATCCATTTCAACCTTTTTAATTCTCATCTTATAAATAATGTTATATATTAAAAATGTTTGTCACATATTTTTGTATTCACTTTGATGCACATACAATTAGAATCAACAACGATGCGCACATACAATTAGAATCAATATAACTTTGATCGATCAAGATATTGTAGTTTACAACGCTTTGTGCTTAATAACCTTCTATTCACTACGCTGCACTTAAAAACAAGTAGAGAGAATAAACAAGATTTATTGCAGAACATTGATCCTACTATTTGTCAACGCCAATCACCTTAGTCAAAACAAGCTACATGTCCTTATACAAAGGTATATTTGCTATATATTTGTAAGTTACTATTTACTAATACTATTTTAGATCGTATAATACTTATAAGTAATTCCTCATTGTAATAACATCTCAATATATGAAAATACCCTCAAATTATATACACGGTGGTTGTCACTACTAAAGTATTATTTGATTTCACGGGATCTCAAAATTATAATATATAATTATATATATATATATATATATATATATATATATATATATATATATAAAATCCAAATTTAATTTCCTACTATTATACAAATATTTAAAATAGTTGAAGTAATTATCTTACTTTATCTAAACAAATGAATTTTTGACTAGTCTTTGTACACGGTTAATTATACTAGTATATATATATATATATATATATATATATATATATATATATATATATATATATATATATATATATATATATATTGATATTGATGATGTCAAAGCGACTCAAGTGAGTATTATCTACAGAAAAACATTATCTAGTACTGGAAGGTATAAACATGATTATGCACATAGATCCATCATTTTGCAAAATATACAAGGTGCCTAGAATTCCATGAGTTATATAGTAATAATATAAACTATTTCCAAATTGTGAGCACTTGTTGAAACATCTCCAGCATTAGTTCCCTGTCTGCATGAAGGAAAAAGGTATTTATTTCATCTCTTACATCATAAATCTTACCAAAATCAAATAAGAAGGAGAAACATCCCTTCTTTAACTTGTGCAACTGGTAAAGCCACGCCTCATTTAGCCTCTCCAACACATTGCCAGAGTTAAGATCTTCGAGTAAGCTTTCCTCGCAGGCATCTTTGAGATCACCAATGTCATATTTATTGGCTGCCCCAAGCAATGCAAGCCTGTGCTTCCAGAAATCTTCATGTTTTATTGTGCCGTACAAGTAACTTAGAAGGGTCATGCATGATTCTTGTGACATGTCTTCTATGTGGATTGTAGATGACTCTTTCTTGTCCCCGCAGTGATTCTGGAACACAGGAGATGTTGCAGACAGAACTGCCTTATGAGCTCTCAGTGTACCATCAGCAGTTATAATTGTGAGGTCAGCGTGTATAGCTTCGTCAAGCATGCGAGAGAGGCATCTAAGACTGCTTTGAGTTGCAACAGATTGCAGTTTTCCATCAGATGGCCATATAGAAATGGCTTCTCCACCCTGATTTTCAGACAAAAGGTCAAGTCCCCAAGGGTCAACAATGTTTTTGTAAACAGATAAGTCATTGATGGGTACCAAGACAATAGAATAGCAATCTAGAATTGAATAACCGGAATCAGTGAATTACAGGTAGAAGAAGACTGGAATAGAAATAGAACTCTAGGAAAATTAGAGAGTGCCTAATTCTCTCCCAAAACTAGTTTCCAATACCAGCCTACCCATTCTCTCATAAACCTACTTTTATTCCTGAGCTCAGCACACATGCATGAACCCTTTCACAGGATCTGTCCCCATTCTCTCTCTGCCAGCTAGGCAGAGTTAGCTACCCGGGTCCCTCCTTTTCTCCCACCATAGGGAATTTCATGATAGTGATTCCCTGCAATCACATTGTGAATGAAGGCCCTGCATTTAGTGAAAAATACTAGGAGAGAGAAAAAAATTAGTATGGAAATGACGAAAATACCCTTAAAATAACACTAAATGCCTGCAGTCACATGTCACTGTAGGGAATCACTATTCGAAATTTCTCCCTAGTGCATTTCCTAGCATAGACTTTCCCAAACCGTTTGGGACCCATTGCATCATGTGGGCAAATTTAGTTAGCCAATCCACCACCAAAAACATTGTATCCACCCCCAAAGCTTTGGGCAAACCCTCAATGAAATCCATGGGCACATTACTCCAAACTTGAGTCGGAATATAAAGAGGTTGTAGTAACCACTCAGGGCTTGGTATTTGGACTTTTGGCAAACACTGCAAGCTTGCACATACTGTTGGATTTTTCCTTTCATTCCTTCCAAGAACACCACTCCTCTTATAGGCTCTCAAAACCCCCGAATGACCTCCTACCGCCAACACATGAAATTCCTTCAAAATTCTTAAAGATCCCAGTGAATCTTTAGGAATTACCAACTTGTCTTTGTAGTACAATCTCCCTTGTTTGTATCAAGGATGATTAGCAGTGTTGATCATCCTTGATACAAACTTCAGCAGTGTGTCACACTAGATCTTAAACAATGCTCTTCAATTTCTCATCTGCTTGCATTTAATCTCCCAACCCTTCCAACTCTTGACACTGCACCTAGAGATCGCAGAGTAATGCAACTTCCTTGAAAATGCATCAGCTGCCTTATTCTAGGCATTGCTGATCATCCTTGATACATTATTCAACAGTGTGTGACTGATGGGTATCTCACGAATAAAGAAAGTAAAACAGAAATGATTCCTTCAATTCAAACACCCGTGTGGATGTATGATGTATCCGCGTGGGTGTATACAAAGAAGCTGAAATAGAAATGGAAGAAACAGTAAAATGGCAACAAAGAAATGCCAAGTCCCAAGCCCAATTCCAATCCCAATACAAGCCTGCCATCTCATTTGCTCTCCCCCTCTATTTATTCTCCAACCTGACCCTTTAACTACTCTTCATTTCTAAACACTCACATCCCCCACTATAACTTAATTATTACATAGGCTATTCTTATTCCCACTACTATTTATTTAATAATTAAAAGGACTATTCTTATTACTACTTAATTATGTGGTCCCCAACTGATTGGTTTCCACCTCCCTCTCTCATACACCTTGGTGATTTTACACTTCTACCCTTCATTACAAAATATCTGCCTTAACCTCATTTTACCCTTTTGTCCTTCATTATTGATGTCCGTATCAACACCTCCCCCTTTAAAATTCACCTTGTCCTCAAGGTGAAGGTATCGAGCTAATAGCAGACTTAACGATCTTCTTGTCGGATCCCACAGCTGAAAACATAATGACCAAGTTATGTAGGAAGCACAATAATTGCCACCAGGATCCCATGGCTTGAGACATGAGAACCAAGCTATGCATAAAATTGAGCATCCTCCAAGGTGGAGTCTTCCATTTCCTTTACCCTTCTGATAGACCTATTGTAAAGAGTGTATACTATAGAAGAAATAGGAACACTAATAAGCAAGGGTAGAATAGTAATAACACACTTTACCTTGAAATGTATAAATAGCCTCACTGTTGTTAGAGCGGGGTTATGTTGTTGAATAATCCAAATTAGTTACACACCATCGCAACTATAAGCAAAGACACCCTTGTATTCCGATTCATTGAAGAGAATTCAATAAAATTTCCCCCTTTATCAGTTGATACCTATCACCTTCTTTGCCACAAAACAGAGTATAGATGTACCCTTAATACCAACAGTCAATACCAAATGAAGCCTTCCCTTAAACTTCAAAACCATTGCACTCCGACCAGGGTCCCATATCTTGGAGGAGAATGATTGAGTTATGCATGAAACATAACAAATTCCTCCTGGATTGTATGCTCTGTTTTGGGTGTTATTTCTGACCCAAAAACAGAGTATAGTTGCAGCTGAAAAATGTCGCTCCCTTGTAATTAAAAGTGAGGTCTCATGGTTCCATCTTGAATGGTTGCACCTCCATGGGTGAGAAATGAAATTGGGGAAAACTCCATTATTCACCAACTCGAGCACCAATGTAAATTTCCCTTGTTGTGTTTGATTCCTATGGTCTTCCATTGCACATATGACACTCTCTTGTATGCTCACATTTTGTTTAAGGCCACCTGGATCCCACTTATGAACAATTGGTGAGTTTACCATGATTAGAATATTTATTAGTTGTATCAATCCACTGCCACATCTCCAACCAAGCCCCACTAGCAACTCCATTAGCTTGACCACTCTTGATAGGTGTCCATCAAAGGAAGAATCATGGCCATCGACTTTGATCGAGTACAAATGACACGTATTATAGCATCCATTATAATCTCTCGGAACAAATGACCGCTTGTCGTGGATACGATGCAAGGGAATCGAATAGTGAAGTGCAGACGTGGGACGGGTTGAAAGAAGCGATGCTCCGGCGGTTCCAACCAACGGTGATCACCAACGCGTTTGAAATGCTGATGAACATGAAGCAAGAAAGCACAGTGCGTGAATATCGCAAGAAATTTGAATTGATTACAAGCCACATCAAGCTGCAAGATCAAGAACTATTCTCATGTATGTTTTCCAACGGGTCAAGGATGAATTGAGGGCTGAGGTGAGATTGCAAAGGCCAAAGAATTTAGCAGATATGATGGAAATAGCCTTACTTGCGGAGGAAAAGCTTGGAGCAACAAACAGATATGGTGGACGTAGTTCTGGAAGCTTCAAGAATACATATAAACCTACTGCAGATCCTGCAACTGCATCTAAGGGATCTGAACCATCCAAGAATTGGTCTTCTGCGAGCACCAAATCTGTAGGTAGCAAGGAAATTGAGGAGAGAAGAAAGAAATGGCTGTGTTTCACGTGCGATGAGAAGTTTGTACCGGGTCATGTGTGTAAAAACAAGATGCTGCGTATACTCTATGTGGAGGACACAGGTGAGAGGGGAGATGAGGAAGGGGAGAAGCAGGAAGAAAACGAGGAGATTGTGTGGGAGGCTGCCATGAAGAGCTCAGACTTATACAAAGATGGCGAGTTTGTCTTCAAACTGTTCTTTTTTCATGTTAAGGAACGATAGGAATTCGGAAATACTAGTATTGCTAGATCATGGGGCTACACATAATTTTGTTTCCCAGTAAATTAGTAAAGAAACAGATCGAAGGTACAGAGAACACCACCGTCTTTGGTAAAAAGATTGGGAATGGGCAAAGAATTATGATCAATGGTGTTTGTAGAGGGGCCGAGCTTAAATTGCGCGGGTTAATGGTGAAGGTTGATTGCTTTGTATTTCCGCTGGATGAGAGAAGATGTGGTACTTGGCATTGATTGGTTGGAGAAATTAGGTACCATTAAGGCTAACTTCAAGGAATTGACTTCAAAGATTAAGGTTGGTAGTGAGTCTATATGTCTAAAGGGGACCTACACTATCTAGAAAGGAAGCTACAAATTAAAGAAATCATAATGGAGGCCGGACCAGGTGAAAAATTATTACTAGTAGATCTGCGAAGCATGGAGATCACTGACACAGAAGCAACCCCTGTACTCGAGGTAATACAAGCTGTAATTCGTGACTTTGAGTCCTTATTTCAGGAGAGGGAGGGGTTACCTCCACCTAGGGCTGTAGATCATGCCATAGTATTGAAGGAGGGTGCTAATATTCCAAACTTAAGACCAGTATAGGTACCTCACTTCCGTAAAAATGAGATTGAGAGGTTAGTTTCGGATATGTTAAGGATCGGTATAATTGTAGACCAAGTACAAGTTCTTACTCAAGCCCAATCATACTAGTGAAAAAGAAGGATGGAAGTTTGATTTTGCGTGGACTACGGGGCCTTAAACAAGCTAACCATACCTAATAAGTTTCCCATTCCCTTGATAGATGAGTTGCTTGATGAACTCAATGGAGCAGTGATTTTTTCCAAGTTAGATCTCAAATCTGGATACCACCAGATTAGAATGAAACTCAAGACATTCCCAAGACAAAGATTTAGAACACATGAGGGGCACTTATGAGTATATGGTAATGCCTTTTGATTGACTCAATGCACCTCAACCTTCCAAGCACTCATGAATGAAGTTCTAAAGCCATTTCTCGTGAAGTTTGCACTTGTATTTTTGATGATATTCGATTTACAATAAATCGATGGTCGATCATGTTGAGCATCTCAAAAAATCTTCATTGCTTTGGGGAAAATCACTGGTGGTTAACAAAAAAAGTGTGACTTTGGAGTGACTAAGGTAGAATACTTGGGACACATAGTCATCGCAGGAGGAGTGTCTGCGCACCCAAAGAAGGTTAGTCTTTATGACCGATTGCCCACTCCTAAGGACATCAAAGGATCGAGAGGATTCCTGTGGTTAATCGCTACTATAGACGGTTTGTAGGGGAGTATGGCATCATTGCAAGACCATTAACCGAGTTACTAAAGAAGGAAGGTGGAGCTCGGGTGATGAGGCGTAATCAACCTTCAATCGTTTGAAACAACTTATGACTACCACCGATACTAAGAATGCCCGACTTCACTAAGCAATTCATTTTGGAGATCGATGCATCAAGCAAAGGGGTAGGGCGGTGGTTCATGCAAGAGGGGGACGACCTATAGCTTATTTCAGCCGTAAACTCTCTATTCGGGCTCAACAAATCAACTTATGAGAGAGAGCTAATGGCCATAGTAATCGGGCAAATCCAAAAGTGGCGACACTATCTGCTAGACAGCAATTTGTGATAAGAACCGATCGTGAGCTTGCAATTCCCGAATGATCGTAATGTTTTAGGTGGAGAACAAGTAAAGTGGACATGTTGTTGGGATTTGACTTCATCATACAATACAAACACGGAAATGCCAACAAGGTGGTCAATGGGTCATCTGACAAATGATTTTTCTTGGTGTCTCTAGTGTGACCCTTCCGAATGGAGTGAGTGGGAGGATGAAATAAGGAATTGCCTATGTTGCAAGCACTTATGCAACAGTGGTACCGAAATCCCCACTACACCGCAATATTCATCAAACAAGGACTTTTATACAAAGGAACAAGCCCGGTGGTGCCTCGTAATTTTTCCGAATACCAAGCATATTACGAGAGTTTCATACTTGCTTACAAGGAGGCCATTCAGATTCTTTAGAACTTATAAGCGGTCATGGATTTTCTATTGGAAGGGGATGAAAAAGGACATTAAGGAGTTCATTATGCAATGTCAACAATGTCAACAAAGCAAGTTCAAACCTTGCACTGCCACCTCTTGCGCCCATTACCAATACCTACCAAGGTTTGGGTGATCTCTCTATGGATTTTGTGGGAGGACTCCTTCGGGTTGGCAAACAAGACACTATCCTAGTGGTGGGTGATAGACTAACAAAGTTTGCTCATTTTCTCCTCTTGGGTCACCCCTATACAGCTAGTGATGTAGCCAAAATATTTATCACAGGGGTGGTCAAATTACATGGATTTCCAGAATCCATTGTGACGGATAGAGATAAGATCTTTCTCAGTCAATTTTGGAAAGAGCTCTTCAAGCAAGCAGGCACTAAACTCAATTACAGTACAGCTTTTCATCCACAATCCGATGGACAAACAGAAGTGACAAATAGATGCTTGGAAATTTATCTTCGTTGCTTTGTTGGAGAACATCCGAGATCATGGACTAAATATATTGATTGCGTAACTCGGTTTAATACAAATTACAATGTCTCAATAGCATGACACCATTTAAGGCATTGTATGGTAGAGACTCTCCTCCCATCATTAAGGGCCTACAATTCCTTCCAATATAGAAGAAGTTAACAAAGTTCGTGTGAAGATAGAGATGCACTCATCGAAAGACTCCATCGAATCTTGCCTTAGCACAACAACGCATGAAGAAAAACAAGTTCGATGAAGCGGAGAGATGTTACACCTGAGGTAGGTGGTGGGTTTATTTGAAAGCCACCCCATATAGATGGAAGTCCTTAGCCGAGAGGAGGAATGAAAAGTTAAGTCCTAGATTCTATGGACCTTACAGTAGTAGAGAAGGTCGCGCAGGTAGCTTACAAGCTTGAATTACCACCAGAGAGTGCCGAATTCATCCGGATTCCACGTTAGCAAGTCAAGAAAACTCTTCCGGGCCAATATCAACCTCAACAAATCCTGCAGCATTAATGTAAGATGGCACACCGCAACCCGAGGTAGAAGACTTGGCTGGAACTACGCTACAATAGTAGGGGAGCAAACAAGTGCTAGTAAAATGGAGGAATTTGCTCACGTGTGATAACTCATGGTGAAAGCGCAGAAAAAATTCTCGCAACTATTCCTCATGGACACCTCGAGACAAGGTGAAGGCTTTAGGGGGTAATGATAGACTCCATTGTAAAAGAGTGTATACTATAGAAGAAATAGAACACTAATAAGCAAGGGTAGAATAGTAATAACACACTTTACCTTGAAATGTATAAATAGCCTGCAGCTGTTAGAGCAGGGGTTATGTTGTTGAATAATCCAAATTAGTTACACAGTTACTGCAACTATAAGCAGCACCCCTTGTATTCCGATTCATTGAAGAGAATTCAATAAAATTCCCCCCTTTATCAGTTGATACCTATCACCTTCTTTGCCACAAAACAGAGTATAGATGTACCCTTAATACCAACAGTCAATACCAAATGAAGCCTTCCCTTAAACTTCAAAACCATTGCACTCCGACCAGGGTCCCATATCTTGGAGGAGAATGATTGAGTTATGCATGAAACATAACAAATTCCTCCTGGATTGTATGCTCTGTTTTGGGTGTTATTTCTGACCCAAAAACAGAGTATAGTTGCAGCTGAAAAATGTCGCTCCCTTGTAATTAAAAGTGAGGTCTCATGGTTCCATCTTGAATGGTTGCACCTCCATGGGTGAGAAATGAAATTGGGGAAAACTCCATTATTCACCAACTCGAGCACCAATGTAAATTTCCCTTGTTGTGTTTGATTCCTATGGTCTTCCATTGCACATATGACACTCTCTTGTATGCTCACATTTTGTTTAAGGCCACCTGGATCCCACTTATGAACAATTGGTGAGTTTACCATGATTAGAATATTTATTAGTTGTATCAATCCACTGCCACATCTCCAACCAAGCCCCACTAGCAACTCCATTAGCTTGACCACTCTTGATAGGTGTCCATCAAAGGAAGAATCATGGCCATCAGACTTTGACTGAGTACAAATGACACGTATTATAGCATCCATTATAATCTCTGGAACAAATGACCGTTGTCGTGGATACAGTGGTGGGAATCGAATAGTGAAGTGCAGACGTGGGACGGGTTGAAAGAAGCGATGCTCCGGCGGTTCCAACCAACGGTGATCACCAACGCGTTTGAAATGCTGATGAACATGAAGCAAGAAAGCACGCGGTCGCGTGAATATCGCAAGAAATTTGAATTGATTACAAGCCACATCAAGCTGCAAGATCAAGAACTATTCTCAGGTATGTTTTCCAACGGGTTGAAGGATGAATTGAGGGCTGAGGTGAGATTGCAAAGGCCAAAGAATTTAGCAGATATGATGGAAATAGCCTTACTTGCGGAGGAAAAGCTTGGAGCAACAAACAGATATGGTGGACGTAGTTCTGGAAGCTTCAAGAATACATATAAACCTCTTGCGCAGATCCTGCAGAATCGCATCTAAGGGATCTCGAACCATCCAAGAATTGGTCTTCGCGAGCACCAAATCAGTAGGTAGCAAGAAATTGAGGAGAGAAGAAAGAAATGGTCGTGTTTCACGTGCGATGAGAAGTTTGTACCGGTCATGTGTGTAAAAACAAGATCTTCGCGTATACTCATGTGGAGGACACAGGTGAGAGGAGATGATGAGGAAGGGGAGAAGCGGGAAGAAAAACGAGGAGATTGTGTGGGAGGCCGCCATGAAGAGCTCTCGTGACTTATACAAAGATGGCGTGTTTGTCTTCAAACCGTTCTTTCATGTTAAGGAACGATAGAATTCGGAAATACTAGTATTGCTAGATTGCGGGGCTACACATAATTTTGTTTCCCGTAAATTAGTAAAGAAACAGACTCGAAGGTACTGAGAGAACACCACCGTCTTTGGGGTAAAGATTGGGAATGGGCAAAGAATTATGATCAATGGTGTTTGTAGAGGTTGAGCTTAAATTGTGCGGGTTAATGGTGAAGGTTGATTGCTTTGTATTTCCGCTGGACGGAGAAGATGTGGTACTTGGCATTGATTGGTTGGAGAAATTAGGTACCATTAAGGCTAACTTCAAGGAATTGACTCTAAAGATTAAGGTTGGTAGTGAGTCTATATGTCTAAAGGGGGACCCTACACTATCTAGAAAGGAAGCTACAGCTAAAGAAATCATAATGGAGGGCCAGACCAGTGAAAAATTATTACTAGTAGACTGCAGAAGCATGGAGATCACTGACACAGAAGCAACCCCTGTACCCGAGGTAATACAAGCTGTAATTCGTGACTTTGAGTCCTTATTTCAGGAGAGGGAGGGGTTACCTCCACCTAGGGCTGTAGATCATGCCATAGTATTGAAGGAGGGTGCTAATATTCCAAACTTAAGATCAGTATAGGTACCTCACTTCGAAAAAAATGAGATTGAGAGGTTAGTTTCGGATATGTTAAGGATCGGTATAATTGTACCAAGTACAAGTTCTTACTCAAGCCCAATCATACTAGTGAAAAAGAAGGATGGAAGCTGGAGATTTTGCGTGGACTACAGGGCCTTAAACAAGCTAACCATACCTAATAAGTTTCCCATTCCCTCGATAGATGAGTTGCTTGATGAACTCGATGGAGCGATGATTTTTCCAAGTTAGATCTCAAATCGGATACCACCAGATTAGAATGAAACTCAAGACATTCCCAAGACAAAGATTTAGAACACATGCAGGGCACTTTATGAGTATATGGTAATGCCTTTTGATTGACTCAATGCACCTCAACCTTCCAAGCACTCATGAATGAAGTTCTAAAGCCATTTCTCGTGGAAGTTTGCACTTGTATTTTTGATGATATTCGATTTACTGATGAAATCGATGGATCATGTTGAGCATCTCAAAAAAATCTTCATTGCTTTGGGGGAAAATCACTTGGTGGTTAACAAAAAAAAGTGTGACTTTGGAGTGACTAAGGTAGAATACTTGGGACACATAGTCATCGCAGCAGGAGGAGTGTCTGCACCCAAAGAAGGTTAGTCTATGATCGATTGCCCACTCCTAAGGACATCAAAGGATCGAGAGGATTCCTGGGTTAATCGCTACTATAGACGGTTTGTAAGGGAGTATGGCATCATTGCAAGACCATTAACTGAGTTACTAAAGAAGGAAAGGTGGAGCTGGACTGATGAGGCAGAATCAACCTTCAATCGTTTGAAACAACTTATGACTACCCTACCGATACTAAGAATGCCCGACTTCACTAAGCAATTCATTTTGGAGACCGATGCATCAAGCAAAGTAGCAGGGCAAAGTGCTCATGCAAGAGGGACGACCTATAGCTTATTTCAAACCGAAACTCTCTATTCGGGCTCAACAGAAATCAACTTATGAGAGAGCTAATGGCCATAGTCTTGGCGGTCCAAAAGTGGCGACACTATCTGCTTAGGGCAAAGAATTTGTGATAAGAACCGATCGTGAGCTTGCAATTCTGAATGATCGTAATGTTTTAGGTGGAGAACAAGTAAAGTGGACATGTTGTTGGGATTTGACTTCATCATACAATACAACACTCGAAATGCCAACAAGGTGGTGATGGGTCATCTGAGACAAATGATTTTTGCGGTTTGTCTCTAAGTGTGACCCTTCCGTAATGGAGTGAGTGGGAGGATGAAATAAGGAATTGCCACTATGTTGCAAGCACTTATGCAACAGTGGTACCGAAATCCCCACTACACCGCAATATTCACCAAACAAGGACTTTTATACAAAGGAACAAGCTGGTGGTGCCTCGTAATTTTTCCGTAATACCAAGCATATTACGAGAGTTTCATACTTCGTTACAAGGAGGCCATTCAGATTCTTTAGAACTTATAAGCGAATTGCGAGGATTTTCTATCGGAAGGGGATGAAAAAGGACATTAAGGAGTTCATTATGCAATGTCAACAATGTCAACAAAGCAAGGTTCAAACCTTGCACCGCCGCCTCTCTTGCGACCATTACCAATACCTACCAAGGTTTGGGTCGATCTCTCTATGGATTTTGTGGGAGGACTCCCTCGGGTTGTCAAACAAGACACTATCCTAGTGGTGGGTGATAGACTAACAAAGTTTGCTCATTTTCTCCTCTTGGGTCACCCCTATACAGCTAGTGATGTAGCCAAAATATTTATCACAGGGGTGGTCAAATTACATGGATTTCCAGAATCCATTGTGACGGATAGAGATAAGATCTTTCTCAGTCAATTTTGGAAAGAGCTCTTCAAGCAAGCAGGCACTAAACTCAATTACAGTACAGCTTTTCATCCACAATCCGATGGACAAACAGAAGTGACAAATAGATGCCTGGAAATTTATCTTCGTTGCTTTGTTGGAGAACATCCGAGATCATGGACTAAATATATTGATTGGGCAGAACTCTGGTTTAATACAAATTACAATGTCTCAATAGGCATGACACCATTTAAGGCATTGTATGGTAGAGACCCTCCTCCCATCATTAAGGGGCCTACAATTCCTTCCAATATAGAAGAAGTTAACAAGTGTGTGAAGATAGAGATGCACTACTTTGGAAAGACTCCATCGTAATCTTGCCTTAGCACAACAACGCATGAAGAAACAAGTTCGATGAAGCGGAGAGATGTTACACCTGAGGTAGGTGGTGGGTTTATTTGAAAGCCACCCCATATAGATGGAAGTCCTTAGTGAGAGGAGGAATGAAAAGTTAAGTCCTAGATTCTATGGACCTTACAGAGTAGTAGAAGGCGTCGGCAAGGTAGCTTACAAGCTTGAATTACCACCAGTCTGGAATTCATCCCAGTATTCCACGTTAGCAAGTCAAGAAAACTCTTCCAGCCAATATCAACCTCAACAAATCCTCGCAAAGATTAACGTAAGATGGCACACCGCAACCCGAGGTAGAAGACTTGCTGGAACTACGCTACAATAGTAGGGCAGCGGTGAAGTGCTAGTAAAATGGAGGAATTTGCTGCGTGTGATAACTCATGGAAAGCGCAGAAAAAATTCTCGCAACTATTCCTCACGGACACCTCGAGGACAAGGTGAAGGCTTTAGGGGGTAATGATAGACTATTGTAAAGAGAGTATATACTATGTAAAGAAATAGGAACACTAATAAGCAAGTAGTAGAATAGTAATAACACACTTTACCTTGAAATGTATAAATAGCCCGCACTGTTAGAGCGGGGTTATGTTGTTGAATAATCCAAATTAGTTACACGATTCTTATCGCAACTATAAGCAAAGACTCTTGTATTCCGATTCATTGAAGAGAATTCAATAAAATTCCCCTTTATCGGTTGATACCTATCACCTTCTTTGCCACAAAAAGAGTATATAGATGTACCCTTAATACCAACAAATCAATACCAAATGAAGCCTTCCCTTAAACTTCAAAACCATTGCACTCAGATTGGGTCCCATATCTTGGAGAGAATGATTGAAGTTATGCATGAAACATAACAAATTCCTCCTGGATTGTATGCTCTGTTTTGGGTGTTATTTCTGACCCAAAAACAGAGTATAGTTGCAGCTGAAAAATGTCGCTCCCTTGTAATTAAAAGTGAGGTCTCATGGTTCCATCTTGAATGGTTGCACCTCCATGGGTGAGAAATGAAATTGGGGAAAACTCCATTATTCACCAACTCGAGCACCAATGTAAATTTCCCTTGTTGTGTTTGATTCCTATGGTCTTCCATTGCACATATGACACTCTCTTGTATGCTCACATTTTGTTTAAGGCCACCTGGATCCCACTTATGAACAATTGGTGAGTTTACCATGATTAGAATATTTATTAGTTGTATCAATCCACTGCCACATCTCCAACCAAGCCCCACTAGCAACTCCATTAGCTTGACCACTCTTGATAGGTGTCCATCAAAGGAAGAATCATGGCCATCAGACTTTGACTGAGTACAAATGACACGTATTATAGCATCCATTATAATCTCTGGAACCATGGCTTCCATGTGCTCAACTATGATAGCTTCCAGTATATAAAGGATTATTGCTCTGACATTCATCGCATTATAAGCCTTTAAATTATCACCGCCAAAAGAATAAGCGAGAGATAATGGCCATGAGTACAACTGAGAAAACCAACACGCAACATCAAGCACAAGAGTGGAAGAAACACCTCTCATTTGCAACCCAACAGCCTCCAAAATGCCTCCTATTTTGAATCCATTCTCAATAATAACTGATACTAATTTTTCCCCCATACATCTTAGAACTACAATCCAAATGCGTAACTCCAAAATCAATCATCCAATTATTTATAGAAAGACCAACGTTTTTCATGACAAACTGTTGCAAAGAGGAATATGTTGCATAATAGTTTTCTGGGAATATGGAGATTATATTTGGTATATTGTTTAGTGTAAACTTTTCCAACACAGGAAGCTCAATTTGGAACTTGTTTGGGTTTTGGTGAGAAGTATGAATGTTTTGACCTGAAGTAATAATTAAGGTTTGGGCTTCACCCATTAAGTTTGAAGTGTGGTCCATTTGGTTTAGAGTCCAATCAGACCCAACCATCCTCCTTTCCCTTCTACTGATTACTTTTAACACCCCCTTCTTTATATACACGTGGTAAGAGTTACTAACCTGTAATTGGGCCTGGCCCATTGAAGTAAAACTGAAGGTGTTTGCTTTTCTCACACCCCCTCCTACTCGAAACACACCCCATAAGGGTGTGAAAAGACCAAAAGGCCAGCCAAAACCTCTTTTTTTTCACGAAATTTCACCTGTTCGAACACGGGCCTTCGAACAGGTTCGAATGACATCGTTCGTGTGTGTTAAATCTTGACTTCACACCCTCTAGTGCGTAATTTCACCTGTTCGAACGAGGTCATGCGAACAAGTTCGCATGAGGGTGTTCGAACCAAGGTTCTAAAAAACGGTCCGTTACGTCGAAAACGGCCGTGACAAAGCTGTCTCGGTAGTGACCGATACCGCGACAAAACGACCGCGACAAATAATTTTAGTTAAATTTTGTGATTAATTTTAGTTAAATTTTCGAACACCCCTATTTTATTACAAAAAATGGACTCTCACACCACATTCACCTTTTTTACCTGTTCGGTTGACCTCAACCGAATAGATTCGGTTGACCATCCCCGAATAGGTGAAAACACGCACTCCACTTAAGGGTATTTTTGGAATATTTGGAGTTAAGGGGTGTGAAAGAGTAGGAGGGGGTGTGGGAAAAGTAAACGCCAAACTGAAACTGAGATCCATGTTCTTAAGAGCCCATTCAGCCCTAGATGTTGTATGCACGCTTACCTCCACCTCATGAGAGAGAAACACCAGCTCACGAGAAGGACGCAACTCATCAATTGCCGCTCCACAGATCGGCGGCGATGACCACCAGCAACGGCGCCGTCGGCGACGGTGGCGATGAAAAAAAACTCCGAGGCGTGCGGTTCCTTATCGAACGTGAAGTCCTCCTCCCTTCCTTCCCAATTGTTCCCAACCATCTTCTCTTCCTCCTCTCCGTAGCCTTCTCCAGTTACCAAAGAAAGAAACGCTTCTCCCAATTTATAAGATGGCCACACCACCGCCATCAATAAGCCACGATCCGGTGGTTCTGGTGGCTTCGGTGGCAGCGCATGGAGGTTGTCGACAACGGTAGCGGCAGTGATTTCATTGATCTTGTTGTTGTCATCATTGCGTTGGGAGGATCCCTTCTTGATCATCTGTTGTTCGGTTTCGAGTTCATCATCAACCTGCTTCAATGATTCCACAACATCTGTCTGCAGTTTCAGATTTCTCAAGTTCTTTTCCATCTTATTGTTCCCATTCTGTTCTGGAGCGATCGCAAGCCTCGGTGACGAAACACAATTTGCGTTTTCTTTATCTTCCTTCCCGCTTCATCTATTTCAGGTTTTGCAGTTTCCGGTTCTGTATTTCCTTTTTCGTTTGGTTTTCCTGGTTTCTCAGTAACATAAAATTGCTGCAACATATGCAATTTTTGATCTAGATAGATCTCGAAATCCTTCTCTGCGAGTGCATCGATTCTTCTTCTCCTTCTACACGGAGCATGATCACGACGGAATCGACGTCCATCTACTTTCGTTCTTCTTTTCAAGAGTCGCTTGATTTCTTCAAGCAGCATTTCCCATTCTGGTACTGAACCTTCTGTTTCAATCTCCATGGCAGCGTCTCCGATCATCTTTTCAGCACTCAGGATCGAGTGCTCTGATACCACTTGATGGGTATCTCACGAATAAAGAAAGTAAAACAGAAATGATTCCTTCAATTTAAACACCCGTGGGGATGTATGATGTATCCGCGTGGGTGTATACAAAGAAGCATTTCAAACTTCTCCTTATATTCCATCACAGTTTCAGTTTGTTTAGAGCTCAACAATGGTCCCAACCGAGTTTGTAACAACCAAGGTTGAAACTTTCAATTATTGCTTGCTTAAATTCCTCCCAACTCAACTCTGTGGTTTGCTCCTCCTACCACTGTTACCAAGTCAAGGCTCTCCCCTCCAAGTCTATCATCGCTGCGTTCAATTTTTCCTCTGGCTTTAGGCATGGCAACAAAACCCGAACCCGTGGGTACCCACCCGCCCCCGACCCGAGTTTGACGGGGAATACCCGCTTTGACCGGGGACGGGGACGGGTTCGGGGATGTCGATACCCAACCCGACCCCGCCCGAAACCCGTTCAACAACACATTAACTATTTATTTTATTTTATTTTATGCAAATATATTCATTGATTTTGTTTCATAATTTTTTTTATTTTAAGTTTTGATCTATTTTGAAAAGAAAAGTCAATTTTAATATTTTTAACTTTATTTTATCATTGTATAATAGCTATTATTTTATTAAATTAATTTTCGTAAATATAATTTTTTTTATTTTTTGCATAAGTTAGTGACTTTAAACGGTACTACATGGGGAACCCGACCGCTGGGGACGGAGATGGGGGATATAAAACCCGACCCCGCTAGAGGTAGGGGCGGGGACGGGGGATGCAAAACCCGGCCCCGACCCGCCCCGTTGCCATGCCTATCTGGCTTCACTGAATTCACATGGAAATATCATTCCATTCGCACAAGTCAATCATGCAACTCTTTGTCGCTAAACACCGAAATTTCAATTTTTTGTCTATGGGAGTGGTATCAGACTATCAGTGTGAAGTTTGGTACCAACTCTCACTAGAGCTGGTGTGCCGAAAAGTATTCTACTAGGACAACCCTCCAAACTATCCCTACCCTGGTTCGAGATTGCCCTTTGCGCTTTCGGTCGCGTTGGGGACTCTAGCGCTGGCTCAGCAAACACTGAAACTCCGCCATCTGGTTTTGATTCTCCTGTCTCCACTCTTGAAGATTAAGTTCCACATTTTCCACCCTCATCACCATTCCGGTTTGCGTCACTACCATTCAAGCTCTGGTTCTAGAGCTTTGATACCGATTGATGGGTAGCAAGAGAATAGAACAGTAAAATGGAACTGAATAATTTTGATTCGAGTATATTAACACTGTAATAGTGAATTACAGGTAAAAGAAACCTTGAATAGAAATAGAACTCTCGACATATTAGAGAGTGCCCAACTCTCTCTCGCAAATCTAGTCTATTCCAATATCAACCAACCCATTTTCTCTCCTAAACCTACTTTTATTCCTGAGCACACATGCGTGAGCCCTTGCCACGATCTGTCCCCATTCTCTTTACCACAGAGTTAGTTACCCGGCTCCCTCCTTTTCTCCCACCATAGGGAATTTATTCCTAGTGCATTTCCTAGCATAATAGACTTTCCCAAACAGTTTGGGCCCCACTGCATCATGTGGGTCAGGGTTCTCATCAGTCATATAATTATCTATCTACATCATTGTCATATATACAAAGTATTAGAGACTCACATTCAGAGCACAAATCTTCAAGTCAAGAAATTCAACATCAATAACGAATCGACCAAGGAATGAGGTATCCACAGGCCAGACAAAGTCATCACATGTTCTAAGAATCCTTTCATGAACTGCGGCATGCCGGCATCACAAGCACATATTAGTGAAGGCACAATCTTTGTCAACATTTCATCATACAATCATGACGTAGCTATATGTAAATACAATTTTAATTATAATATGGTTGCCAAATTTGATGGCGACACAAAATTAGCCCTATATTTATTGTTGGTTCCAGTGGCAGATACCAAAAATCCATGTCAGAGCACTAGAACGTTAGGTATAAAGAAAGATCTCAATGTTAAATAAGCAAAATTGAGAAGTGCATTTCAAGCGTGGGTTGCAAACCTGAGTAAGGATAAACCAAAAATACATTCAACAAAGCATTTGAGAATAAATTGCAAAAGAGATTGCTTGAGGGTTTCACATGCAGCATACTGATATATATATATATATATATATATATATATATATAGAGAGAGAGAGAGAGAGAGAGAGATATAAATTGGCAGATTAATAAAGAATTGCACTAGTTTCTTAGATTTAATGTTCCCAATGCTTCATAAGTCCCTATTAATCCTAAATCTAAGATAACTTATTCAAGCAGAGGCCAAAGACCAACTTATTCAAGATAATTTGTCAAATAAAAAACTTATTCAAGATGAGAAAAAACAGAATGGGGTTTAAAGAAATTAAAGAGGGAAATCATCACAAAAATAATTATTTGCTAAAGGATTTTTGTTATAATTATTGGTTGCAGTCCTGATCATGAAAGCCTTTATCTTTTTATGTTGATTCTAGATATACTTATGATAATATCCAAAAGGCAATATCACAGATAGAGAGCATGTACATTATGCAAATGATATTATATTAGTCGAAGAGTCGAGAAAAGAAACAAAAATAAATTTAGAGAGTTAGAGATAAAACTCAAAAGCTCATCACTTTCGTTTAAGTAGATGTATAAAAAGTACATGAAGTGCAAGTTCAGCAGGAGGAACACAAAAGTTAGCTTAGATGTGAAAATTAGAGAACAAACAATAATAAAAGTCTCACATGGAGGAAAGATGACAAGATCATATAAGGTGCTTTGAACTTATGTTTAGAAAACCAAAAAGCCAAAAGAAGCAATAGTATAGAGCAAATAGATGACACTTTAGCATATATATATGGTGTTAAATGGTTTATCATCATATATGATTCATGACAATGCATTTTTGATTGATCTATGCAGCCAATCTGAAGTAGTTGTTGGAAGCTAATAATGTTATGATTTTAATTCAACATGAAAGTTTTGTAACTGGTAGCTGATAAAATGTGCAGTTTGACAATATTTCAGTGATTCGACGCAACTTGAAGTAACCAACCCCTTCTCTTCCAAAGTGATGCTATTGATTAAAATTTAACCTCAAAGCATAGCATTTTAAAGTCACAAATTTCTAATTGCTATTTGCTAGTGTCTCCAAAAATTCATGAAACAGAAACTACTAATGTCAGCCAAATGTTCATCCAGTGCTATTATATTTCCTAATGTTCTTGTAAGAGTAGGACTTATTATATTTATGTATCATGCACTTTAAAATTACCTGCATATTCCCCATGTGGAAGTTTAAGGGTTGTAAAGATCTAAACAACCAATTTTTTCATATAGATATTGTAACTTGCCTATCTTTAAATTCCATAAGTTTCAACCCATGATCTCTCCTGTGGGAACATTTCATATATTGTTTTCTTGGTTACCAAACTACACTTTAACAATTTCTGACATACTGTCCCTAGCTGTTATGAGAGAAAACAAATATACCTATTTTTCTGCTTGATTCAACACCCCTATTTTTCTTCTTTTATCTGCTTAATTGCACTTGTGGCACCCAAATATCAGGATTGTGCAGTCCTGGTCTAATGAGTTCTAATCGTGCGAATTGAGTCCCTTGGAGGATATCTCAATTGTTATAATCAGGTCCTTCCTTCTGTTGACTGTCTAATTTTTAAATTTAAGAGCCAAGCTGGCCAATTGGATCTGGCTTAGATGGCACTTAAAGTAAAAGGACTTTAAACCTTCCTATACAATTAGAGTATCCATGAGTTGTTGTAATGTATCCTATATCGACGAAATTACTACCCCCAAGCTGAGTCCCATTCAATCCAATCACAGATGATCTATCTCATAAGAAATAAGAAAAAAAGCGTAAAGTAAAAGATGATATGAGGAGGGAAGAAGAGAGAGAGAGAGAGAGAGAGAGAGAGAGACCAGGTGAAATGTAAAATTTGCGGGAGGAGGAAGCATTGGAGACACGGAGAATGAAGCGAGCGATAGGAGGTTGTTCCTTAGAAAGGCGCGAGGGTTCAGGGAAGAGATGGATGTACAGATACCTGTTTCTCTCTATGGACAAGTACCTGAAATGAAATCAAACAATTGAATTGAATTGAAATCCATTACAAAGACTAAAGTTGACTGCATAAAATTAATTACCAGTTCCAAATACCGAGTTTGAAGGGGTCGGATTTCTTGTAGGAACAGGGTCCGAAGTTATCGATTTTCCATTGAGCTAATCGGGCAATTGTTTCCACCTTTGAATCTCCCATCTCGCTCTTCTCACAAACTACTGTCAAGACTAAGACTCACACCTGCGTTGCGTTTCACTCTCTCTCATACTAAAAAAAAGCCTAGTTCGGATTTGGTTTCCCTCCCGTCAAATAACCCTCCTGTCACTCCTGTCAAATTGATGCACGCTATTAGATTTATCACACAATTCTCAATTAACCACGTAGTCACGTACTACTACCTCCCTACTTTTTTCTAAATTATTACAATTACAAATAGTTTCATTCTTTGGCTAATAGAAAAAAAAATCTTTATTTTGTTAAAAAAAAAAAAACGTAAGCTTTATAATTAATGGACTTCATGCATTAAAAACATAATTTTTTTTAAATAACATTTAAAAACATAGTAATCTTTATTTACGATCACTTATTTTGTTTATTTTCTAAATACTTGATGACACAGGCAGATTTTTTTGGTACCCAACACCGTTAGCTCAATATCATAATCTACGCTAAGACGCGGGTAGTATCTAGGATATTGGGTTAGGGTGTACAAAAAATGTTAAACACACCATCGCTATAAATATAATAAAAATGAAAACCTTTAATATATTTAAATAGATTACACAACCTATGAGTGTTCGCGGTGCGAGTTTGTTCGATTTTGAGCAAAAAGGTTGCAAGGCAAAAATAGATGCAGTTTGGTTTGGTTCGGTTCGCTTTCGGAATAAAAAAAAACAAACCAAACCCATGCGGTTTGGATTGGTTCGGTTTTTGACGAGACAAAACGCAATTTAGGACTCGTTTGAATAGAGCTTATTTCGTACTTATGAAAAACAACTTATGCAAATAAATAAGTTTTTATATATTATTCATAAGCTTGTCAAGGTAGTTTGTGGAAAAACAACTTAGGGAGATACAATTTTTGTTAGTAAGAACTTATGAATTAACATAAAAACTTACTTATCTTCATAAGTTGTTTTTCATAAGCTCAAAAACAAGTTAATCCAAACGACCCCTTAAATAAACTGCATCAATTTAACAGGAGTGACAGAAGAGTTATTTGACTGGAGGGAAACCAAATCCATTTTTCAACACTAGCTTTCGGGAATTGCGCCAAAAAAAAGTCCCTCAACTCACCATTAATTGTAGTTTTGTCCCTCTATTATGACCAACTCACGACTTTAGTTCCCAAATTTGTTTCTAACAATTTTAGTCCCCTTATTTTCTCAATTTCTAAAATTAAAGTCGCTCTTTAATTTGGTCAAAATTGAATCTAATGTGACACTCAACTAACCGTTATGGCAAATCACATCAGAATGCCACGTGACCTTTTAATTTTAAAAATATAATTTTAATCTGCTGAATATTTAAAATAATTTTAAAATGTTTTTTCAACTTCTTTATCTTCATCCCAAATCTCGAGATTAACCTCCATTTCGTTCACATAGGGTGGATCGTTGAAAGGACAAAACAGATTTTTCATTAAATTAAAATCAACAATATTACAATGTTAAAATCAACAACACAGATACGAAGGGAAAGAAAGAAACATGTGGGTTCTCACAAATCGAAAAAACAGATATATACTTTCAATTTAATTTAATCTAATCTAATCTAATTCAATCTAATAAACTTAAGTGATAGCAAAATTACACAATTATTCAAGTTTTCATCATCAATCTAATAAACTTAAGTGATAGCAAAATGTTACAATTATTCAAGTTATGAGCTTGACATGTGTCTAATTTTATGGGTAAAAATGTTATTGTTCACTAAAAAACAAAAGTGTGTAAGCTTTTTGATTTCAACTTTTACTTTTACTTTTTATTCTCTCTCTCTTATGCATTGTTCTCTCTCTTTTCTTTTTAATAATTGTAATTAAGCCTAAGTTAATAATCGTACATACACTCATATACCATTGTGTTCTTTTCAAAATAATTAAAATTGGATTGGATATTGAGACGGATGTGGTATTGGTTCAAAGTTCAAGAATTCAACTGGGATTCAATCGGACTTCAACCGGATTTTATTAAAAAGCATTATTTTAATTTTTATTAAAGTATATTGAGTATATTGACATGAATTTATAAATATTCTCATATTTTTTTAACTTTAAAAATATTATTTTATATAAAATAGTTACATTTAGGGGATGTGGAATGATGGAGATGGCACGACAAGTTGGCATTGCAAAGTTGTTGATTAAGAGCAACTCTACAACTCTCGTCGACATGCTACTCATTGAAGATGCAGATGCAAAAGGCACTCCTGCGATTATTAAGCGTATATGGAGACTTTTGGCTGGTGACTTAGAGATGGACATAAGGCATACCTGGAGGGAAGGGAACAACTGTGCAGATTGACCGGCGAACTACAGTTTTCAAGTGGACACCATGGACACAATTTTCCTAGAGAAGCTCCCTGAGGGTGCCCTAACATTTTTGATGACATGTTCGAGGCGCATGTTCCTCGAGTCATTCACTAGTGCAGAAAAGGCTTTTTGTATCGGTTGTTTTGCACTTTTAGTATCGGTTATCTGTCGATACTAATTCGACCGATACTAAATGTCTGACATTTAGTATCGGTTAAATATCCGATACTAAATGTCACTTTTAGTATCGGATTTTCAAAAAACCGATACTAAATGACGTTTTTTTGGTGATTTTTATGTCTTGAAAACGTACATTTAGTTTCGGTTATTTAAATAACCGATACTAAATGTCACTTTTAGTATCGGTTATTTAAAAAACCGATACTAAATGTCACTTTAACATTGTGTTTGCTGTCTAAAAAATGACATTTAGTATCGGTTATTTAATTAACCGATACTAAATGTCACTTTTAGTATCGGTTAATTTAAATAACCGATACTAATAGTGTTTTCAACATTGTGTTTGCTGTCTAAAGAATGACATTTAGTATCGGTTAATTAAATAACCGATACTAAATGTCATTTTTGACAAAGAAACACAATGTTGAAAAGACATTTAGTATCGGTTATTTAAATTAACCGATACTAAAGTGACATTTAGTATCGGTTAATTAAATAACCGATACTAAATGTCTATTTGTCGTCTAAAAATGACATTTAGCATCGGTTATTTAAATAACCGATACTAAATGTCACTTTTAGTATATCGGTTAATTAAAATAACCGATACTAAATGTCATTTTTTTGTGTTTTTAGGACTTTTAGCAAATTAGTTATCCTTAATAACCGATACTAAAGTCCCATTTTTAATATCGGGGAAAAGTTTGTGAGAAAGCTTCTATAAAAATAAATACACGCAAACAAAGAACCAAACACCGCAATTGCTTTCAAGCATTGAACATTGAAGTAGAATTGTTATAGATTCTAATGAACTCATGAACCATACATACCACGCACCATACCCGTTCAACAATACAACAACATGAGTACATACATAAACCGAAGTCGTGCTAATGGCTTGTTTTGCGAAAAAAAACATAAGAAGATGCCTAATACTTGTTTTTACTTCTGCTTGTACATCAAGCCAAGATACAATATCATGAAGCACGTGAAAAATAGTTTCGTCGAGTTCACCTTCAAGTAGAGTGTGGAAAGCATCCTTATAGAGGCGAGTTTCTTGTCCTTGGCTTTAGCTTTACGGTACAAAGCCTTGGCCGCGATGGATCGGTTATTATATCGACCTCTCCATGCATGATCGGTAATGGCCGAGAGACCTAACATAACATGGCAAAGAGAAAAGGAATTGTACATGATCAAAATAATCAAAATTATTATGAGATGTTTACATATAGTCGGTGGGAATGGTTACTTCTTCCAATCGCTGTTCTAGCTCTTGAGTGGCGTTGAGCAACTCCAATGCAGTTCCCAGTCTTGGTTTATCCTTGTAGAGCAACACATTATAGGGAGCCTGAACCAAATGCCTCAAAAATCAAAAATCATAAATAGAACACACAAACATGGATGATTTCTTGCATTTAACTTCAATCTAATTCAAACACGTGTCATTCAATTATATCTCATCTAGATCATAAGTTGCTATATATACATATTATTTCTTAAAATATCTCCACAAATAGATATAAATTGGGTGATTGTGTAAAACGGTTTTTACACGATCGAAACTTGATAAATAAAAGTGAGTGTATATTCATCACACCAAAGAGAAAGACAGATTTGAGAGAGAAAACGGAAAATAGAAACTTCAAGCAGATTGTTATAAAGGCAAAGGAAAGGGTATGCCCCATAAATAACTGATTTAGAGACTAGTCAAACAAAGTGATGTGGAACGTTGTTTCTGTCATAAGCCTATTGAAAATTAGAGGACCTTTTATTGTGAGTGATAAGAGGTTTGTAACTGGCCAGATAGATAATTAGTATATCTGAATTATCTCTTAAGCATACAGTATCTCTTAAGTATATCTATGTATGTTCTCACTTAAGCAAAGAAACTTCATTATCAATGAAACAAAGGTCATCATTAGATGTGTTGAGCTGAAGACCCAATCTTGGGTGTTCTTTAACTTGCCAAACAATGAAAGTACTACAACAGCAAGCAAAGTACACTGAATTGACTAATTAACTAAAAGAATTAAGAATATGTAAGCATGCAAAGATATGAACGAAAGTAAAAGAGTAAGGGAAGAAGATGAACACCACAAAATGTTAACCCAGTTCGGAGAAAACTCCTACATCAGGGGGACAGAATTCGAGCAAGTAAAATCCACTATGAATCTGAGATTACAGTTGAGTTTGCCATAGTTTCTCTACAACTGTTCCTAATCTCTAAGCTCTCTATTCTCTTCTCTCAATGTTCTGTGTTCTTACACTATGAAGATGATTATACAAGAGGTAGATGAATATGATCTATATACTATAAGCAAGTAACTGAATCGGTTACAAGCTAACAAATTCTCTTTTTGGTGGGAAATTAGAAATGACGAAAGAGGATTATTAAATGATGGGGAAGGAGATGAGAATGGTTCAGTTTTCATACCCACACTTTCTTTTCTCTTCTTTTCTTCGAGTTCTTCTTTTGTCTCAATCTCAAATTGTTTTCTTTTAAAATCAATGTGTGTGTGGGTGTGTGCATTCGGCTGATGGGTTTTATTTTTACAGAGTGGAATAGCTTAAAGTAGTTATTGGGTGAGGTGGGGGTACATGGTAAGGAATCATAATCCATAAATTATACAAGCTTTATGTACAACTGTTCATATCCTTAATTTTAACTGAACCTGCTTTAAATGAAATAAAAGTTTCACATTATCAAGGGAAGCAACTTCCTCACTGGAGTATGAATGTCATCTGCTGTTACACAATCAAATTTCCAGTAATAAACAGCATTAGATGAAACCGATGCACATATTCTCTTAAACATATTTACGCGGACCTTTCAGATGCCAAATCAAGAAGCGTGCGGAAGAATTGGTGAGGATATAATGGTGGTTGTTCTGCTAGTGCCTGAGATATGAATATAATGAAATACACTGTAAGAAAACTGAGCATAGAATATTGTGGTTGTTACAAATTTCTACCTCGCCGTTTTCAGACTATTTATGAAATCTACTTCAAGGAGACAACTCAGAACAACTAGGTGAAAGAGAAAGGAAAAATAAAATTCTCCCAGCAAGAATTCAACAAACCTCTCCATTGTCAACATTGACAAATGCATCAATACGTGAAAATCCTTCTAGTTGTAGAGTGTTTGCAATCAGTTCAATATGATGTTTACATCTTTGCAAAGCTTTCTCACCGTGAAGAAAAGCAAAAGAAAAATATCTTTCAAAATCACTCAACGAAACCTACAAATAATTTATCAAGAGAATGCCAACATAACATTGAATTGTAAAGAAACAACAAACTGTCAAAAAGATTAACCATTCTGTAATTTGCAATTACATGACGAAAAACATGACACATATCCACCTAAATACAAATTAGGAATTGGCATTCCGTTAGAACTTAGAACTAAATGAAGCATTGACATTACCTCATTATTGACAAGGGAGGTGGAGTCGGATTGATGCCAGTTCCACCTGCAAATCAATGTACAAGATAGAAATGAACCATTATGAACAACTGTAGTTATCACCAAGGAAATATAAACTAGAAAATATAGATATATACACTACATAACCTAAAATTAAAATTCAGGTCTATGTAGTTCTATGCAAACCAACCTTGGAACTTCTCCTCTAGTGACAAAATATCGCCAGTTTCCTTGACAGTTACACTAGGACTTAGCGAGTGCACTGATCCACGTTTTCCGATTATGCCAACTGTTATTTCCACCCATCTACTGTTCCCTTTCCGTACGAGGTCATGACCAGTCTCTAATTTTCAATAGGCCTATTGAAAATTAGAGGACATTCCTTTATGTACTAACTTGAATGTAATTATGTAAGAACATTTTATATGCTATGTTATACAAAAGAATGCAGTAATACAAATAATGCAATGCTTGACTTATATACGATATGGTACAAGGCTAAAGGAAAAATGCAGAATGCCAAATTATGCATTAGTTGATGTTACCAGAATGCTAATTTGAAAGTAACTGAGAACTAACACATGAGAATCTTACATTCAAGGCCATTTTGTGAACTCAAAAACTTTCAATACAATTTCAATTCCAGTGGGAATCTGCCACACAAAAAGCAGAACATTTACTGTATTCAATGCAATGTGAAGACTTCTGGCTGTTTCACTCCCTTTCTGCATTGGTGGTACTAGGGGCTGCTGCCAGTGCCCATAAAACAGTAATACCTGTAGGCAAAAAATCACACAAGTGTTATCATTTTCTATCCACCAATATATATAATCCCCAATTCTGGAAGCTACAATTATATTTCTTTAGCATCACATGCAAATATAGTCATTACCTGCTCCTGCAAATAAATGTGGACCAGGAAATAGCTTTCCAGTCCTTAACCATGTGTTCAATCCTCCACCAACTGCCTCAAGCACCCCAAAGCCTAGGAGTATTGATCCTGCATTGAAGTGCTTATCCCTATATGAACCCTTTAGAAGCTCTTTCCTCTCCTGAATATCAGTAGCCAATAAATTAGGTGCTCATCAGATTCATAATTCAGCATTAGATCAGTAGCTCCATGAAATTCATTGGTTACAAACTTACAATCATAATCCAGCATCCAATATCAGTAGTTAATGACACAATAGTGAATCATCGTTAATTTATTGTAAAATGCATATAATTTGTGACAAATTACAGACACAAGTAGCAAATCTATTAATTATAACAGGGCATGAACATGCTTTATATATTAGTGCTATATAACCATATTCTTACTGACATGCTGCAATGTTCATATAATTGTACCCCTGACTTTCTTGGTGCTTCACTGTCATTGCTAGTAATCATGTCCACGGCCATTGTACTGCACTTAGAAAAGAAACCGTTAAGATAATCAACACCTAGCAAGCAACAATATATAGTAGAATAAAATTTTGCAAGAAATAGAGGAGAATTAAAGAAGAAGTTAAAATAGAAAGATGTATAGTGTTGTTCACTTACATTTGATGCAGAGGTGCTCTGCTACAAATTGAATTGGTTGTTATATGAATGAAGAAGAACAAGAAGGCTCTTATTATATGATGATTGGTTACACACACACACCCACACACACACCCTAAGTCAGCAAAATACGTTCATATTGATAGGGACAGACCTCATGTTTTGACCAAAAACCTTTATCTGTTTCACACTACTCATTCTCTCCAATAAAATAAAAGATAGCATGTATTTAAAATAAGGGTAATGAATAGATATTTTGATATTCAGCTAACCTATAATGTGTTGAGATGGAAGCGAGAGAATGAAGACAAGTTTGGTTTCTATTTATGATTTATTATGATACTGCAGTGCACCATTTCACAGGGCAACCTCGTAACATCATGGCTCAGCACATAGTATCAGATCTGGTTTTTGTGCCAATCATCATAACTGTCGCGTAGTGTTCTCTTGCCGTTTACTTCCTTCCTTTCATAAAAACCTACAGCAAATTTTGGATGAATTCACCGCTTAATTAGAAAGGTACAAGCAATGAAGGGATTGCGGACAATAGAGTAGAAACGAAAAAGTGGAAATGATTAATCCTTACCTAAACAAGATTTCTCCTTTTCAGGCACACCAAGAAGTGAAGAAACCTTAGGGTTTCAAGCAAAAAAAACGAAAATGAACCATCGCTTTTTGAAGACGCAGACAAGAAGAACGAAAAGCGAAAATATTGAAATCGAGAGATGCTTACTACTTTGAAGATGAAAACGATGCTCGTTTGAAGATTTCTCTCAAAAAAGAAAACGCGGCGACATGCGAGGAAGAGAGAGGAGAACTGTGACGGCGAGGAAGAGAGAGGAGAACGGTGACGGCGAGGAAGAGAGAGGAGAACGGCGAGGAAGAGAGGGGAAGGCGATGGCGATGGAGATGGTGATGGTGAAAGTGAACGTGACTTGAGAGTGAGAGAACGAGTGAGAGAACGAGAGTTGAGAGTTGAGAGTGAGAGAACGAGCGAGAGAGAACGAGAGTTGAGAGTGAGAGAACGAAATTAGAAAGGGCCTTTGGTATCGGTTGACTAAAAACCCGATACTAAATGTCTTAGAGACACACATTTAGTATCGGCTGTTTAAACAACCGATACTGAATGGTGCTGTCTAAAGTCATTTTTGCACTAGTGATTGTTTATTTTGTTTTGTTGTTTTCGAGCGATTGTCCTCTTTTATTACCAAAAAAAAGTTCAAATACATATCTGTATTATTATTAACAGAACTGAAGCTACTATCTAGATCATCTTTTTCAGTTATTGCTATACATAAATGAATTCCACATCCATCCATGACTTTGTTAACATATTAAATAATAGGTGGAGTCATTCCAATGAGCTGAAAGACCAAGGAAAAAATACCACATGACTTTGTATACATAATGATATCTCTTCAAAAAAATGATTTGAATATTTCAAAGGGTTTTGTTTGTACTTGGGTAAGGAGCTCGGGGTAATTTGTTGTGGTATCTCGGATGGATTTATGAAAGCTCGGGCATGTCTGTGGTAGCTCGGGTCTGCCGAGGTTGAGCTCGCCGAGGGGTGGTACCTACAAGCACTCTGATGCCTAAATCAGCAAGTGAAATCGAGAGGTATGCAAGAAACTGCGAGGGGTGTAGCCTTATTTATAGATGCGGGTGTCGTCTTTGAGTCGTTAGATTGGAGCGCCTTGATATGGACCGTCCAAGGAAGTCCTTCCTGATGGAGCGTGTAACACCCCCTTCTACATAAGCTACTATTTAATTAATTTAAAATCAGAGTATTCGAAAAACTTCAGTGCGACCACCCGAGGGTGCCACATTTAAACAACCATATTTAAAACTCCAAAATAGTAAACAAAATAAACTCCAAGTTGAGATACATAGCACCATAATAAAATCCGGGGAATAAACACCGTTGCAGCGGAATATAACAAACTCAGAATACGAAAATACAAAGTCAAAATAAAAATTCAAAACATAAAGGAAATGACAATCACTAAACGTCCCCCCCGGTGCTACGTATCAGAGCTGACTCGACCATACTAGAAGAAGGTACTCAAGTCACCTTCATCCATCACACCGCGATTCTTGACACATAAGAAGCAACATAAAGCAGTAGGGTGAGTCTCTTTACATAGGTAATAATAAATAAAACAAGTAACGCAACAGAGCAGGCAACTAGCACACCAAGAGTACAGTCAAATCAATTTCACCATTAGTTTATGAACACCCAAGCAATCACCAGAAAAAGTATGTAATGTATGAGATGCAGCCCAAAACTCCACGGGCATATGCATGTGGATCCATCACCAAGATATGCATATGTTTATGCGACACCATGACTATGCACCATAACACCAAACACCAAAATAATGCATTAATATGCTCACCAACATTTTATATACTCACCAATCGCCAAGAGAGGTCATAGACCCCCAATCACCAAAATATAATCATCATTAGTATGCATCACCATAAAGAACAGCCCTACAAGGACTAAAACGACACCCCAAGGGACTAAAGGAACACCAAGGACTAATTTCACACCAAAGGACTACAACTAACTTCAGGGACTAAATCAACACCTAGGGACTAGAACACCACCTAGGGACCAATTCAACACCTAGGGACCCATTTGACACCTAAGGACCAATTTGACACATAGGGACTAACTTGACACTCCAAGGACTGAAAAACGCACCAGGGATTGAACCCACACCTAGAAACAGGCGCCAAAGTTGCGCCTTGGGCTGCCAAAGTTGGCGCCCATCACTTAGACACAGGCGGCAAAGTTGCGCGCTTGGTACGCAAAGTTGGCGCCCATCACCTGACCAAAGAAGACACACGGAACACGGGCGGCCAAATTGGCGCCACATCACTAGACACCAACACGAGACAAGGCAATTTGGGCACCAAATGGCGCCTGCACTAACACACAACACCCACGGTGCACTTGGCGGCCAAAGTGGCGCCACACTAGAACAACACCACACACGCACTGCGCGCAAACGGCAAATGGCGCCGCCACATGCGCAACACAAGAAGACAGCGCAATGGGCGACCAAAGTGGCCGCATGCGCAACACAAGACACACCAAAGACAAGAACACAGCGCATGGGGCTGCCACACTTGGCGCCCTTGCTCGCGCTAACTCAAAGAACACAAAGACGCATACCAGGGCGCCTCTGGCACGCGCCAAAATGGCGCCCAGTCTTGCGCCACACACCTGCACACACGCACACAGTAACTTAGGCGCGCTGGGCATGCCAAAATGGTGCCCCTGCCTGCGCCACACCCCAACCCAAAATTCCCAGCACACCCAGGCGCCACTAGGCGCACAACCTAGGCCAAAACGGCGCCCCTACCCCTGTTCAAGCAACCCGATGGCAAACAACTCCCACACAACACCATTGAATAATTCATTCAAGCAAAACACCAAACACCTAGCCATCATCATAATTCCTCATATTGATTTTTATTAAATCCATGCACTTAACACATTAACACCATTTATAATAGATATATCAATTCAATCTTCACATAGAATTCAATTCATTCATGTATTCATTCAATTAATCACCAAATCAATCAAACATACCATAGATTAATCCAAACGAATACTCCTAACACCTAACTCCTATGGTTTTCAAGTTCTATGAATTATTAACCATGAAAGAGAGCCCCCTTACCTTTGATAATTGAAGAAGATGACAATACCCTAAGCAAGTTCTCCCAATCACCAACAATCCAAGCTTCTTCTTCTCCAAGCTTCACGCCAAACCTCCCTTCTTTCTCTCTTCACCGTTCGCGATCTCTCTCTCACTCTTCTCACTTTTCAATTTTTGATTTTTCTCTCTAATGAGGGTTTCTCCTAAGACCCAAGGGTTTTACTAATTGGGTTTGAGCCACTTAACACTATTGGGCCCTATTTGCACACCCCTAATCACTTTAGACACCACCTGAAATAAAAATAGGCTTTTAATTAATTAATTTATTTAGATAAATATTGTAAGCCTCTAATAACTTAATTAAATAATTAATTAAATTATTTCGGGGCGTTACAATTCTCCCCCACTTAGAATATTTCGTCCTCGAAATTACCTGAGTCAAATAACTCCGGATATGCCTCCTTCATTTTGCTCTCCAACTCCCAAGTCATACTTTCACCAATGGCTCCCAACCAAACCACCTTCACTAGATTGATCTCCTTACCCCTTAAAACCTTCACCTCACGGTCTTCAATTCTAACCGGCATTGTCTCCACAGTGAGGTTCTCCCTCACCTCCACATCATCCATCTGAACCATATGGGATGGGTCTGGAACATACTTCCGCAACTGAGATACATGAAATACATCATGCAGGTTTGAAAGATTAGGTGGCAGGGCCACCCTATAAGCAACTTTCCCAACTTTCTCCAAAATTTGATACGGACCGATGAAGCGAGGAGTCAACTTCTTGGACTTCAGAGCACGGCCAACCCCGGTCACAGGAGTGACCCTCAAGAATACATGATCTCCAGCTTGAAACTCCAAATCCTTCCTTCTCTTATCGTGATAACTCTTCTGTCTACTCTACGAAGCTTTCATCTTCTCACGGATCATCTTTACTTTCTCTGTAGTCTCACGAACAATTTCAGGACCAAGTACCACACTTTCTCCCGACTCATACCAGCACAGAGGAGTCCTACACCTCCTACCATAGAATGCCTCGAACGGTGTCATCCCGATACTAGAATGATGACTATTATTGTAAGTGAACTCAATCAAGGGTAGATGAGAATCCCACTAACCTCCTTGCTCAAGAACACACGCCCTCAACAAGTCTTCTAACGACTGAATAGTCCTCTCCGTCTGTCCATCTGTCTGCGGGTGGTATGCTGAACTCAATCTCAATTTAGAACCCAAAGCCTCTTGCAAGCTCCTCCAAAATTCAGAAGTGAATCTAGGATCTCTATCAGACACGATACTCAAGGGAACACCGTGCAGCTTCACAATCGTCTTCACATAAATATCTGCCAACTTCGGAACCGGATAAGTAATATTAATAGGCAAGAAATGAGCAGACTTCGTCAATCTATCCACAATTACCCAAATAGCGTCAAATCCTTTTGCGGTGTTAGGTAAACCAGTCACAAAATCCATGGAAATGTTATCCCACTTCCATTCCGGAATCTCTAACGGTTGCATCAACCCTGCAGGCTTCTGATGCTCCACCTTTGACTTCTGACAAGTCAAACAGGCATACACAAACTGAGCCACATCACGTTTCATACCAGGCCACCAAAATAGCTTCTTCAAGTCTTGATACATCTTTGTAGCTCCCGGGTGAATACTCAACTTACTCCTATGACCTTCTTCAAGAATTGCCTTCTTAATCTCTTCATCACTAGGAATACAAATCCTCCCACGGTACCTCAGTACACCTTGTGCATTGATAACTCTATTTTATATAGAGTATTTCATATGTTTAAACTTAGTATTTGCTCTCTTTCAAGTAATAATAAAGAGTTTATATAGTATTTTATGTGATATATGATATCTTGAGTGATTTGAATGGTTATAGTTATTATTAGGCCATTTTGGATATATTGTGGTATGTTTGATGTTTTTGTTCATCTTGATCTCAATGCTAACTGCATCAATGCTCCTGCACTGATCCTGCATCAAAACTGCACTACTTGGTGAATAAGCAGCCTGTTTCATATGCACCCACATGCAAAGTGATGACCTCCTGCCTGGTTCTCTGATGCCATCCCACCTTGTATAGTAGGCGCCTACCATTCACACATAGCTATAGGCATAGCTTTGAAGAGTCACCAACATAGGGACACATGTTCACACATCAATGAACCGCCCTATGTGATTAGTCAAAGATTTCAACATGGATAAACCTCTGGAAAGCAACTACAGCTATGATCCACTCAAGATGACTTCAACATGAAGAAAGGAAGCACCTCACTTGAAGGCTATAAAAGGACCTCACATCTTCATTTGGAAATATATCACAATCCATAAGTTAAATCAAAATTTCAATATACATAGTTAGTTTTTATATTTTTAGAGGAAGAGGAAGGAATTCATAAATCCTCCTTAACTCATTTTCATAGTGTTTGTATAGTGCTAAGGAGTAATGCTAGTGCATTGCTAGAATACTTCATATAAAGGTTTTCAACATTTGTAACTTTACTCTTGTTGTTTCTCTTTTGTGATTTCTATATATATAAACATGGTCTATTCAGTTTATATATATCTTGCAATGTCTCTTGTTAGCTAAACCTTTCTTAGTTGGAATGTTCTAATCATTTAATGAGCTTTTAAGTAAGTATGATGTATGTATGTATGTTTGTACTTTAGTTCTTGCTTGATAATCTTTTCAAAACTTATTTTGAACTTGATCACTTAGAATAAGTAGATTTGTAAATGACCAGAAATGGCTTACAATTAAGAACTCAAGAACTAATATGGGTGAGTGTTTTACATAAATAAAACTTTGTGAAAACCATGCTAAGTCCTAGACATAGGATAGTATAGTCCATAGGATAATTGTGGGTACTTAAAATACAAGAGTGAATTCACTTAAGCAAATTGGATAATTGTTAGGAGGCAAGATTGGCACTAACACCCCTTTCTTTCTGCATAGAACAAGGATCATAAGAGTCGGTAATGATACTCAAAAAGTGATCGAAAGGCACATAGCTAATGCAACAAACATTCAAGTGCACCACATCACATCTTGCATCATACACTTAAAAGTAAATTACTTGATGAAGACATTCCAACTAGCTTTTCCCTTTTACACTATCAACATTTTTACTTTGCTTTCTTTCTAACTTAGTTGTGATCATCAAACAAAATCCAAAATTATTTTGTTACTTAGTGACTTTACACTTTATTACTTTATATTATTTTAAAAGTGAGTTTTTCAATCTCTGTGGGTTCGATCTTTTTACTACTTGTTTTTGGACAAGTGTATACTTGCACACAAGTGTATGTGTTTTCCATGCACCAAGTTTTTGGCGCCATTTGCGGGATTGAAGTAAATTCTTTTTAAAATTACGATATATAGTAATTTAGTGTTGTATATAAATTCAGTTTTTAAAGTTTCACAACAACAACGATACATGGTACTTAGTATATGTACGAGAACTGAAAACAGAACACGAATATAGTTTAGATCCGAGAAATAGAAAGAAAATTCGGAGAGATTGCTAAGACTCTGAAAAGCAGAATCAACAAGTTTGCAACATGTCATTCGTTGAAGAACAAAGTGCAAGGCCACACTCGGTGAGAGGAGGCCACGGTTCACAAAGATGCTCTCAAGAAGAAGTTCATAGAAAATCTCATCCACATGGATCACATAGGTATGATTAATGATAGAGATAGACCTATGAGGATTATGCTCGATTTGATCATCAAAACATGCAAACTAGCATAAATAGACCTCATATTGATGCCATGCATTTTGAATTTAAGCCTATGATGTTTCAAATGCTTCAAACTATTGGTCAATTTGGAGAATCTCCTCATGAAGATCCTCATTTGCATTTAAGGCAATTTCTAGAAGTATGTAGTAATTTTATTTTACCTGGTGTCAGTGAAAATGCATTTAGATTAAGGTTATTTCCATATTCTTTGAAAGATAGAGCCAAGGCTTGGCTAAATTCTTTAGAGCCTAACTCTATTCATTCATGGAATGAAATGGCTGTTATTATTCAAATGGAAAGATGGAAGGAACTTTTGAGAAAATGTCCTCATCATGGTTTACCTGTTATTATTCAAATGGAAACATTTTATAATGGTTTAGAACCTCAAACCAGAATAATGCTTGATGCATCATCTGGTGGAGTGTTATTAAATCTGTCATACAATGAAGCATGTGAATTAATTGATAGATTAGCAGCTAATAGCTCTAGTTGGCCTACAAAAAGGGTAAGTGCCCAAAAGAAACCATCAGGGGTACATGAAATCAATGATATATCTGCCCTATCTGCTCAAGTAGCCACTCTAGCTAATTTGATGAAAAACTTCACTTCTGGCAATGCTACTGCATCTAATGCAGCTGCATCACCAGAAAGCACTGTTGCAGCAGTAGAACAAGTACCTCCAGGCACACCTAGTTGTGTGTACTGTGGAGGAGGTCACTTGTATGAGGAGTGTTCTAGCAACCCTATCTCTGTAAATTATGTAGGTTATAATAGGAATAACAACCCTTATTCCAACACTTATAATCCTGGTTGGAAAGATCACCCAAATTTTAGATGGAGCAACAATAGTGCACCTGCACCTAGAACTGCTCCAACTACACCAACCAACCCACCAGGATTCCCAGCTCAAAATAACCAAAGAAACTCTCAACCTACCACTGAGAATTCTCTAGAAACCATGCTTAAAGCATTTATAGGTGAATCTAGAACTGCTAGACAAACCCAAGATGCTTCCATTAAGAACTTAGAGAATCAAGTTGGTCAATTAGCCACAGCTCTGTATCAAAGGCCACAAGGTGCCTTACCTTCAAATACAGAAGCTACTCCTTCCCAAACCAAAGGAAAGGAGCAGGTTAAGGCTATTTCATTAAGAAGTGGTAAGGATCTGGTAGAGTTAACTGAAAAGGAAAGTATAGATAAGGGAGAAAAAGCCAAAAATCAAAAAGAAACCAATGCGAAGCATCTAGTGCTCTGCATCACAAGAAGTTCAAAGTCCACTACCTAAGTTAGTACACAATACCCTCCTCCTCCTTATCCTCAAAGACCTAAAAAGCACATGAGGAGAAGCGGTTTGGTAAATTCCTAGAGGTACTAAAACAATTACACATCAATGTTCCCTTAGTAGAAGCCTCCAACAAATGCCAAATTATGCAAAATTTATGAAGGATGTGCTTACTAAGAGTAGAAGATTAGGTGAGTTTGAAACAGATTGCCATGACAGAAGATTGTAGTTTGCTTATGCAAAATAAGATCCCTAGGAAATTGAAGGATCGAGTAGTTTTACAATTCCATTTTCTATAGGAAAATCCTATCTTGTAAAGCTTTATGTGATTTAGGTGCAAGCATCAACTTGATGCCTAAATCTACTTTTGACCAGATTAGAAATAGGAAATGCAAAACCAACCACTGTGACACTTCAATTAGGTAACAGATCAATAGCCTATCCTGAAGGTATCATAGAAGACATCCTAGTTAAGGTAGACAAATTTGTATTCCCCAGTAGATTTTGTTATCCTTGACTTTGATGCAGAATAAGGAAGTGCCTATTATCCTAGGTAGACCATTTCTAGCAACCGGTAAAACCATAATTGATGTGCGAAAGGTGAACTCACTATGAGAGTGAATGATCAAGAGATAAAATTCAATGTAATGAATGCTATGAAGTATCCTGCAGAGGATACGGAAGAGTGTTCATCCTTATTTTCTCTAGATCAATTGGTAGAAAAACAATTTTACAAACAAAGATGATCATTTAGCCAATGCAGATGCATTAGATGCAAACGCATTGCTAGATGATGAAATACTAGAAAAAGAGAATCTACCAATAGAAAACTCTTGTAAGGAAGTATGGGCTAGGACTTATGAACCACTCAATCTTGAGGATCCAATTCTCAAGAAGAACTTACCTCAATAGAACAACCTCCTAAGTTAGAATTGAAGATATCGCCTCGAACACCTTAAGTATGCATTCTTAGGAACAAATGAGACTTTACTCATATCATTGCTTCGATTTAACATCAAAACAGAGAGTGATCTCATTAGTACTCTAAAGAAGCATACCAAAGCTATAGGTTGGCAAATGGCGGATATCAAAGGAATTAGTCCTTCTATATGCATGCATAGAGTCATTTTGGAAGAAAATTCCAAAAACAGAAGATAGAGAGTCAAAGAAGACTAAATCCTATTATGAAAGAGGTTGTGAAAAAGGAAATTATTAAGTGGCTAGATGCTTTGGAATCATATACCCCATATCGCATGGTGCTTGGGTAAGTCCTGTCCAATGTGTACCAAAGAAAGGGGGTGTGACAATGAATAGCCAATGAAAAGAATGAGTTGATACCAACTAGAATCACACAGGTGGAGAATCAGTATGGATTACGAAAAAACTCAACAAAGCTACCAAAAGGATCACTTTCCTTTACCATTCATAGACCAAATGTTAGATAGATTAGCGGGAAAGAATTCTATTGTTTCCTAGATGGCTATTCAAAGCTATAATCAAATAGCCATTGAGCCTAAGGATCAACACAAAACCACCTTTACATGCCCTTATGGAACCTTTGCCTTTAGAAGGATGCCATTTGGCTTATGTAATGCACCTGCTACATTCCAAAGATGCATGATGTCTATATTCTCGATTTCATTGAGCAATCAATGGAAGTATTCATGGATGATTTCTCTATCTTTGAGAAACATTTCAAGTTTGTTTAGCAAATTTGGAACAAATTCTCAAGAGATGTGAGGAAACAAATTTAGCCTTAAACTGGGAAAAGTGCCATTTCATGGTACAAGAAGGCATAGTGCTAGGACATAGAATTTCAAAGAAAGGTCTAGAGGTAGACAAAGCTAAAGTTGATGTCATTGAAAATTTACCACCACCAAATACAGTTAAAGGTATCAGGAGCTTCTTAGGCCATGCTGGTTTTTATAGAAGGTTTATCAAAGATTTTTCAAAAATCTCAAAACCATTATGTATGCTTCTGCAACATGATGTAGAATTTAACTTTGATGAATCTTGTATAGAAGCTTTTGACAAGCTTAGAAAGGCATTGGTGACAACACCAATTATAGTAACTCCAGTTGGAGCAAGCCATTTGAATTAATGTGTGATGCTAGTGACTTTGCAGTAGGAGCAGTTCCTAGGGCAAAGGTATGACAAAGTCTTTCATTCCATTTATTATGCTAGCAAGACATTAATTGAAGCTCGGTGAATTACACAGTTACAGAAAAGGAATTATTAGCTGTGGTCTTTGCATTTGAAAAATTTAGGTCATACTTAGTTGGCACTAAAATTATTGTCTATACTGATCACTCTGCCATTAAGTATCTAATTTCAAAGAAAGATGCAAAGCCAAGGTGATAAGGTGGATTTTACTCCTACAAGAATTTGATCTTGAAATTAGAGACAAGAAGGGAGTAGAAACCAAGTAGCGGACCATTTATCAAGGATTGAAGGAGAATCACTTGGTACACAAGGAGAAGAAATCAAGGAAAGCTTTCGGATGAGAAACTATTGGCAATCACAATCAATGCAAAACATGAAACTACATTTGCTATAAGCAATGCAGGAGCATCAAATGCACCGCACCATGGTTTGCTGATATTGTAAATTTCCTTGCAAGCAAAGTAGTACCAGTGAGTATGACATATCAACAAAGGAAAAAATTCTTCCACATGGTTAAGCAATACTATTGGGATGATCCATTCCTTTACAAGATGTGCCCCGATCAATTAATGAGGAAATGCATACACGAAGAGGAACAACAAGCGATTATACGCATTGCCATTCTCGCACCTTATGGAGGACACTTTGGAAGTACTAACACAGCGACTAAGGTATTACTGATCGTTATTTTTGGCCTACTTTATTTAAAGATGCTTATTTTATGGTCAAATACTGTGATAAATGTCAAAGAGCAGGAAATATCTCTGATAAGCATGAAATGCCTAGAACAAATATTTTAGAAATTGAATTATTTGATGTTTGGGGCATGGATTTCATGGGACCTTTTCCACCCTCTTTTGGCAATTTATATATCTTAGTAGCTATTGATTATGTGTCCAAATGGGTAGAGGTAGTAGCATTACCTAATAATGATGCTAAATCAGTGAGTAAGTTTCTTCAAAGAAATATATTCACTAGATTTGGAACTCCTAGAGCTATCATTAATGATGAAGGTTCACACTTTTGCAATAAGATCATAGAAAACCTTCTAGCTAAGTATGGAGTTAAGCATAAGATAGCTACAAACATACCATCCTCAAACTAGTGGACAAGCGCATTATCCAATAGGAAATTAAGAGAATGCTAGAAAAAATGGTTAGTCCAAATAGGAAAGATTGGTCTTTACATTTGGATGATGCTTTATGGGCATATAGAAACAGATTCAAAACACCCTTAGGAATGTCCCCTTACAAATTAGTCTATGGAAAAGCATGCCATTTACCCGTAGAATTGGAAAACAAATCTTATTGGGCTATCAAGAAGCTCAATTTCAATTTGAACAAGGCAGTAAAAAGAGAATGATGGAGCTTGATGAGTTAGAAGAAATTAGGCAAACCTCTTATGAGAATGCTGAAATCTACAAAGCTAAAACTAAGAAATGGCATGACAAGAAAATTCACAGAAGAGAATTGAAAGAAGGAGGACTAGTTCTGGCTATACACTCTAGGTTGAAGCTATTTCCTGGAAAACTAAGGTCAAGGTGGTCAGGACCATTTAAGTTGATAAAGGTTTATCCACATGGAGCAGTAGACTTATTTGATAAATCCTCAAATCTGTCTTCAAGGTGAATGGTCAGAGAGTTAAAATGTACTATGGTGAACATGTGGTGAGAGACAAAACCACCACCTATTTGCAAAATCTCTAAGCAAAAAGAGGTAGTCAGGCTGACAAGACTCTTAAAACAAGCGCTTAATGGGAGGCAACCCATTGTTTTTAATTATTTTTGTGCAATTTTATGTTTTTAGTTGTTTTGCAGAAATGTAGGAAACTAATGCAGCTGCATCAAATGCACCTGCATTGAGGAAAAACGTGCCCTGCATCAGAAATTTATAAACTTGAAGAAAATTGGTTAAGTGTGAATCATAAGGCTTCAAGAAGGTTAAAGGAAGGTTAAGCAAGATTAATGACACATTGGTAGCCAAAGCAAGACACATGGCATGATGCATGCGCAGCACGCAATGCTAATGGCTACCTAATACACCCACTAACTTCCTTCTTCCTGAAACATAAAGCCTTAAAGTTTGTTACCATTACCCTTTCATTCGCAATCTCACAATTTCTCTCATCTGAAACACAAACCACTCTTCACATTCTCTTCTCCAATTTTTTCTCAAATCACACAAGCAATCAAAACCTAGAAATTCAAAGCAATTACAAATGGTGAAGAAACAATCAGCACAGAAATCATCAGGCAAGCAGGCTAGAACTCCTCAGAAGGAAAAGAAAGCCATGCATGCAGGATCATCATCATTAAAGAAAGGCAAAGCCAAGGAATCAACAGCAAGAAATGATGACAATGTTCATCTCTGGAACATGCATCTATTGCCCGAGAGAGGGTATGATTTGAAGAAGGCTAGCCCATCATTCATGTCAACAGTGGCCAATCTCAATTGGGACCACTTCGTGCTACCAAGAGGAGGTTACATTGAAGACATAGTGAGAGAGTTCTATGCTGGAATCACACCACAAGAAGGAGCGAGAACATTCTTACACTTCCATGGTGAGAGGTAAAATTGTACATTTCCATGCCAAGAAATTAAATGAACATTATATCTTTGAAGTATAATGGGAATGATTTTGAGAATAAGTGGCCAAATCCTTTAAGAAAGAAATGGAAGAAATAAGGAATAGGATTGCTATACTGTGGTGTGTGGGAAAAATTTACACCTAATGAGATTAAGCTTAGAAGCAATTATTTGATAAATGCATTAGGTAATTGGCATTTGTTCATAGCCAATTCAATTCGCGCTACTTCACATACATATGCTATGACCAAAGAGAGATTGATCTTGCTAGATACAATTCTCTCTGAGGAAATGTAGACATAGGCGATTTGATAGCTAGGGAAATTCTTGCATGCTCAACAAAATCAAAGGGATTTACTTTTTCCTTTGTCTTATAACCTGAATTATGCATGAAAGAAGGTGTCCCTATAGTCGCTAATGAACAAAGGAAATTTCCCCTGGTAATTTGAGTCTTGAAGTGAAGGAGAAATTAAGAAATGTGAGAGGCCACTGCACTGCAATGCAAGAGCATTACATGCGAAGCGGAGAGAGTCTGTCTGAAATTTCAAAATGATCAACATGACCGGCTTCAATTTGTCTTTGACAAGATCTTTGATCTTGTGGGCCAAGTGAATGCCCCTGAATTCCCAAGTTGGGTATTGAGATGTGAAGGAGAAGAAGAAGAGGAGAGAGAAGTTGAAGAAGAAGGAAAAGGTAAGGAGAAGGTAGAGGAACCTAGCACCAAGAAGAAGGTGACTAGAAAGCAATTCAAAGTACTGAGAAGAGAGGTTGTGGTAGAATCTGTTGTGGAAGATTTATATGATTCTGACTCTGAGGATGAGGAATTGGAAAAACAAATGGAGGAGGAAATTGATGAAGAAGAAGAGGAGCAGGCTAGAGGAGTAATTTTAGAAGAAATTGCTAGGCAGAAATATGCCAAACAAACATCAGCATCAACCCAACAAGAAACCCCTATCACTTCACCAATTGCCAAAACACCCATCATTTCACCAAACCAAGAATCATCCTCTATCCCAAAATCACCATTACCCTCCCTCAATGATCCACCAGTCCTATCACAATCACCACCACAAACAACCCCTCCACCACCCTCTCCAAGAAATGAACCACAGAAAACAACTCACACAGAGTTCAAAATAAGTTTTGAAAAGATTATCAAGCAAGAACTAAAGTACAAACATACATACATACATCATACTTACTTAAAAGCTTATTAAATGATTAGAACATTCCAACTAAGAAAGGTTTAGCTAACAAGAGACATTGCAAGATATATATAAACTGAATAGACCATGTTTATATATATAGAAATCACAAAAGAGAAACAACAAGAGTAAAGTTACAAATGTTGAAAACCTTTATATGAAGTCTTCTAGCAATGCACTAGCATTACTCCTTAGCACTATACAAACACTATGAAAATGAGTTAAGGAGGATTTATGAATTCCTTCCTGTTCCTCTAAAAATATAAAAACTAACTATGTATATTGAAATTTTGATCTAACTTATGGAAAGTGAGTTTTTCAATCTCTGTGGGTTCGATCTTTTTACTACTTGTTTTTGGACAGTGTATACTTGCACACAAGTGTATGTGTTTTCCATGCACCAAGTTTTTAGAAGAAATTGCTAGAGGAGTAATTTTAGAGCAGGCTAGAGAAGGCTAGAGGAGTAATTTTAGAAGAAATTGCTAGGCAGAAATATGCCAAACAAACCTCAGCATCAACCCAACAAGAAACCCCTATCACTTCACCAATTGCCAAAACACCCATCATTTCACCAAACCAAGAATCATCCTCTATCCCAAAATCACCATTACCCTCCCTCAATGATCCACCAGTCCTATCACAATCACCACCACAAACAACCCCTCCACCACCCTCTCCAAGAAATGAACCACAGAAAACAACTCACACAGAAGAACCAACCCCTGTTATGCCAACAGAACAAACAGTACCTTCTAGCCCAAGCAACATTACTACTAATGTTATTTCTGCTCTTGAGAAAGAAATTTTGCAGGAAAGAGAAGAAGAAGGACTCAACAAAGGAAATAAAGGTGAAAAATCATCTGCAAAGGAGACAGTAACTCAAACTGTTGAGATGCAGAGTGATGCTCCTGCATCACTTGCTGCTGCATCACAACAGGCAACAACTGTGCATGATGAGGCAACAATTTTCACAACAAGTTTTTGGTGCATTACATAAGCCAAATGGCATCCTTGGTGCATGGAAAACACATACACTTGTGTGCAAGTATACACTGTCCAAAAACAAGTAGTAAAAAGATCGAACCCACAGAGATTGAAAAACTCACTTTTAAAATAATATAAAGTAATAAAGTGTAAAGTCACTAAGTAACAAAATAATTTTGGATTTTGTTTGATGATCACAACTAAGTTAGAAAGAAAGCAAAGTAAAAATGTTGATAGTGTAAAAGAGAAAAGCTAGTTGGAATGTCTTCATCAAGTAATTTACTTATAAGTGTATGATGCAAGATGTGATGCAATGCACCGAATCTTTGTTGCATTAGCTATGTGCCTTTCGGTCACTTTCTTCAGAGTATCATTACCAGCTCTTATGATCCTTGTTCTATGCAGTAAAGAAAGGGGTGTTAGTGCCAATCTTGACAAAGGAAATAAAGGTGAAAAATCATCTGCAAAGGAGACAGTAACTCAAACTGTTGAGATGCAGAGTGATGCTCCTGCATCACTTGCTGCTGCATCACAACAGGCAACAACTGTGCATGATGAGGCAACAATTAAAATGGTTCTGGAAGAAATGGCTAAACAGAAGAGGGAAGCATTGCACAACACTCAGAAATTCTTCAAGCAACCTGCAGGAAGGCAGGCAAAATTAACACCTAAGAGGAAGAAATCTGATGCAGTCAAGACTGATGCACCTGCATCAATTCCAAAACAAATTCCTGCAACTACACCAGAAGTAGTAGGTGCATCTGCACCTACAGAAGCAACACCAAGCAAGCCCAAAGAGAAGAAGCAGAAGGTGAAACACACTCCTCCAAGCAGACAGAGCACCAGAATCAGGAGTGGAGCCAAGAAATGAGTATCATTTACAAGCTTTCACCTACTACTACTATAGCTTGTGTTAATTACCATGCTTAAACTATTTCCTGGTTGTTTTTAATCCCTCTCCCCTATTTTGAACAAATGATTTGTATTTCTAAACAAATTTGCAGTGAGGGCACTGCAACCCCTTAAGTTTGGGGGGGGATTTGCATGTTATGTTTAATTATGTTTGTTTCTATCTAATATGTTGTGTGTTTAATTAATATGTTTTAGATAGTAAATATATATGTTTTAAATAGTTTTTAGTTTGTTTAAATATTAGATGTACTTAACAAAGTAGTATCTAAATATTTTAGTAGAAAAGATCAGTTTTTCAAAAATATGGTGAAAGCCCTATGGATGGAATTTTTATGATGAAAAAGAGAAAAAGAAGCCTTATTTCTCAGAAAAACCAAAATTATTTTTACTTCAACACTTCAAAACTGAGTTTGTGAAAAGAACCTTGCTATTTAAAGATCAATCTGATGCAAGGGGAATTTTTGGTAAGCTTAGGTCAAAACAAAGCTTTACTAAAAAGAAAGAAGAGCTTAAAGAATTAAGTTTGGGGGTGTTTTATGAAAACAAAGGCTGAATTTCAAAAGTGAAGAGTAAACAATGTAGAAAAAGAAAACAAAAATGTGGACAAGCCATATCCTGAATCTTTTGAAACTATACCTGTGCCTAAGTACATGAATGCATCTGGAGGTCAAAGACCTGTGCCATGCAGGAATAAATGTATCTGGAGGATAGTTCAAAAAGCAACTCACATGCCAAAGTGCAAAGAAAAAATATATGCATCTGGAGGTCAAAGACACGTGCCAAAGTGCATTTGCATCCGGAGGTCGATGAGGAAGGTAATATGAGCTAGAAAAGAAAAGCATTATCGGTCAAATTTGCATCAATGTAAATCGCATCAAGAAAAAAGCAAAATGCAGAAAAAAAAATCAATGCACAAAAACACTTCAAAGAAGTATTTGCATCTGCTCAAAAGATCCTGTATGTTCAGTCTTGGCAAAAATTAGGGCACAAAAGAAAGCAAAGTGAAAAGCATTGAAAATCGTGTGAGTGTGATGTCTTGGAAACACCATATAAAGTTGAATGCACTAGAGATCCTTGGTCCATTTAATCGAAAAATAAAACATTTCTCTAAGCCTTCTAGCCATTTTTTCTTCCATAACGTCATAGCCCATATCCGTAAAACATTTCTTTAGCCCTCCATTCATTTTCCTTCTATAAACCATAACCCAAACCATAAAGCATTTCTTTGAGCCTTCTAATCACCTTTCTTCCATAGACCATAACCCCTACCCGTAAAACATTTCTAGGAGCCTTCTAATCATCTTTCTTTCATAACCCCTAACCAATAGCCACATTGCAAACCTCTAAAAGCCCACTCCGATTTATTAATGATTGTTTTCATTTTCTTAATGTTAATTTTGAGAATAAATCATTTGTTTCTTTTAAATTATTCTTTTGCTCTAAAAAAAACGTATATAAAAGAAGAAAAAAAGAATCCCGCTAGATTTAAAACCCGAAAGGGCGGTCTAGGCAAAAATTAGGGATAATAAAAACAAAATAAAGTCCGCTAGACTGAAAACCTGCAAAGGCAGTCTAGGCAAAAATTAGGGCACAAAAGGGGAATGAGACTTACAATGAGAAGTTTATATAGTTTACTAGGGAAAATTTCTGCTACTTGGGCCAAACAAAAGTGTACATTGGGGAAATTTTGTGGAGGGTAACAACCCCACACTGGGGCAAGGTTTCGTAAAGACCCTTTAGGAGTCAAAGGTTTCTTGCTACACCATGTAGTATTCTCTCAGGGCAAGGTCTTTCACCAGAATGAGGCAAAATTCTTACCATACCCTACATCTGCCAAACTTTGTTTGCCACACCAGTGCACTCTTGTGAGCAACAACTTTCACCAATACTGGGGCAAAACTGGTGCAAGACCTTTCACGAGTCAAAATCCTCTTTCCACACCTCGGTTGTTTTCTCTTCAAGAATGCTTGTTGCCACACAGAAGCAAAATCTTTACAGGGCCCTTCATGAGTCAAACTTTGTTTGGTACACCCGTGTAGCCTTCTCTTGGGGCGATACCTCTTACCAACACAAGGGCAAAAATGTTTGCTTGACCCCTGATAAGTCAGATTTTGCTTGCTATGCCTGGTAGTCTTCCCTCTGTGATAAAACCCAATTCCAGCCAATTCCCAGCAAGTCAGGTACCTCAAGTAAATGGAATTCCCAATAGCTTGAGGCTGCCATAATACCTCTTCCTCTACTATCTTGTGTCGCTTTTGTCCTCCCTATGATTTCCCTCTGGAAATACCCTCCACTTTCAATCCAAAAATTCAGAAACAAAAACCCAACTTAGATACCCGTGAATCCATGCATGTTCATTAAGTAATGCTTCAATAATAGTCAACTTGGAATCAGTGATGTGATTTAGAGATCTAATGACGATCCATGAGAGAGAGAAAAAAAAAGGGAGAAAAAAGAGAGCGAATGTCAAATTTGAAAAGTGTTGTGCGAGAAGTGATCAAAAAGAGAGAAATGGTCTAAGAAAGCTAGCAAGGTGGGGATAATCTCCCATGTGAGGACAAGCTTGATTGGTTTCAAATGAAACATACACAAAGAAAAAAAGCGTTTTAAGTGAATCTAATTTTTCAAAACGGGTGCATCTCAATTTCAACTCGAAGACTCATGCATAATTCATGCATTTCATGTCATAGTTTGCATACATTTCATGTCCATCCATGCATGTCACTTCATGACTAGAAGCATACATTTATGTTCAGTACTTTGTAAAAAAAGTAATAAAAACCATCCAAAGCAAGGCAGGCATTGCATGCTCTAAACTTTCTGCTATCGGTTCAGCCCTGGCATTTCCCTTCTCATCCCTGTGCTACCGGTTCAACCCTGACACATTCTTTCATGCTACCGGTTCAGCCCTAGCATTTCCTTTCTCATCCTCGTGCTATCGGTCTTGCCCTGGCACTGTTTCCTGACATGCTGACTGATCTTGCTCCGGCATTGTCTTTTTATTTTCCACGCTATCGGTCTTGCCCTGGCGTTGCTTTCATTTCGTGCTATCGGTCTTGCCCTAGCACTATTTTCTGACAAACTGACTGATCTTGCTCCGGCTTTGTCTTTTTATTTTTCCCGCTATCGGTCTTGCCCTGGCGTTGCTTTTATTGCGTGCTATCGGTCTTGCCCTGGCACCGTTTCCTGACAAGCTGACTGATCTTGCTCCGGCTTTGTCTTTTTATTTTTCCCGCTTCTCGGTCTTGCCACGTGTTGCTTTTATTTCGTGCTATCGGTCTTGCCACACTTTGTTTTTCCGACATCTTGACCGATCTTGCTCCGCATTGTCTTTTATTTTTCCGCTTATCGGTCTTGCCACTGGCGTTGCTTTTATTTCGTGCTATCGGTCTTGCCACGCACTTTGCTTTCCCGACATCTTGACCGATCTTGCTCCGGCATTGTCTTTTATTTTTCCCGCTTATCGGTCTTGCCTCGGCGTTGCTTTTATTTCGTACTATCGGTCTTGCCACGCATTGTTTTTCTCGACTGTCGATCGATCTTGCTCGGCTTTGTCTTTTATTTTCCCGCCATCGGTCTTGCCACAGCGTTGCTTTTATTTCGTGCTATCGGTCTTGCCCTGGCACTGTTTCCTGAAATGCTGACTGATCTTGCTCCAGCATTATCTTTTATTTTTTTGCATGCTATCGGTTCCGCCCTGGCATTGTCTTTAAATTTTCTTGCTATCGGTTCCGCCCTGGCATTGTCTTTAATTTTCTTGCTATCGGTTCCGCCCTGGCATTGTCTTTAATTTTCTTGCTATCGGTTCATACCGCATGGTCTTTAATTTATCTTGCATATCGCCCTGGCATCGTCTCCATTGTAATATAACCCTAACACCGCACCTTCAACATCGCCGACTAAAATTGAGGTTCATATCCGTACTTATCTCTTACTTTGATAATACAACAAAACATGGGGAACATGGTTTTGTGTATTATATCGTAAGAGAGTAAGCACAGAGGGGCAACTGTGAACACTCAATTTTTAACGTTATTTTTGACGTTTTCTCGAAAAATTACGAAAGAATGCATTTTTCCGTCTTTTGCGTGTTTAGTCGTCGAATACGTCATTTTACTCGTTTTTTTACTTTCGCGCTATTTTTACTCTTTTTTAAACGAAAGATATATATAATTCGAAAATTACAAAAAAATAGTAAGTTTTATTTAATTTGTTTAAGTAAGTTGTCTTTTTACAATAATCCAAAAATAATAATAAAATAAATACTAAATTAAATAAAACAGTAGCGTCAGCGGATTCAGAGGTCGGCAAGCAGTAGGAGGTCCAAACCTACAAACAAAAGTCAGGCCCAGTCAAACCCAGTCAAATGTAATTAATGCAAAAACCTAAAATTTTAGTATATAAACAGGGTCTAAACACAGTCAAAGAGAGAGGTGGAGACGGCAAGAAAAAAAACCGGATCAGAATTCTCACCCAAAAATCAGATCGGTCAAAAAAAAAAAATGATGTAGAAGCTCCCCACTCCTACTTCCATAGCCACACACCATCTCCACCAAACTCACCCCCTTCTCCAAACAACCACCACAACTCACCCTCACCAACAACCAACACCAGCCACCCACACATCTCCAACAACCATCACAAGCCACCACAGCCCATCGCGAAATCCCTCCCAAAATGAACCCGAATGCAGCCACCTCCTCCCACCACTTTCATCTCACCGAAACTGTCCCTCTCCCTCACCAAATAGCATGAAACGTCCCTCAGTCCAGCGATTTCCACCATTTCCGGAGAACCCAAACCTCCATCCCACCATCGAAGCCTTCTTCCTACCTCTCTCGCAGCTTCCCCACTCCAACGCCTCTGTCTCTCTCTCTTCTCCCTTCCACATTTTCTATCTCTTCGAAACTCACTCTTTCTCTCTCTAGCTATGGTGGTGGTGACATGTGAGGAAGAAGGAGATATGGGTATCGTGACCCAGATGACCAGATCTGATCTTGTTTTTTTTTTAATTTACTTTAATTTTGTTTCCATCTTTGTTTTATTTATGTTTATTTAGTTTCTGATATAATTACCTACACCCCCTGTTCAACACGCCCCACTCCCCTCTGAGCCCACAGTGTGTTTTTTTCTTTTTCAGCCCCAAATCACAAAAATGCCACCGGGCCTATTCCTACACCCCCTATTTGATGATGTAACCCTCTCGTATTTAATTGCACCCTCTTTTATTATTGCACCCCATTTCGAATTTCTCTCATTATTTTTCTCAATTTTCTCGCATCAATTATTATTGTATTTATTTACTGTTATTTAGTCTTTCAAAAAATAATAATTAGGCTTTGGTCGAGACGTACGTCTTATCAAATCCGCAACTCCGGTTTAAGAGACCCGAGTTGTACAACTTGGTCCTAAACCACTTTAAAACTAAAACCGAATGACAACCCTAATCAGTTTATTATTACATAGCACCTATTTTCAAAAATACAAAAAATAGGGGTTTGGCCGAGATGTACATCTTGTCAATCCCGGTTTAAGAGACTCGAGTCGTACGACTTAGATCTTAAACCCTTTCAAAACTAAAATCAACCAACAAACAAATTTTCAGGAAGAACTACGTGACTTTTGAGTCTCTCATAGCACCAGAGAATACGTAGGCGCGGGGTCTCCCTGTCAAAGTCAAAATTAAAATTTTCCAAATTAGTTCTTTTCCATTTTCTCGTAAATAACTATTCGTTTTCTACCGAACTCTATTAAATCTTATTTTGGGTAAACAAATAATTAAATGGCGTAGTAATTATTGCACAAATTAAATTTAGGGTAACTGTCTTAGGACAGATGTGTTAGGGGTGCAGTGAAACTTGTTTTCACCCCTTCCCTTCGCATAACCGACTCCCGAATCCAACCTAGTTACGCAGACCATTAATTCTTTCAATTAGGTTTTTCTCAATTTTCCTATTTTTAAATAAATTGGGTGGCGACTCCAATAATTATACTTTTGAGCCGTCTACGTTGAGACCTAGGTCACGACACCTAGGTTAGTTGACTGTGTGTTGTTGATGGAAAAGGGTGAGGTGCTGTTTCACTCACCCCCATATTTTGCTCGAAATCATCTCCATTGAGATAATTGCGACAAGACTAACAACTAGTGGTAAGGTTGGGAGTTCAAATAACTTCCTTCACTACTTGGATGGAAAAGGGTTTTGTGCTGTCCTTGACCCCCATATTCGGCTCGAAATCATCTCCATTGCGATGATATCGATGCCACTAACTTGATATATGTTATTGGCAATGTTATGGGAATGTAAGACGTTTTTAAAATGTGTGTAGATGAATTGGTATCAATTTAATCGTGATTGGGTGTATGATCGGTTATATTCGAGAAGAGCGGGTTTGAAGGAATCTCTTGTTGTTGGGGTTGAATGAGGTTTCTTGTGGTAGCGTGGCGGCATGATTTGGCTAAAGAGGAAAATGGGGTTAGATGTCCATGTTTAAAATGCGACGGTGTACCTATTAGGACCGATGAGGAAATCGGATGTCACTTGTATCAATGGGGTTTAGGCCTAATTATAGGATTTGGGTGACCATGGAGAACAACTTCCAAATTTTGAAGTCGGAGCTTCAAGCAATTCTGGTGTTGGTGTTTCACGTAATGAAAATATTGAGTGGATGAATAACATGATTTCTGATGGTCTTGGGGTGAATGTGCCATTTGATGAGCCTCAGTATGACAATCATGAAGAACTTCCAAATGAAGAAGCACAGAGATTTTATAATTTGTTATCAGATTCAAACAAACCGTTGTTCGAAGGCTCTCCAGATTCAAAATTATCTATGTGTGTTAAGCTTTTAGCTCTCAAGTCCATGAGTAGTATTTCTGAAGTGGGTTTAGACTATGTGACTAAAATGATGATGGATGCAACACCTTATAAGGATAATTTTTCAAAAAATTATTATGAAGCAAAGATGTTAGTTTCGAAGCTGGGATTGGATTTTAAGAAGATTGATTGTTGTGAGAAAGGACACATGTTGTATTACGACAACGAGTTTGGTAAAAATGACGGTGAGCTACTTGAATGCAAATTCTGTGGACGACCGAGGTATCATGTTCGTAAAGGGCAAAACGTAATTATAAACCCATTCCCCGTGATGTCGATGTTCTATTTGCCTATAATTCCAAGGTTGCAAAGAATGTTTGCATCGATCGAAGTTCGCAGAAAAATGACTTGGCATTATGATAAAAGGGGTACCTCGGACATTTTGCGCCACCCATCCGATTTTGAAGCATGGAAACACTTTGATTTAGTGCATTGATTTTGCCTCGGACCCACGAAATGTTCGACTTGGATTGTGCTCTGATGGATTTACTCCATATATCCAAGCATCATCTTCTCCCTACTCTTGTTGGCTAGTCATTGTTACCCCTTACAATCTTCCTCCTGTGATGTGCATGACTAAACCGTTTATGTTTTTGACTTGTCTGATACCTGGTCCAAATAATCCAAATGCTAACATTGATATCTTTTTGGAACCTCTGATTGATGATCTCAATAGATTGTGGGGGGGTGTTTTGACATATGATGCAGCACGGAAAGAGAATTTTAAGATGAGAGCGGCGTTGATGTGGACAATTAACGACTTTCCTGCTTATGGTATGTTGTCTGTTTGGGGGACTCACGGTAGATTGGCATGTCCCCATTGCATGGAACACACAAAGGCGTTTTCGCTAAAATACGGGGGCAAGACTTCTTGGTTTGACTCGCATCGTAGATTCTTACCGTCAGATCATAAATTTAGAAAGAACAAGAAGGGCTTCAAGAACAAGGTAGTTGAAGAAGATGGACCACCGCCTTTGGTGACACCAGGTGAAATATGGAGCAGAGTTATGGACTTGCCACAAGTCACTGAGGTAGGCGAACTTGAGAGACTGGATGGTTATGGACAAGTGCATAACTGGACAAAAAGAAGCATATTTTGGAATCTCCCATATTGGAAAGACAATCTGTTGAGGCACAATCTCGATGTTATGCACATTGAGAAGAATTTCTTTGATAACATATTTATGATCGTGATGAATGTGAAAGATAAAACTAAAGACAATAATAAGGCTAGATTGGATTCGCTCTTTCTTCAGTAGCAAATATCGATCCGATTTGAATTTGGTGGAAATGGCTAATGGGAAGATGTTAAAACCAAAAGCCAAATCTTGTCTAACACCCGATGAAGTGAAAGATGTTTGTCGATGGTTGAAAGGATTGAGGATTCCGGATGGTTATTCTTCTAACCTTGCAAGATGTACCGATGTGAACACCGGGAAGATGTATGCGATGAAAAGTCATGATTGCCATGTATTCATGGAGTGTTTGCTTCCAATTGCTTTTAGTTCACTACCAACGTGTGTTTTGGAACCACTTATTGAAGTGAGTCAATTTTTAAGAATATGTGCTCTTCAACATTGAGAATGGATGATCTCATTAAGATGGAGCGAAATATTCCTTTCATCATCTGTAAGTTGGAGAGAATATTTCCTCCCGGTTTCTTTGATTCCATGGAGCATCTACCGGTTCACCTAGCATATGAAGCAAGACTTGGCGGACCAGTTCATTATAGGTGGATGTATCCATTTGAGAGGTAATTATCTATTTCAACATTTGAATTAAAAAATTATTAGTACGACTATTTTAATTAAATTTTTATTAATTAGTATGACTAGTTGTTCATATGTAGATTAATGGGTGATTATAAACGATCAGTGAAGAATAAAGCTAGAGTTGAAGGATCGATTTGCGCAGCTTACCTGTAACACCCCCTTCTACCATAACTTACTATTTAATTAATTTGAAAATCAGAGTGCGTAAAAACTTTTAGTGCGACCACTCGAGGGTGCCACATTTAAAACACCAAAATCAAAACTCCAAAATATTAATCAAAAATAAACTTTAGTATATGATACATAGCACCAATTAAATCCGGGAATAAGTACTACAACAGTGGAAAATAACAACTTAACATCTTAGTTCAAAATATAAAGGAAATAACAAACTAAACATCCCCCCGGTGTTACGTATCGTGAGCCGACTCGACGACCACACTAGAAGAAGGATCTCTAGTCACCTTCGATCCACGTCACTGCAGTGTTCTGCAAGCATACGAAGCAACACGACGCAAGCAGGTGTGAGTCTCTATACATAGGAAATAATAGATAAAACAAGAAACACAGAGAATAGACACACCGGATATACAAATAATTCAAATACACCATTAATACAGATACACACCGTAAATACAAGATTACACTGAAATACAATTACACGAGAAAATTGATTCACCAATTACACCATTAGTTCATGAACACCCAATCAGTCACCAGAACATGTATGTAATGTATGAAATGCAACCCAATACTCCACGTGCATATGCATGTGGATCCATCACCAAAATAGCCTTGAGGGCATTCACCAATAATTTAAGAGGCCGAGGCCTATTCACCAAAATATGCATATGATAATGCGACACCATGACTATGCACCAGAAACACCAAATCACCAAAATAATGCAATAACATGCTCACCAACACCAAAGAAAGATCATAGACCCCCAACTCACCAATATTTATTCACCAATAATACACCACACCATAAATAGAATTTGGGCCTATTTAGTGGGCTTTGGCCCCGTATTTACACCCCTTAGGTACTTAAACACATCCTCCCAATTTAACTAAAATACTCACCATTTATTTACTACACCCCACTCCTAGATTAAATTAATTACCTTATTATTATTTTAATATGGTCAACTAAAATATCACTTAATTAAATTAGTTGAATAATCACTTAATTAATTTTGGGGAGTTACAACTCTCCCCCACTTAGAATATTTTCGTCCTCGAAAATTTAACTATTATTGACAATGCACCACTCAAACACTCACCACAACAAACAATGAACACAACAACACCAATCTTCAACAATTGATACGACATCACCAACAGTTACATATTTCAATCGCACATACCTCAATAAATCAATACAACTCTCAATCGTCATCCATCAAATAAATCACAAGGCATGTCAATGAAAGAACAAACCAACAAAGGCAACAGTAATAAACAACAACATGATTATGATTTAGAACGAGTACCAAGACTCGAGGGTTAACAGACTCGACAAACTTGGCCGGACAGACCGAACTGCTCTGATACCACTAATGTAACACCCCCTTCTACCATAACTTACTATTTAATTAATTTGAAAATCAGAGTGCGTAAAAAATTTTAGTGCGACCACTCGAGGGTGCCACATTTAAAACACCAAAAGCAAAACTCCAAAATATTAATCAAAAATAAACTTCAGTATATGATACATAGCACCAATTAAATCCGGGAATAAGTACTACAACAGTGGAAAATAACAACTTAACATCTTAGTTCAAACTATAAAGGAAATAACAAACTAAACATCCCCACAGTGCTGCTACGTGACGAGCCGACTCAACCACACTAGAAGAAGGATCTCTAGTCACCTTCATCCACACCGCACTGCGAGTTGCTTGATACTGGCTAACACGACGCAAAGAGGGTGAGTCTCTATACATAGGAAATAATAGATAAAACAAGAAACACAAAGAGAATAGGCACACCGGATATATACAAATCAATTCAAATACACCATTAATACAGATACACACGTAAATACAAGCATACACGTAAATACCGTTACACCATAAATTCAGTTCAGTCAATTACACCATTAGTTCATGAACACCCAATCAGTCACCAGAACATGTATGTAATGTATGAAATGCAACCCAATACTCCACGGGCATATGCATGTGGATCCATCACCAAAATAGCCTTGAGGGCATTCACCAATAATTTAAGAGGCCGAGGCCTATTCACCAAAATATGCATATGATAATGCGACACCAAGACTATGCACCAGAAACACCAAATCACCAAAATAATGCAATAACATGCTCACCAACACCAAAGAAAGATCATAGACCCCCAACTCACCAATATTTATTCACCAATAATACACCACACCATAAATAGAAATTCTTATAACTAAAAGATCACCAAGACTAATTCTACACCAAAGGACTAAGGTCACTCCAAGGACTAAAGTCAACACTAGGGACTAAACCCACACCTAAGGACCAATTTGACACCAAAAGGATTAATTTGACACCTAGGGACTAATCTGACACCATAAGGATTAATTTAACACCTAAGGACTAGTTTGACACCTTGGGGACTAGAAAGTTCAGAGGGACCAAAATAGTATTTTTGACACTTTGGGTAACATTGGCAACACCCACACAAAGTGCTGGATTCCTACAGCAGCACTCCTACTTCGGCGAATTATTTAAAATAGCAAACGACATCGAAAAATTACAAAAGACCACTCATTGGAAAGCCCTCTGAGTGAAGTTTCTACCTATGATTTTAGTTTTTCAAAATAAGTGTCCAGTTGGTACAGTTTTTCAAAACACTACACTGAGGTACTAAAATCGGACAGAACGCTTTACCCAACTTGCAACCAAATTTTCTTTCTCATTTCTTAATGAAATTCAATGAAATCAATGCCTATTTCGTAGAGAATTAAGTCTATTTTTCAATGGAAAAATAATCACTCAAAACGGAGTTCAATTGAGCACACAAAACCTGCAAAAACGGAACATACTCCCAGTTTGACTCCAGAAATTTGACCCGACTTTAGAGACTCATAACTTGAGCTACACAACTCCGAATTGAACGAAACCAGTGCCAAAACGACCGGCCTTAAGTCTATTTTCAAAAACAATTAGCCACACAATTTTTGGATCAACTAAACAGTACCAGTTGAGAAAAACCTAAACAGTGTCTAGAAAACACACAAAAACCATAAACAAGTAAAGTTCATCATCAACACCCAATAACATCAACAACACTTAAACACCATTTACACACCATATTGCATTAAATTCATGTAACTCACCTTAACACCAACAATCAAGAACAACATTCACATATAAAACATCACACCATACAATCTTGTAAAACATTATCATGTTCATTCAAGCAAATCATCAAACACCTAGCCATCACTTTCATTCTACCTATTATTCTTCATTAAAATCATGTTTTAACACCTTAATATCAACAATCAATGCACTAACATTTCAATCTCCATACAACAATTAATATAATCACATATAAAATCAAACAATCACCCAATCACTCAAATACTTCATGAATCAATTTAAACAACTACTCCTAACACCTAATCCCTATGATTTCATGGTTTATAAATTTTTAACTATGAAAGAGAGCCCCCATACCTCAAAATTTGACAACCCAAGAAACCCCTCCACCAACAACCCAAGAACCACCAATTCATAGCTTTTCGCCTACACTTGAACTTCAAACCCATCCATGGAAAAGAGAAAAAGAAACAAGATTAGTGTATGTAAAGGATAGAGGAAGAAAAATGGAGTGGATTGGTACCAAAATCACTTACCCAAAGCAAGAAAGATGAAATTCTCTTCTCCCCCCTTCCTCCTATGGCTGCGTCGGCTACTACTTCCTTTCCCTCTCTTCTTTTTTTTTCTTTTTCTTTCTTCTAATGTGACTAAAACCCTACTCCTAGTTAAGTCATGAATTTGGGCCTATTTAGTGGGCTTTGGCCCCGTATTTACACCCCTTAGGTACTTAAACACATCCTCCCAATTTAACTAAAATACTCACCATTTATTTACTACACCCCACTCCTAGATTAAATTAATTACCTTATTATTATTTTAATATGGTCAACTAAAATATCACTTAATTAAATTAGTTGAATAATCACTTAATTAATTTTGGGGAGTTACAACTCTCCCCCACTTAGAATATTTTCGCCCCTCGAAATTTAACTATTATTGACAATGCACCACTCAAACACTCACCACAACAAACAATGAACACAACAACACCAATCTTCAACAATTGATACGACATCACCAACAGTTACATATTTCAATCGCACATACCTCAATAAATCAATACAACTCTCAATCGTCATCCATCAAATAAATCACAAGGCATGTCAATGAAAGAACAAACCAACAAAGGCAACAGTAATAAACAACAACATGATTATGATTTAGAACGAGTACCAAGACTCGAGGGTTAACAGACTCGACAAACTTGGCCTTATTGCACCGAATCGCTCGATACCACTAATGTAACACCCCCTTCTACCATAACTTACTATTTAATTAATTTGAAAATCAGAGTGCGTAAAAACTTTTAGTGCGACCACTCGAGGGTGCCACATTTAAAACACCAAAAGCAAAACTCCAAAATATTAATCAAAAATAAACTTCAGTATATGATACATAGCACCAATTAAATCCGGGAATAAGTACTACAACAGTGGAAAATAACAACTTAACATCTTAGTTCAAACTATAAAGGAAATAACAAACTAAACATCCCCCTGGTGCTACGTATCAGAGCCGACTCGACCACACTAGAAGAAGGATCTCTAGTCACCTTCAGTCACCGTCACACCGTAGGTTGCCTTGATATCTGGCTAACACGACGCAAAGAGGTGAGTCTCTATACATAGGAAATAATAGATAAAACAAGAAACACAATAGAGAATAGGCACACCGATATACAATCAATTCAAATACACCATTAATACAGATACACTAAAATACAAGCACACACTGTAAATACTGCTACACCATAAATTCATTCGATCAATTACACCATTAGTTCATGAACACCCAATCACCACGAGAACATGTATGTAATGTATGAAATGCAACCCAATACTCCACGGGCATATGCATGTGGATCCATCACCAAAATAGCCTTGAGGGCATTCACCAATAATTTAAGAGGCCGAGGCCTATTCACCAAAAATATGCATATGATAATGCGACACCAAGACTATGCACCGAAACACCAAATCACCAAAATAATGCAATAACATGCTCACCAACACCAAAGAAAGATCATAGACCCTCAACTCACCAATATTTATTCACCAATAATACACCACACCATAAATAGAAATTCTTATAACTAAAAGATCACCAAGACTAATTCTACACCAAAGGACTAAGGTCACTCCAAGGACTAAAGTCAACACTAGGGACTAAACCCACACCTAAGGACCAATTTGACACCAAAAGGATTAATTTGACACCTAGGGACTAACTGACACCATAAGGATTAATTTAACACCTAAGGACTAGTTTGACACCTTGGGGACTAGAAAGTTCAGAGGGACCAAAATAGTATTTTTGACACTTTGGGTAACATTGGCAACACCCACACAAAGTGCCGGATTCCTACAAAGAAAGACTCCTACTTCGCGAATTATTTAAAATAGCAAACGACATCGAAAAATTACAAAAGACCACTCATTGGAAAGCCCTCTGAGTGAAGTTTCTACCTATGATTTTAGTTTTTCAAAATAAGTGTCCAGTTGGTACAGTTTTTCAAAACACTACACTGAGGTACTAAAATCGGACAGAACGCTTTACCCAACTTGCAACCAAATTTTCTTTCTCATTTCTTAATGAAATTCAATGAAATCAATGCCTATTTCAGTAGAGAATTAAGTCTATTTTTCAATGGAAAAATAATCACTCAAAACGGAGTTCAATTGAGCACACAAAACCTGCAAAAACGGAACATACTCCCAGTTTGACTCCAGAAATTTGACCCGACTTTAGAGACTCATAACTTGAGCTACACAACTCCGAATTGAACGAAACCAGTGCCAAAACGACCGGCCTTAAGTCTATTTTCAAAACAATTAGCCACACAATTTTTGGATCAACTAAACAGTACCAGTTGAGAAAAACCTAAACAGTGTCTAGAAAACACACAAAACCATAAACAAGTAAAGTTCATCATCAACACCCAATAACATCAACAACACTTAAACACCATTTACACACCATATTGCATTAAATTCATGTAACTCACCTTAACACCAACAATCAAGAACAACATTCACATATAAAACATCACACCATACAATCTTGTAAAACATTATCATGTTCATTCAAGCAAATCATCAAACACCTAGCCATCACTTTCATTCTACCTATTATTCTTCATTAAAATCATGTTTTAACACCTTAATATCAACAATCAATGCACTAACATTTCAATCTCCATACAACAATTAATATAATCACATATAAAATCAAACAATCACCCAATCACTCAAATACTTCATGAATCAATTTAAACAACTACTCCTAACACCTAATCCCTATGATTTCATGGTTTATAAATTATTAACTATGAAAGAGAGCCCCCATACCTCAAAAATTTGACAACCCAAGAAACCCTCCACCAACAACCCAAGAACCACCAATTCATAGCTTTTCGCCTACACTTGAACTTCAAACCCATCCATGGAAAAGAGAAAAAGAAACAAGATTAGTGTATGAAACTTACACTAAAGGATAGAGGAAGAAAAATGGAGTGGATTGGTACCAAAATCACTTACCCAAAGCAAGAAAGATGAAATTCTCTTCTCCCCCCTTCCTCCTATGGCTGCGCTTGGCTACTACTTCCTTTCCCTCTTCTTTTTTTTTCTTTTTTTCTTTCTTCTAATGTGACTAAAACCCTACTCCTAGTTAAGTCATGAATTTGGGCCTATTTAGTGGGCTTTGGCCCCGTATTTACACCCCTTAGGTACTTAAACACATCCTCCCAATTTAACTAAAATACTCACCATTTATTTACTACACCCCACTCCTAGATTAAATTAATTACCTTATTATTATTTTAATATGGTCAACTAAAATATCACTTAATTAAATTAGTTGAATAATCACTTAATTAATTTTGGGGAGTTACAACTCTCCCCCACTTAGAATATTTTCGTCCTCGAAAATTTAACTATTATTGACAATGCACCACTCAAACACTCACCACAACAAACAATGAACACAACAACACCAATCTTCAACAATTGATACGACATCACCAACAGTTACATATTTCAATCGCACATACCTCAATAAATCAATACAACTCTCAATCGTCATCCATCAAATAAATCACAAGGCATGTCAATGAAAGAACAAACCAACAAAGGCAACAGTAATAAACAACAACATGATTATGATTTAGAACGAGTACCAAGACTCGAGGGTTAACAGACTCGACAAACTTGGCCGGACAGACCGAACTGCTCTGATACCACTAATGTAACACCCCCTTCTACCATAACTTACTATTTAATTAATTTGAAAATCGAGAGTGCGTAAAACTTTTAGTGCGACCACTCGAGGTGCCACATTTAAAACACCAAAAGCAAAACTCCAAAATATTAATCAAAAATAAACTTCAAAGATATGATACATAGCACCAATTAAATCCGGAATAAGTACTACAACAAAGGAAAATAACAACTTAACATCTTAGTTCAAACTATAAAGGAAATAACAAACTAAACATCCCCCTGGTGCTACGTATCAGAGCCGACTCGACCACACTAGAAGAAGGATCTCTAGTCACCTTCAACCACCACACCGTAGGTTGCCTATGATACGAAGCAACACGACGCAATGAGAGGTGAGTCTCTATACATAGGAAATAATAGATAAAACAAGAAACACAGTAGAATAGGCACACCAGATATACAGTCAATTCAAATACACCATTAATACAGATACACCAGAAATACAGTTACACCAGAAATACCGTTACACCATAAATTCAGTTCAGTCAATTACACCATTAGTTCATGAACACCCAATCAGTCACCAGAACATGTATGTAATGTATGAAATGCAACCCAATACTCCACGGGCATATGCATGTGGATCCATCACCAAAATAGCCTTGAGGGCATTCACCAATAATTTAAGAGGCCGAGGCCTATTCACCAAAATATGCATATGATAATGCGACACCAAGACTATGCACCAGAAACACCAAATCACCAAAATAATGCAATAACATGCTCACCAACACCAAAGAAAGATCATAGACCCCCAACTCACCAATATTTATTCACCAATAATACACCACACCATAAATAGAAATTCTTATAACTAAAAGATCACCAAGACTAATTCTACACCAAAGGACTAAGGTCACTCCAAGGACTAAAGTCAACACTAGGGACTAAACCCACACCTAAGGACCAATTTGACACCAAAAGGATTAATTTGACACCTAGGGACTAATCGACACCATAAGGATTAATTTAACACCTAAGGAATAGTTTGACACCTTGGGGACTAGAAAGTTCAGAGGGACCAAAATAGTATTTTTGACACTTTGGGTAACATTGGCAACACCCACACAAAGTGCTTGGATTCCTACAAAGAAGACTCCTACTTCAAGCGAATTATTTAAAATAGCAAACGACATCGAAAAATTACAAAAGACCACTCATTGGAAAGCCCTCTGAGTGAAGTTTCTACCTATGATTTTAGTTTTTCAAAATAAGTGTCCAGTTGGTACAGTTTTTCAAAACACTACACTGAGGTACTAAAATCGGACAGAACGCTTTACCCAACTTGCAACCAAATTTTCTTTCTCATTTCTTAATGAAATTCAATGAAATCAATGCCTATTTCGTAGAGAATTAAGTCTATTTTTCAATGGAAAAATAATCACTCAAAACGGAGTTCAATTGAGCACACAAAACCTGCAAAACGGAACATACTCCCAGTTTGACTCCAGAAATTTGACCCGACTTTAGAGACTCATAACTTGAGCTACACAACTCCGAATTGAACGAAACCAGTGCCAAAACGACCGGCCTTAAGTCTATTTTCAAAAACAATTAGCCACACAATTTTTGGATCAACTAAACAGTACCAGTTGAGAAAAACCTAAACAGTGTCTAGAAAACACACAAAACCATAAACAAGTAAAGTTCATCATCAACACCCAATAACATCAACAACACTTAAACACCATTTACACACCATATTGCATTAAATTCATGTAACTCACCTTAACACCAACAATCAAGAACAACATTCACATATAAAACATCACACCATACAATCTTGTAAAACATTATCATGTTCATTCAAGCAAATCATCAAACACCTAGCCATCACTTTCATTCTACCTATTATTCTTCATTAAAATCATGTTTTAACACCTTAATATCAACAATCAATGCACTAACATTTCAATCTCCATACAACAATTAATATAATCACATATAAAATCAAACAATCACCCAATCACTCAAATACTTCATGAATCAATTTAAACAACTACTCCTAACACCTAATCCCTATGATTTCATGGTTTATAAATTATTAACTATGAAAGAGAGCCCCCATACCTCAAAATTTGACAACCCAAGAAACCCCTCCACCAACAACCCAAGAACCACCAATTCATAGCTTTTCGCCTACACTTGAACTTCAAACCCATCCATGGAAAAGAGAAAAAGAAACAAGATTAGTGTATGAAACTTACACTAAAGGATAGAGGAAGAAAAATGGAGTGGATTGGTACCAAAATCACTTACCCAAAGCAAGAAAGATGAAATTCTCTTCTCCCCCCTTCCTCCTATGGCTGCGTCGGCTACTACTTCCTTTCCCTCTCTTCTTTTTTTCTTTTTCTTTCTTCTAATGTGACTAAAACCCTACTCCTAGTTAAGTCATGAATTTGGGCCTATTTAGTGGGCTTGGGCCCCTTATTTACACCCCTTAGGTACTTAAACACATCCTCCCAATTTAACTAAAATACTCACCATTTATTTACTACACCCCACTCCTAGATTAAATTAATTACCTTATTATTATTTTAATATAGTCAACTAAAATATTACTTAATTAAATTAGTTGAATAATCACTTAATTAATTTTGGGGTGTTACAACTCGCCCCCACTTAGAATATTTTCGTCCTCGAAAATTTAACTATTATTGACAATGCACCACTCAAACACTCACAACAACAAACAATGAACACAACAACACCAATCTTCAACAATTGATACGACATCACCAACAGTTACATATTTCAATCACACATACCTCAATAAATCAATACAACTCTCAATCGTCATCCATTAAATAAATCACAAGGCATGTCAATGAAAGAACAAACCAACAAAGGCAACAGTAATAAACAACAACATGATTATTGATCGTACCTTGACCAATGCAGAGTTGAAGTGTTAATTGATTCGTCTATGGGCCGGTCGTTGAGTGAGCGAAAGGACCGGTCCTGGCTTCACGCGTTGAGCACCTCGGGTGGTACCTGCAAAGACACTCCGACGATCTAGTGAGAGGTCGCCGCGCGATTAGCACAAGGTTAGAGAACGTGCACTGATACCATATGCGAATGGCGATATATACCGCGAGTCCGACCGCTTTGCGAAGATTTCGGCCGGCGAGAATCGCGCTCCAAGCGCGCGTGTTTGGGGCCGATCGAGATGGGTCGGGCCGCAGTCCAATTCTTTGCTGGCGCCCTCGTAATTGCTAATACACCCAGAACAGCTTGCCCCCAAGCCTAGGTCGCTAAGAGCGGGCCGAGGCTTGAATCGATGCCCCCAGGAGTGAAGTTACCTTGACGAAACGGACGCGCCGTTCGCTCGCTCTCGCAGGGCGGTGTCGACCGCTTGTCAACCATCGGCCGTCTTTGCCGAATAGCGGTTGGTCTTTACCGACATTTAAGACGTGACGCTTTGGTGTTTCCGAGGTCGTCTCGAGACAACCATTGGTGAGAAGACGGCGTTGTGACCGCTTCGTATCCCTGGTCCCTTTCGCGCCGTAAATCGCACTATAAATAGCCCTTCTGCGAGTTCATTTCTCACACTTCCAAGAATTGCTCGCCAACGATCGACTCGTCTGCCGCCGACTTGCATCCGGTCGTTTACGTTTACTAGCGACCGATCCACCACATCCGCTAAGGTATGAATCGATCTCTCCTTTACTTTTTAAGCTCGAGTTTTTCTTGAAAGTACTTCGTGCTTTTCCACGCCTCGTGATAGGGGTGTCGTCGAGGATGGCCACCTCGCCCCTCTCATGAGTGCTTTGCTCGATCGACCGACTCGATCCCTTTATCACAGTGTGTTGTGTATGCCATGCACGAAGTTAATCGCCTGTATTCCCTGAAACCGTCCCGCTTTTCGCCACATACATGTCGAGGTCGGGCGAGCCCCATCGTCTTCGGGCGACAAAGGTTCTAGCTCTTCAGCGGTTCCTCGAGCAAAGACGGGCTCGAAGTTCTCGCTTCTTCCGGCCGGATCACCACTCCAAGAGTATCGGTTCCGTGTCCGTCCATTCTCGCCGAGCGGCCGAGCAACTCTCCACCGCCCGAGGACGTTGTATCCCGAGTGGAGGGAGAAGAAGAAGAGGCGCAGAGTGCCGTCCCGGTCGTGGACGAGGAGATGGTGGAGGTCGAAGGTGGCCGAGCCGAAGAAGTCCAAGGAGAAGAGGTGATTCAGCCCGAAGTCGATATTTCTGGTCCGAATGCCAACGCTTGGTGGGTCGAACGGGCGGTCGGCCAAGTCCAAGCCGATGTAGCTCGAGATATATCCGATATGTCTTGGGTGTCGGAAACTCTTCGCTCTAACAGAGCATTATTACGGTCGGTCACGATGCTTTGCCCGATCTACGGAGCCGCCTTGAAGACTCACCGGGCTGGAGGATAAGAGGCATGAAGGAGGGCGAAGATATCGCGACTTACTCTTCCAACTTCAAGTTCACGATGTATCGGCTCGTGTTTGAGAAGATGAAGATTACCCTCCTTTTACCGAATTCCAACGCGACGCCCCGCGCTTATATCGGTCGCCTTCACACGCTTTCATCCAAACGCATGGGCGTTTTTAAAGACTTTTTTGTCACGACTGCCAGTGGTCGGCGGTGTCGATGATGCTTTTCTTTGCTATCTTTGAGTGGTGCCGCTCGCAGAGAAGGCCAACAAGGAGAAGAGGAGCAAGTCTCCTTCAAGATGCGAAGACTCACCACCGGTTTTTCAAAGCGTTCGAGAGTCGTTGGGAGCGCCTAGAAAAGTCGGTGATTCTCGATCGCTCCCACCGAGGAGGCCGGGAAGGCCGCTTCGAGGTTCACCGGACGGGATGCTAGGTCCCCTTATTTCCGATCATGTGGAATGAGGCTCATTTCTGCAGCGGTCGGAGATTACATCTACACAAAGTGAAAGACTCAAGCGAGGCCGACCGAGACTTTGGAGATGATAAAGTCGTTGGCGAGTATGATGCGTCCGCATCCCAAGGGCGACATACCTTGCCGACCACTTTGTCTTGTACGAAAGGCCAAGACCGGAGGCCGAGATTGGTTCGCTTTTGAACTTTTTGTCCTTCTATTCTCGTTGTCCGATTTTTTCCTTTTAACTCATGACTCGGTACTTTCTGCGTAAAGAATGGCCGCAAAAATCGGGACTCGCTTCGCCTCCGCCCCAAGCTCAAGGAGGGGGGCTAAGAGATTTGACGCTTCTCGGTCGGGGATATCCCCGAACCTTCCTCAAAAGTCCCCAAACCCCTAAGAGCCAAGGTAAGAAGCCGGCCGCGGGCCCTCTGGCCGCCTCCTCCCAAAGTCTTGCGATCGCTCACCCAAGCGCTGCCAAGCGTGATGGTCGGGTCCCGCCCCTGCAACGAGAGGAGATTCCGCCATCTCGCCGAAAGTTTGGGTACGCCGATCTGGAACAATACGTATGAAACCCATGGCGCTCTGCGCTTCTCTCTCGCATGGGGTCGAGAAATTCATGGCGAGCCGGTGGCCGAATCTCGACGGTAATTTTATTTTCTTAGTCTTGTACTTTTCATCTTACCTTTGTTCGACCGACTAACCACCCTTCGACCTGAATTTTGCGAGAAAGGACAAGGCTTTAGCCGAGGCGCAGCAGAAATATGACAAGCTCGCCTGCCGAAGAAGGAGGCCCTCAAACGGGGAGGACGACCGCCAAGCCGGCAAAGAGGAACAAGGAGCTTCTTTGCTCGGTCACAACTCAAAACCGATCTCGAGGCCATGGGGAAGCGAGGCCAATTGGGCGCAGAAGGCCGAGCCGAGGAAAAGATCCGAAAGGTGGCCCAGTGCCGGTCAGAGGCGCAATTGAGCAATTTTACAATGCTTTGCCGGCGCGGGCATTGAACCTGCACTTGAGGATCAATTTTGATGACCACATGATCAAGCCCACACACTATGTTGACAACAACAAGATCATGTTGCTCGCAGAAGTCGGCGAGCAAGGCAATGTCGTCGCCTTCGCCACCACCATTCTTTTTTAAAGCCCGCCTCATGAGCGGTGTAATTTTTGTAACCGCTTAACTTGCCTTCGGCCATACATTCTTGCGAGAAAGTAAAAACACATCATATTTCTAAAGGTCGCCTCTCTAGTAAAAACCCCGATGGGGAAAAAGAGCGCTGCTCGCTTTTTCATTAATAGGTTTGGCCATTTATTACATTCAAATTGTTCATTACATTTAAACGTAATATCTTCTCGCTTTCTCGCATTCCATGTTCGGGGATAGTCGCCCCATCCATGGTTTCCACTCGTAAGCCCCCTTTCCAGCCTTGTTGATGACCCCGCATGCGGACCTTCCCAATTCGGTGCGAGAGCTTTCCTTGGCGTGCATTCTTGTTTCCCGCCCGCCCGCTCTTAGAACGAAATGACCGACCGTGAAGTCTCTCTTTTGCACGCGAGTGTTGTACCCGGCCGCGACCTTCTGCTTGATCAATTGCTCTCTTAGTGACGCTTGGGTGCGCAGCTCTTCAATTAGGTCCAATTCTTCTCGTATAGCTCGGGCCGTTGTCAACCACCGTAGGGGATTCGTTTCTCCAATTCACCGCCCATCTCTATGGGTATCACAAAGATCGATCCCATATACCGATCTCGAATGGGGACTCCCGCCGTTGAGTGAGGGGTCGCCCCGCACGCCATAGAACGGATTGCGACTCTTTCGACCCGCTTCCTTTCGCTTCGCCGAGTCTTCGCTTAACCCACGCAGAATTACCTCCGGCTGCCGCCTACCGGCCGTTAGTCCGAGGTGTTAGCCACCGAGGTGAAACGCCGCTTTCACCCCTAAGTCGCCAACATTTCTCTCGAATCTCTTGTCTCGTGGAACTGGGTGCCGCGTTATGCGTTATCGCTTCTTTGGATCCCAAAACGGGCCAACACACACCGCCAAGAATTTGCTTACTTTCGCCGAGGTGATGGTTGCAAGAGGCTCGGCCTCACCCACTTAGTAAAATAATCTACCGCCACGATCAAGAACTTGAACTGGCCTGGAGCAGGTGGAAACGGGCCTAGCAGATCCATGCCCCACCAAGCGAACGGCCAAGGTGAGACAAGACTTTGCAATTCTGTGGAGGGTGCAACGTGGACATCGCGATGTACTTGGCATTTCTTGCACTTCGAACAAGCTTCTTGGCATCCTCGCCCATGGTCGGCCAATAATAGCCGGCCACCGAGAGCCTTCTTAGCTATGGAACGAGCGCCCGGGTGACTCCCACAAACACCTTCATGAATATCCTTTAGCACATGGCTCGGCCCCGACCGACGTAAGACACCTTAACAATGGAGAGGAGAATCCTCTTCTGTACAACTTTCCTTCTATCACAGAGTATTTGGTCGCCCTGAGCCTGACCAATTTCGCCGCTCGTCGCTTCGTTCTTCACCTTCAACGATGTACCTTAGGATAGGGCGATCCAATCAATCGAATTGACACAAAGAACGGCCAATGGATCGGGTTGGCTTGGTCGACACACTCTACCGATTTAACGCCTCTCCGAATCAAACTCCCGTGATTTCCGAGTCTTGGTGCTTGCAAGCTTTGATAATATATCCGCCGAACATTTTCGGTCCGAGGCACATGTATCACTTTCACTTTCGGTCGAATCGCTGAGCGCTTCTCTCACTCTCTTGCTAGATAACTTTTCAAAGACGCTGTCTTTAGCATCATATAATTCTTTGATCTGCGAGACTACGAGTAAGGAATCGACACGAGTTCAACCCGGCGACATTGAAATCTCTCTCGGCGAAATGAGGCCGGCTATGCATGCCTCGTGACTCGGCCGGTTGTTTGAAGTGTGGAATGCAAAGGTTAAAGAGACTTCAATGGCAAGGCCTTCGAATTTTCCAATATTAGGCCCGCTCCACTCCCTTTGCTATTGGATCGACCCATCTACATGCACGATCCAGTCGCCTCACTGCGTTCTTCCGAGATATGAGTCATTTCAATGGGAAGTCGGCCAACACACCGCGCTTTTGCGGCCGATCCGATTCAAATTTGATCCCAAACTCACCGAGCTCCACGGCCCATTTTATCATCCGTCCCGCTGTGTCCGGCCGATGTAGGACTTGCCTCGATAGGTCGGGTTTGGTCCTTACCACGACTGATGGGCCACAAAGTAGGGTCTCAACCTTCTAGCAAATTATCGAGTGCAAGGGCAAACTTCTATCTCTTCCGGTATCTCACTCGGGCCCTTGGAGTACTTTACTTATGAAATAGACCGGATTCTGCTTTGAGATCGCTTTCTCTCGACTAATACCGCACTTAGCACCTCCTCTGTTATGGCCAAGTACAAATACAAAGTCTCGCCTGGCAGCAGCGCTTAGTCATAATCGGCGGGTTGATCAATGCTTGCTTCAACTCATCCAACGCCACGGGCATTGGTCGGTCCACTCAAAATCCACCTCTTTCTTCAACAAATAAAGAGTGGGAGCGACTTGCAGCCGCTTTGGGAATGAACTCGACAGAGCGCCACCATGCCATTCACCGTTGTATCTCTTTTTCTTAGTCGTGGGCGGCCTCATATCGGCGATCGCCCGCACTTCTCGTGGTTTGCTTCTATCCTCTTTCACCGTGAAAGCCCAAGAATCTGCCGCTCACCCCAAAGGTACACTTCTCGTGATTCACCTAAGGGAGTTCCTCCTAGCTTCTTCAAATATTTCCCCTCGAGGTCGCTCACATGATCCGGGTCGGTTACGCTTTTAATGATCATGTCGCCCAAATACACCTCCGAGATGCGACCGATCCGCTTCTTGAAAATTTTGCTCATCATTCGCCGGTAGGTCGCTCCAAATCTTTTTGAGGCCGAAAAGGCATCACCTTGTACTTGAAATTTCCCGATCGGTCATGAAGGCCGCTTGTGTTGATCGGGCGATACATCGTGATCCGATTGTATCCGAGTAAGCGCCCGTAAAAGACAAGAGTTTGTAGCGAGGCCCCATCGACCACTTTGTCGATGTTGGAGTACGGGAAGGCATCCTTCGGGCATGCCTTGTTTAGATCGGTATAGTCTACACACATCCTCCATTTTCCATTCTTCTTTCTAACCAAAGACGACATTGGATAGCCGTGTCGTGTATTTGATCTCTTCTATAAAATTGGCCTTTATGAGGTCCTCAACGGCCTTTGCAATGCGGCGAGATTTTTCCTCGCTCGAGTCGTCTTCTTTGAGCGACCGCTTGACCCTTCATCGATCGAAAGTTGATGGCGTGCTACTTCGATAGGGATGCCGGGCATGTCCGATGCCCGCCATGCGAATGTGTCGCATAGTCTCTCAAGCATTGCACTAGATCTTGCTTCACTTGCTCGCGGTAGGTCGCTACCGAGCTTTACCGCTTTGGATGGGTCGTCACCCAATTGAACATCTACCAACTCTCCATGAGGCTCGGGTCTTTTCAACTGCTTTTTCACTTCTCGAGCCAAATCATCATCATTGTCCTCCGGTCGCCGTCCGATCATACCGAGCGTCCAAATCGACATTGACTTGATGGCCTTCACTAGTGCTCGAACGTTCGGGCCACGATCTACCTCGTCACATATTTCTTGGTAGAGCGTGGCTTCTTCTTCTTCGATTCGAGGTCGGCCGCCAGGGTGACCACTTGGTCGCCTTTGTCAGAGAATTTCATTTTTAGATGCACCGCCGATGTAACGGCCTCTAGCTTACCCAAAGTCGGCCTACCAATAATACATTGATAGCGTGATTTGAGGGGGAGTACAAGGAACGCCGCCCCGACCGGCCCCCATGCATGCAGTACTATCCTGTCGCCACCAAACGTGACTAGCAACTCGATCGTTCCCAACGGGTAGGTGGTCGCCCATTGAAACTCGTTAGAGGGGTAGGCTCGGCACGGGGAATTATCTCGCTCCGATCAACCTTTATTTTGTCGATCAAGTCTTCAAACATGATATCGGCCGAGCTACCTTGATCGACCAGATTCTCTCGCACCTCTGTGTTTGCCATGACAAATTCGATTACCAATGAAACATAACTATTAGGCTTGCCGTCGATAGTCGTCGTCACCGAACGAGATGGGGGTCCGCCGAGACCGGTGGTAGTCTTTGAAGTGGATGCGACCATCAACAACTCGCCCCACTTTCTCTTGGTGGCTTTGTTAGATTCCCCGCGATCCGTGGGTTTCCACCATGAATAACCATCGCAACATTACGGCCTTTGGATCGCCGAGTGTCACGATCCTCGATCGATCCTTGTTTTGGTGTTTCTATGGCCGCAGGCCCCTTTCTCCGCTCGGATCGACTTCTTTCTTCTTCTCTTGAGGTCGGTCGCCTTCCTCTCGACCTCACATACTTTCCCAACTTGCCTTTCGAATAAGCTCTTCAATATCATCTTTGAGGGCCATACGATCGTTAGTATCGTGCCCTTTACTCTTGTGGTAGCGGCGGATCTTTTAGTCTGGTCGTGCCCCCTTTCTTGAGCACGAGTGGTTCGTGCCTCTTAACTCCCACAAACTCATTATTCGACACTCGTAGATCTCGCGCAATAGAGGTGTTGAGTCGAGTGCGATGGTCAAACTTTTTATCTCGAAAGTCAGGCCGATTGTCGCGGCGACTCTCATACCCTTTGGCCGGCTTACTACTCTCTTCTTTAGGTCGTGCGCGGACGGCCTTCCTTGCTGCCAATGTTTCTTCGTACGCCATGTGGACGCTTGCCCTGTCGAGAAATGGTCGAGATCTTGATAATGATTGAGGTGAATTCTTCTACGAACCGGTGGTCCTGGCCGAATACCACGCTCGATATTTCAACTTGTCCTTGTCTGACAAGTCACGAACGGACTCGGCCTCTGTGTTAAACCGGTCGATGTACTGTCTCAACGTCTCATTGTCACCTTGAACAACAGAGTCCAAGTATTCTTCATAACGGTATTGACACCGGTTGGCAGTGTAGTAAGACAAGAAGACCCTGATCAGTCGTCCCAGAGGAGATGGAATCGGGTCGTGAGACTCCCACCATTCCAATGCTCTACCGCCCAGTGGATCGGGAAAAAGCCTGCATTTCATGGTCGGTCCCAATTCCTATAACAAAGCAGTAATTATTGAAGTAGCGGAGATGTTTGTCCGATCTCCTCGGTACCAAACTTGTTGAGATCAAGGCGCTTGCGCAAGTCTCTCGGGATTTTGTAACGCCCGATCTCTCGAGAGAACGGGCCGTGCTCGCTCGCTTCAATGCCGCTCGACCCAAAGGGTTGCATCGCGAGGTACGCCGCTGCCCTAAGATTCCATAAAATCCTCCGGACGGGCCAGTTGGTGGAAGAGGAGGAGGCCTTCTGGGTCGCTCGCTCTGGCCTCTCCTTGGCCGATGCGAAACGTCCCTAATTCTTCCATCTCTGTAATCTTCCAGCTCTTCTCGAGAATCCCAAGATCTGCTTCTCGACCGACGTGACCCGGACGACTCATTGGAGGAGTACCTGGTGGGTGAGCGACCGGTGTCAGGACGGTAGCTAGAATCTTCATAGTCATCGGACATCGAACCGCGCTTCACGCTGCTTCGCTGGCAGGGCGACTGCGTGCCCCGCTTCTTTTCTCGCGCCGAGAGCGATGAGTAGTGCTCTTCTCGGCGAAAATGCTCCTTCGAGGAGGGGAGCGATGTCTTCGCACGGCCGGCGGCGAGCGTAGGGTTCTCCGTCTTCCGCACGCGGGCGGCCCGGAACTGATCCCCTTTCGTACTGAGAGATGAGCGCGTCTCGGTCTGCGATCACCTGATTTTTGTTTTGCAAGATCTGCAAAACGGCTTGAGTGACATGCTCGGGCAACGGCTCTTCGATGCCCGCCTCAACCAACTCGGGCGGTAGTTGGGGTGGAGCGTACGGTCGTACCTGCTCCAAGATTGGTCCACGACCCTACACCGAGGGTTCTTGTCGCGGATTCCCTTGAGATTCATGAATCGTAACTGCTACGCCCTCCGGGGTTTGCTGCTGAGGATGCTGCCCGGAGGGATTGAGCCGAGAAGGTTAAAACAGTTACAGAAGGTTCAGAGATGGGAAGGTTCAAAAGAGCAAGACTAAAACATGCAAAAAGTCAAGGGTAGAAATAAACATAAGAAGGTTCAAATATGGGAAGGTTCAAAAGCTAAAGAAGGTTAAATAGCGATTCTAAGGTTGTAGATAAGAAGGTTCAATTAAACAAGCAACCTACTCTATCTAGGAAACTTCAACAACTAAAGAACATTCACTCTCATTGATGAACTGAAGAAGAGGTAATCAATGATTCTTCCTAGGAGCATCCAAGTTTATTTGTTTAAGGAATAATCAATTGAGAAAGTTTGACTAAGTCAACAGAAGGTTTGACAAAGTCAAGAGAAGGTATTAGAAAAAGAGAAGGTAATAAATGATTCTTCCTAGGAGCATCAAAGTTCATTTATTTGAGGAATAATCATTTGAGAAGGTTTAACCAAGCCAAGACTTAGCAAACTAAGGCTCTACCATGGTCTACAATATTGGTATATTATAAAGGTAGAAAAGCCTTGAGAAGGTTAACTCATGAGAAGCTTAAAAATAAAGTCAACGTAAGGTTTGACATTTCTACGTAAGGTTGACCGAAAGTCAAGCGTATAAGGTTGACTAAAAGTCAACACAAGGTTGACCAATAGTCAACGTAAAAGTTTGATTGAAGTCAACGTAAGGTTGACCTATTCCATAAAGAGATACGTAAGGTTGATTGAAGAAGCTTAAAAGAAAAAGTAACTTTCTACGTATATTGATCAAAGTCAAACAGAAAGTTGACCGAAAGTCAACAAAAGGTTGACCAAAAGTCAACAGAAAGTTTGACTGAAGTCAAAAGAAGTTTGATTAACAAAACACCTTGGAAGTATAAGTTCAATGTTAAGAAGGTTTAAAGTGAAGGAAGAAACAATGTTCGGAAGGTTGCTTTGGAAACCATATCAAAATTATCCCAAACACATTAATCGTTCTTGAATGATCTTAAGGTGAATTAAATGAAGATTCCAAGTCATAAAATGTGCTGAAAGTTTAAATATAAAAGGAGGTAATGAATGATTATTCATATGACACATTTGAGGTGTTTATTCATGCTAGGAAGCTTCAGAAGGTTGATTCAAATTAATTCCAAGTCATCCAACTATTATAAATGAAGCATAGTTTGTGCTGAGTAGACTACTAGGGAGTACTCGTGAACTCGATGTAAAAGAAGAAAAGGAAGTATGGTGCAGACATAAAGTGTTGTCAACACAAGACAAAGCACAAAGGTTGCTTCAGAAGGTTGATAGGCTACAACTAAAGCACAAAGTCATCATATCCTATCTACAAACCTACAACAACTTTCCAACGGCTCTCTTCAACTCAAATTCAATTTGTAATAAATATATTCAGTCCCCATGGCTATTTAAATGCTGGAATTTGAAGATTCAAGGCATGAGTTTGGGTTGTAACCTCTCATCTTTCAAGCTTCTCAAAGAAACATCCAACCTTCTCATCCCACACTCCAAGCTTCTAATGTAAAATTTTGGGATTCTTTTAGTGAGTGTGTGTTAGCTTGATGAGCATCATTGTATACACTTTGTGTAATTTATTCTCAAGCTCTTAAACATCCCAAAACCCTTATTGTAAACATTATCTTGTAAATATCTCACCAAACTACCTAGAAAGAAAGGTGAGTGTTAATGAGAAAATACAACATGTGTAGTGTTCTATCAAGCTACCTAAGGAGTAGGTGAGTGTTGATGAGAAACTACAATGTGTGTGTTGTTCTATTAAGCTACCTAGGATAGGTGAGTGTTGGTGGTGATTATACTTGATAAGGTGATCCTTAGGAAACTAGTGGAGAGTTTCTAAGAGAGTGGAAACAGCTAGGCGTAGCTGTGTAAGAGTGCACTAGGCTGTTGTGTGTGATCAAAGCTAGTGGTGGTGAAGTCTTTTGTGTGTTGATCAAAAGCAAGTGTAATGACTATTTGGAAAATAGTGGAAATACTCACGTGGACGTGGGGAGAGGAGTAGCCAGGTTTGGGTGAACCTCTATAACTCTACTGTGTTATTTACTAGCTTTCCTTACTATCTTCTAACATGCTATAACATATCCACCATTGTCCAAACTATGAGAAGGTTGATTTATTCAAACTTCTGAAAACGGTTTTTAACTAAGAACTTATAATCTATGATTTAATCTCAAAGTTAAAACCAACATATCTCTTACAAGCTATTATTCATGACTATCCCTCATCATTAAGAAGTTAGTATCTTATATTGATTATCTATTATTACTAACCTTCTTCATTGAGTAGTTAGTGTTTTATATTGATCATCTATTGTTACTAACCTACTCATGTATTTTATGCATAAACATATACTGTTTTAAAAACATTTATAGAATCTTCAATCTGAAATGATTTCATTCTCATAAGCTTCTCTACATTAAAGAGTTTATCCTTCACATATATATGTCTTGGTAATATGTTCCTCAAGTTATCAAACACTGAATTACCATGTTCAACAAAAGGATAAAATTCATTTGATGAACAAAATGTTTCTATGCATAAATACAACACAAGACTCATTATAAATTGAACTTACTTAATTAGAGAAGGTTCAATACATGGAACCTACTCAAGAAGAGTATGTCTTGTGAAATTGTTTTAAGCTAACTATCTCATCTCCAAGTATCAACTTGAGAGGACATTTTCTAAGTTGCAGGATATAAATTTAAAAGGGTTAACATTCAACCCCCCTTCTTGTGACTCTATATGCCACTTCAGGTATACCCGCCGAAGAATCTTCTGTTCGTATACATGAAAGTTTTCCAATCTGGTTTAAGGCTAGAGTAAGTAAATCAAAATAATGTGTTAATGTCAAATGTTTAAAGTAGATATGAGACATGACTTATTTTTCCCATATATGGTTACTTAGGTTTATGAAGCACAACCAACTCCCCTAATCCAACACTTGAGGAACTTAGCTGATGGTCCTTTTCTTTAGGTCACTGAGTGGCACACGTACCTAGTTAATCTATTACAAATTTGACACTCAATCTCGGAGTGAGTGGAAAAAGAACAATTAATAGTGGGGTATATGTTAAAGGGGAAATAGGAGGAGGTGAAAATGACTACTACGGTGTGATCCAACACATATATCAACTTGAATACCCATTCCTGGACTATGAAAAGAAAATAGTCATGTTTTATTGTGTATGGTTTGATCCATCGGTTAGAGGAACAAAGTTGAATTCAAAATGTAATACGGTGGACATTCAAATGAATAGAAGGTATCAACTCTATGATCCATTTATTATGGCAGAAAATGTGAGACAAGTGTACTATGTTCCATATCCATCAACTCGTAAAGGATGGTGTGTTGCGCTTAAGACAAAACCACGGTCGCATTGAAGCCGATGATGTGGAGGATGATGTTCCTTATCGTGTGGATGAAATGTCCTGAGTAAATGAGGTAATTGAAGTTGAACAGTGTTCACCCTTTACGTGATGATCACATCGATGTTGAAGAAGTTGAAGCAGTATTAGAAGTGATAGAAGAAAATGAATTAGAGGAGCAAGATGAAGAAGAGAATCAAGATGAAGAAGATGAATAATTAGATTAGTCTTTTGTTGTTATTATCATTATTGTTCTTGTGTATTACCTTTGTCTTTTGGATGAAACTTGTTTATGAATATATCATTAATGTCGTTAGTATCACATTTTGTATCATTAATTGTGTTAGTATCACATTTTGTATCATTAATGGTGTTAGTATCACATTTTGTATTATTAATGTTGGTAATATTATATATTGTTGTGTGTTCCCTTTTTTTCATAGAAATGGATTCAGGAGGAGGCTCTGACCCACCGAGACAAGATAAAGGGAAGGGAATAGCAAGAGGGTCTCCCAAGAGGAGGCGTAATCGTAGTGCTAATAATGAGGTGGTAATTAATATTGGAAATATGAGGTCGAGTACATTGGTTGGTCCGCCCATGACTACCACCTCGGATGTCTCACCAGCCCATTCTCCACCGGGCCCCAATTGGTTTCATATTCCCTCACATGGACATATGCCACCTCCTGGGTATACAGCTGGGCATATGCCACCTCCTGGGTATACAGCTGGGCATATGCCACCTTCTGGGTATACAGCTCCGTATATGCCACCTGGGTATACAGCTGGACTCTTCCCCACACCTCCTGGGTATACAGCTGGGCATACGCCACCTGAGCATATAGGCACATCGACTGAGCATATGAGTACATCGACTGAGCATATGCCCACACCGGAGGATGATCATGTTGGTGGTGATGGTGCTAATGAGCCGGGAGTGGAGGTGGTTGATGACGAGAGAGTGGAGGTGGTTTATATCAACAACAAAAAGCTCTACATCATTTATCCATATGGTAACACGTAAGTATTATATTGGTTGGATTTTTTTTAATTTAAGTTAATTATGCAACAACTTATATATATATATATATATATTTGATTGTTTGATATATTTTTTCATTATGTAGACTTGTTCCGTCGAAGGCAGCTTCATCCAGCATCACATATGTCATCCAGAAGAAATATTTTCAAACTTACCATAAAAAGTGGAGTAAAGTTGGTGACAAAGTAAAGGGAGAGTTGTTGGATTTTTTTAGGGTAAGTGTCTATTAATTATGTCATTATGTACCTATATATATTGTTAGTTTTAATTTAATGTTTGGTAATGTTTAATATTATTACTAATACATACTTTCATTATGCTTAATACAGAACAAAGTGACATGGCACCAAGAGTATGATGAAGAGGTCCGGTGATGTTTTCTACTGAGGTTTGGTCAACAATTGTCAGATATGTTGTACAAGTTGAGGCATGGAAATGTGAGGCCTCCTTACATGGGTGAAAATGTTTGGAATGCCTTCAAGGCACATTGGGAAACAGAGAAGTTCAAACATAATTCTGAAAAGGCTAAGCAGAATAGAAACTCAGAAAAGGGCGGCTCGCTTAACTGTGTTGGGTCCATAAGCCAGGCTCAACATGCTATTCGATTGGTAAATTTTTTAAATATCTATGTGTTTTTTTACATTACTTAATTAGTTAGCAAATGTTGAAAATGTTTTTCATTTTACAGGCTAAGAAGTTGGGACGCCCTCCCACTGCTGCTGAGCTTCACAGGGCCACCCATGTAAGGAAGGGTACTCAAGATCACTATGTTGAGGAGCGCGAGAGGTTACTCTGTAAATACACAACTTGAATTGTATTATATATACATATATGTTGCTTTGTTAAAATGAATGGAGCACTAATTATGCTATGTTTTGTGGTTATACAAAACAGAGGCCCATACTCGGGAGATGGGTTCAGCACTCGTGGAACTGGAACTCAAACACACCGGTCAACTTACTCCTCGATTTGATAGTTCTCTCGAATGCACATTGGGAGAAAGTAGCGGGTTGGAACAAGGGTCGCTCAGATGGTACGAGCCCTTGGCTCCATTAATGAGCCCGTCTGGTGTTGACCCCAGAGAGCTTCTAGAAGACGACCACCATTTTCTACTCAATCGATTCGGAGAGAGAGCGATTTAGGAAGATGGAGGAGGAGCTGCATGCTACGCAAATGTAAGCGCAAGAGAGTGAGATGCAAAAGCCGGAGTGGCAAAGAAATGATGGAGATGCAAAAGCGAGTGGGAGCAAAAGATGGAGAATGACATAAGGAGGATGATGGAGCATTTTCGGTCTCAAGAGAGTACGTCTTAGCTCTTGTGCAGAAAACTGGGGAGTCTCGATGAGTCCGAGTTTCGAGTTTTTGAGGGTCTCGAGGAGTCTCGATGACGGGTCTTTTTAGTACTCTTTGTATTATTTTTTTTACATTTGAGTATTTTGTGTTGTATTGACATTTGATTTTACGTGTTGATTTGGATTTTGAATGGAACATTTAGAAATTTTGTATTTATATATTGATTTAGGTATTTTATGTTTTATTAGTTATTATTAATAATAAGCAGGTTTTAAAAAAAAATTATTTTTTTGGACTTTAGCGAGGGACGTCAGACACGTGGCAGTCACCAATAGGATGTTCAGGCGTGTCAGTTAGCGAGGGAATATGTGTCCCTCGCTAATTAGCGAGGGAATTAGCGAGGGAACTGGCCGTGGGTAATTAGCGACGGAACCTTATTTCTCTCGCTAATTGCATTAGCGAGGAGGGAATTAGCGACCGAACTGGTCCCTCGCTAATTCCCTCGCTAATGGCAATTAGCGAGGCAATTGGTCATGTTAGCGACGGAATATTCCCTCGCTAACGACCGTTTTTTTTGTAGTGGGATATCTTCATCCTTAACTTTTATTTGGTGATAACCTGACCTCAAGTCAATCTTGCTAAATACACAAGCACCCACCAACTGATCCATCAAATCGTCGATCCTTGGGAGCGGATACTTATTCTTGATAGTCACCTTGTTCAACTGCCGATAGTCCACACATAACCTCATACTCCCGTCCTTTTTCTTCACCAACAACACCGGAGCTCCCCACGGCGACACACTTGGCCTTATGAACTTCTTCTCTAGCAAGTCTTCCAGCTGCTTCTTTAACTCAGACAACTCAGTTGCAGACATCCTATACGGTGCCATAGACACCGGTCTAGTACCAGACACTAGATCAATACCAAATTCCACTTCTCTCTCAGGTGGCACATCAGGAATTTCATCGGGAAACACTTTTGAAAAATCACGTACTACCTAAGAACTCATCAATCTTAGCTTGACTCTCAATAGACAAATGACGCCATCAAAGCAAACAACTTAACTTCATCTCTCATTACCTTATGCAACCGCCAAGAGTACAAAAAACGCAGTCCTCCTCGATCGGAGGATAGAAATCCACGATTTATTAAAACAGTTGATGTGGACATGGTTGTTCACTAACCACCCATACCCAATATGACATCTAACCCATCTAATGGCAAGCAAATTAAATCCACAAGAAACTCTCTATCGAAAACTGATAGAGGACACTTAACACATACGAGAGAAGTAGTCACCGAACCCTTAGCTGGAGTGTCGATAACCATCTCCCTCTTCATAACAAACAAATCTAAGTTCAACTTATCAGCACACACAGTAGCAATAAATGAATGTGTAGCACCAGTATCAACTATAGCAAGCAATGGAGTACCCTTAATTAAACACGTACACTCCGATCTCATTAGTCGTGTCTCGCACCACGAGAGCAAACACCTTTCCACTCGCTTTCTCCTTCTTTGGCTTGGAGCACTTGGTACTAATATGCCCCATTTCCCCACAGTTGTAGCAGACCACATCCTTCTTATCACACTTAGCAGCAATTTGCCCTTCCTTGCTGTAACACCCCCTTACTTTTAATACTACTTAGCAAATTAAATCAGAGTTTTCAAAACCACTCAAGGAGTGCTACATTTTTCTACATGAATTTAACCAAGCAAAACAATAAAACAATTTGCGCAGCTAAAACAGTCGTAGTGTGATGCACATACAGCACCTCGGCCAGAAAGGAGGAATCGAGCTCACAGTGACAAGTTATTAGTTACAACATAATCAGAATAATACATGTTTCCAAAAAGACATAGGTTAACAACTCAAAACCTACACAACCGACCACTACACTACTCGGCCCCCAGTGTTACACTACCAGAGTAAAATGACGCCAAACGACACTGAGTGAGGACACCTCTACTCGGGGATACCTGCAAGTTGCCAACATGAGAAGCAACATAAAAGCAGTAGGGTGAGTCTCTAAACACATATAATAAGGTTTATGACAAGCATTATGCTAAGCAAAACACATATAAACACCTCGGCACAACACACAAATAACACAATTATTTAGTGCATGAGTTAGATGCATGATGCAGACCCAAAACACCAAGGGCATATGCATGATGGATCCATTAAGACCGAAGTCTTCTGCTATCACCTTAGGACCGAAGTCCTCTGATTTCACCATAGGACCGAAGTCCTCTGCTTTCACCATTATGCTTATGATTTATGCGACACCATGAACAATGCATAACACACAACATATACATCATTCAATTAAATCATAACACAATCTCAGTAACTCACCAATTAGACCGCAACCTTCTGTTCATAAATAGGACCTAAGTCCTCTGCTCACCTCTAGGACCGAAGTCCTCTGCTCATCATTTATTTTATTGCCCATTAGGGACTTCATCACTAATTACTCCTCTATTCGTAGCCATAAGGCCAACAACACACATACGTCATTTTCTGTGCTAAGGCCGACGTCTCTACGTCGGCCAACAACTCTAAGGCTATCGCCCTCAGCTCACCAAACACCTCGGCACCAAGTAGTGGACCAAAAAGTCACCACGAGGACTACCACGTCACTTAGGACTAAAACGTCAATTAGGTACCAAAATGACTACACCATTTAACCACTCACGTACTTGGCACTCAAAACAACGCTCACAGTTGCGTCCGGCAACACCCTGCGCCATACTAGAGTTAAATGGGAACCTCGGCACACTCTCAGTCCATCTCGGCACGCTAAGCACCTCGGCGCGTTTGGCACCTCGGCACGCTTGGCACCTCGGCACGCCTACACTCTACTCCACTCATAGTCACTTCACTTCGCACGAAACGTACTTCACTTCCTCTATAATACCACCTAGTTACTCTACGCTTGAACACACCGCACTTTAAACGCAACATCTCACCTCGGCAAGTACACCTAGGTATGATATACTCTACATCTCGGCCATAACACCTCGGTTACTACACGCTATACGTTATCAACGGCACTTCAGCAGCTACGCCTAAGTATTTTATCTCGGCATAAGCATCTCGGCCTACTTACCCTACACCTCGGCAAGTACAAACCGATACCTATACCTAGTCTCAGGTACTCATACACTTAGTCACTTGTGCTCTATCACTCACCTCGGCTCCTACGACATCGTTACTTACGTTCTTGACACTTACGATCATTCACTTAAGTTCCAACTTACGTATGGAAAGTAACTTCACCTCGGCAATCCTAAACCGACTACTCCATTTAACTCAAACGCACGCTCGTCACTTTATAATGTACGTTTTCAGCTACTCCTCTGTTATCCTAAGCCTATTCTTTAAGAACCTCTCCAAGATTATGTTGCTCACTCTCACTCACTCTAGCTCACTGGGACTGAGAGTTTCCTCAGCTCCCATTTCACTCCTTGATCCCTCGTATGATTAACTCTCCCATCCACTCCATACGACTTCACTGAAGTGAGCCAAAACACAACATCAAAAACATCAAAACACACCAAGCATGCAAAACAGCTCAGAAAACATAACTACAATCTACTCACACATAACAACTCATCATACTACAAAATTATACTACAAAATCATACTACAGCTCAGAAAACATAACTACAATTCTACGCCCACCTTCCACATTTACCTAAACATCTCCTAAATGAAATAAACTTCTAATTAATACTTGACTTAACTAAAATGTTGTAAACCTTAAATAACTCAATCAAATAATTAATTGAACTATTTTGGGGTGTTACACTTGCCACACTTGAAGCACTTGTTAACCATGCAATCTGGACTCTTATGTCCCGGCTTACCACACTTGTGGCACACAACACTCGCAGGAGCATCTCCCCCACTTGGCTTCTTGCCAGCACCCTCCTTCCACTTGCTCTTATCACCAGTAACCTCATAGGGCTTTCCCCGAAACTGAGAACCTCTCTTCTCTTTCACTATCTTATATGAAGTATTGTTGTCTTCCTCGAAAATCCTACAGCTGTCAACTAGGTCAGCAAACACCCGTATATTCTGGTAGCCAATCGCCTTCTTGATGTCATGCCTTAGCCCGTTCTCAAACTTGATACACTTCAAAATTCGTAGTTAGCATCATTAGTGTAATGTGGGTAGAACTTGGCCAATTCCACAAACTTTGCCGCATACTCACCACGCCTTGTTCCCCCTGTTTGACTCCGTAAATTCCAGCCTTCTTACCTCTCACATCCTCTGGGTAGTATTTCCTCATGAACTCCCTCTTAAACACATCCCATGAGATCTCTTCGCCAGCAGCTTCCAGTCTCTGCAGATTTTCCAGCCACCAATCATCTGCCTCTTCAGCTAGCATATGCGTACCATACCTTACTTTCTCGGCGAGTGCGATCCATAACCCTAAAATCCTCTCGATCTCCTTCAGCCATGCCAGAGCTCCATCAGGATCATACCGACCCTTGAAGGTGGGCGGATTCTCCCTTTGGAACGTGGCCAAACTCCGAGCCCCGTCATCAGCGACAACCTGCTGATTTCCCACAACCTGAGCCATTGCCTCCAGAGCAGCAGCAAGAGCAGCATCATTACGTCCAGCCATCCTAACTAATCATTGAAACAAGATTTCAGTCAGAACAAGTAACAAGACTCGAGAATTATAAAACTAAAGACTCAACGACTTGGTCGGACAGACCGAACTGCTCTGATACCACAAATGTAACACCCCATTCTACATAAGCTACTATTTAATTAATTTAAAATCAGAGTATTCGAAAAACTTCAGTGCGACCACCCGAGGGTGCCACATTTAAACAACCATATTTAAAACTCCAAAATAGTAAACAAAATAAACTCCAAGTTGAGATACATAGCACCATAATAAAATCCGGGGAATAAACACCGTTGCAGCGGAATATAATAAACTCAGAATACGGAAATACAAAGTCAAAATAAAAATTCAAAACATAAAGGAAATGACAATCACTAAACGTCCCCCCCCCGGTGCTATGTAACACCCCCTTTCTAATTACTATTAATTAGTCGATTTAAAAATCAGAGTTTTCAAAAGCATAATACTTTTCCACGCACCACACAGAGAGTGCCACATTTAATCAAAACACCTTACATAACTCCAAAATATTAATTAAAATAGGCTTCAGTGTATTATACATAACACCAATCAGTCTGAGGATAAATAGTACAACAGCAGAAGATAATAACTTAACCTAATGGTTCAAAACAATATAAAATAACAACTACTAAATATTTCCCCCCGGTGCTACGTATCAGAGCCGACTCGACCACACTAGAAGGAGGATCTCTAAATACCTTTAGTCACCGTCACCTGCAGGTTGCCGGCATACGAGGCAACACGACGCAGTAGGGTGAGTCTCAATACATAGATAATAATAAATAAAACAAGAAGCACAGTAGAATAGGTACACCAGATATACAGTCAATTCAAATACACCATTAATACAGTTACACCAATTACAGTTACGCCAAATATTCATCTACGTCAAATATACAGTTACGTCACATATACAGTTACACCAAATACAGCTACATCAAATACCGTTACACCAAACACACCATTAATTCATGAACACCCAATCAATCACCAGAGCATGCATGTAATGTATAAAATGCAATATGCATGTGGATCCATCAACAACTCAATTTACCTAGAGGGCACACCAACATTTACAGACCGGAGTCTCAACAACATTTACAGACCGGAGTCTCAACAACATTTACAGACCGGAGTCTCACCAACAATGCACATACCCTATGCGATGCCATGACAATGCAACATAACACACCAACCAGCAACTTCAACAACAACTAATAAACTCACCATTATTATTAATCAACTCGTTAATCAACAACATAAGCCTTGAGGGCACATCAACAATTTAGGCCTAAGCCTCCTCAACATTTTGTATCTCAACTTACAGCATTGAAACTAGCATTTAACTCAACAATTACACCACGTCCCATTATTTGGACTAAAACATTACATAAGGACCATTTTAGCACCTAAGGACTAGTTTGACACCTCGGGGACTAATTTGACATCATAAGGATTATTTTAGCACCTAGGGACTATTTTGACACCTAGGGACTAGTTTGGCACCATAAGGATCAATTCCACACTTAGGGACTAATTTGAATCCACACTTAGACACCCAAACATTACCAGGCGCCAAAACAGGCGCACAGGGCAGCCAAACGGCGCCCTGCCACACAGCAGCACACACTGGCGCAGACACGGGCGCACAAACTGGCGCCCTGGGGCAGCTAAATGGCGCCCCCTGCCCAGACACCACACACAACACTCTGCACGCACACAAGCGCCAAGTTCCTAGCGAATCGCGCTTCCTCAAAGCAAAGCCTCCTGCGCAGCGCAACAACAATGAGACTCTGGCGCCAACTTTCCTGCAAAGTGGCGCCCCCTCCCCCCTGCACATCCCCAACACGCATAAGCACACACCAGGCGCCAATTCCCCTGCACATTGGCGCCCCTAGCACTATTCACAGCACCTAAAATATAATTTCTCCACAACAACATACACACCCCTTCCCAACTCTAATTCTAACCATCTATCAAACACTTATCAAACACCAATATTCCTCCTATTCACTTATATTAATTAATCCACTCACCTCATTATTATTTAACACCTATTACACACCATATTGCATTTAATTCATATAACTCACCTTAACAACACTCACTTAGTCATTTAATCAACACCATTAAATCAACATATTCTCATCTTTCTTCACATTGAAGCATTTTATCAAACACATGGCATGCACATTTAACAACACATTTATTTCCAACATCAAGCATCATAGTATCACCAATTGACACTCAAATACAACAATTAATACAATCACATATTCATTCAATTACACAAGTAAATCATCCAAAACACATTATAAAACAACCAAATAAATACCCTAACACCTAATCTCTATGATTTCAAGGTTTATAAATTATTAACCATGAAAGAGAGCCCCCATACCTCCAAATTGAAGAACCTAGTAGCCTCTCCTTCAAAAACACAAGAACCACCAAAAATGGATACTCTCCTACTTTGAGCTTCAAAAACCCATTTATGGAAAAGTGAAAATGGAAAGGGATTAGGGTGAGAAATTTACACTAAAAGATAGAAAAAGAAAAATGAAGAAGATTGGTACCCAAACCAACTTACCCCAAGCCAAGGTGACAAAAACCCTTTCCCCCTTTTTCCTTGCTGCCGTCGCCCACTTTCTTCTCTCCCTCTCCCTTTTTCTTTTACTTTTCACTTTTTCTCACCTTCTCTCTCACGTTCTCTTTATTTCATTTCCTTTCCTTCTTTGACTTTTCTTCTTTCTTTCTAAGACACTAAATGGGCCTATTGGATCATGGGCCTATTAATTGCACCACCCCATTTATTTCAACCAATCCCTATCATAATAAAATCACTACTCCCTTATTTATTAACCACCACCTCTTATTTATTTTAAACACCCTATTATTATCTTAATATACACAACTAAAATATTTCTTAATTAAATTAGTCAAATAATTACTTAATTAAATTAATTAAATAATCACTTACTCAAATTAGTTAAATAATTCACCTAATTAATTTTTGGGCGTTACAACTCTCCCCCACTTAGAATATTTTCGTCCTCGAAAATCTAACTATCATGGACATGTAAACTTAAACACTCCCCACAACAAACAATAGATTTCTAGTAAAGCACCCTAAATGAAACGCTAACCTCTAAATGTAACCATCACTCCTCCGTAGGCTCCGAACACGCCAGGACAAACACCCTCCCGCTATACTTCTCCTTCTTAGGCTTTGGACACTTGGTACTAATGTGCCTCACTTCTCTACAGTTGTAACAGACCACATCCTTCTCCTCACACTTGGCTTCTTGCCCGAACTCTCCTCTCCCTTGCCCTTACCACCGGAAATATCATACGTCTTCCCACGAAACTGAGAACTTCTCTTCTCCTTCCCTATCTTGTATGATCGATTGCTATCCTCCTCGGAAATCTACGCTAAACTCATGAAATCAACATCCACTCTTCTTATCTCCTCTAACCGTTCTCATCTATGTTCTATCGTATACGCAACAGATCAGACACTCTTCCCTACACTCTTATTCCCCAATTAGGTATTCTAACCTGTAGGTTGTCATAATCCTACCCGACTACCCAACACAAGAGACAACAACAATTATGGCCAGAGGCCCAACAACCCTAGCTAACAACCGTAATTAACACAACAATACCAATCTCAACAATTTATCATATATCCAACATCATTCACATCAACAATTAACACGATCATAACAACAAAATTCAAGTTCAACCTATTCCACAATTAATCATTTTATTCAACGTTCAAATTAGTCCACCTAAACTCGGGTGCAGAAAATTCTGTAACTTTGCGCCTACTTTGGCGAATTAATTAAATTAGTAAACGACATCGGATTTCGACAAATAAATACTTGTTGGAAAGCCACGGGTGTGTAGTTTCTGAATATATCTTTAAAGTTTCAAAACAATAAGCCAAATAGTACAGTTTTTAGAAACAACTCAAACAGTTTCCTGACTGGACAGATTCTGTCCTCCTACTTCGTTTCACTCTAACTGACTTAAACTCGACCAAAAGGGACAAAACTTTAGCCCGCATAAAAGCATGGTTAGTGTTGTTTCTAATGGAAAAAGAATCGTTCAAAACGGAGTTCATTTGGAGACATAAAAGCTGCAAAAACCGAACCTACTCACAGTTGGGCTCTAGAAATTTGACTCGACTTTAGAGATTCATAACTGGAGCTACACAACTCCGAATTTAACGAAACTAGTGCCAAAACGACCGGCTTTAAGTCTATTTTCGAAAAGACTCAGCCACATAATTTTTGAATCGACCAAACAGTACCAGTTTTAAAAATACTGAAACAGCGTCCAGAAACGCACAGAAATCATACGCGAGTAAAACTCATCATTATCAATCACCAAAACCAATTACAATCATCACATACTTATGCATTTCATCAAGCACCAAATAAGCATAACCAATCATGTAAACGATTTAAACACTCAAGTCCGAAAAGATTTAAACACGTAGGCATCATCTTTAATCTCTTTATTCTTAGGGATTGGCTAACATGCGATTTTTACAACTTCCCTAGAAAATATCATGGACATACAATTCTACTAAATTTAATTGATTTCTTACCACCAAAATAATATAACCAACACATGCTTTATAACACACTTGTTTTGATTCAAGGCTTGATATTAGTTTAAGCAAATGAAATTAAACCTCCTTGTCAACATTTAGCAAAGAAAACTAATTCAAGTAATATAAGTGCACAAAAGGTCTCGCCGTACCGTTTCATCATTAAATTTAGACGCCACGTAATCAAACCAAGAAGTGACAATTAATAATGGTAATAGCAACAACAAAGGCCACAGTTAAATCATAAATCGAACAAAATTTTCACAATTGGAATTCATAGTTAGAAGGTACTCAAAATTGTATATGTCTGTTTCTAAAACTTTGATAGCCATTATTGGACTCACCTTCACGTATCATAAAAATTCTACTTTTTCTAACCATACATTTAGTGTAAAACTTCCTCATTTTCAAACAACACCTAACCACAACCTAATTGGTGCAAAAGCCGAAATCATGTCTCATTTTGAAATAAAATCTTAGAACAACTTGGAAACAAATTCAACACTATTTTGACATCTCATTCATTCCCAATAGCACAAAATTTTCCAAGTACCGTTTTTCGAAAACCTTAGAACTCACAGTTTTGTCAAAAAGGAAACTCTATATGCAAACCCCCAACCTTACTATCACTAGAGCATGCAACCACATAAGCAACTACTTATTAGTTCAAAATTTAATTCCCGACATAAACTCAGAAGGTAAGAAAAGTTAATCATTTCATTTTGGACAAATCACATCATGCTCACGAAACAAGACGAATTGAAACACTGAAAATGACAAAACTTCAAGTTATGTAATCTTAATTGAGTTAATGAAAATATAGCCTTACACAACATTTCATTTTAGCATACTAACTTCTAGACAATTAAGCACAAATCAAGTTTAACTCATATGCACCACAAAACAATCAACTTATGGCAGAGACGTCAATCAAGTGCAACAATTTTCAACAAGCAGTCTTCAAATATTGTTCAGTGTATACTTACCACGGTTAGGTCATATAAAATTACTTTCTATATTCTAACAAGCTAATCAAGCAATCAATCATATTAAAATTAGCGCGTGCATCCAAAGTGAATAATAATCATGAGTTATTGTCGCCTCTTTCACTGGGAATGAGTGATTGGGGTGATCAGTCCCTCCTACTCATGCAACCAGCTAATTAAGGTCACAAAAACTACTTTCTTTCAATTTATAACTACCACATTAAAAGATTTTTAACGCAGTCCGGAGTGCGAAGGCGTCGTCACGACTTTCACTCCGTTGAAGTCGTTAGAACTCTTTTAATCACACATATCTTAACGATACAAACAACAGTCGCAAACACCCAAAATCAATGCTACAACCAACAGTCACATATTTCCATCACACATACCTCAATAAATCAATATAACATTTCAATCGCTACCCATCAAATACATCACAAGGCATGTCAATGAAAGAACAAACCAACAAGAGTCACAGTAATAATCAGCAACATGATTATGATTTAGAACGAGTACCAAGACTCGAGGGTTAACAGACTCGACAACTTGGCCGGACGGACTGAACTGCTCTAATACCACTAATGTAACACCCCCTTTCTAATTACTATTAATTAGTCGATTTAAAAATCAGAGTTTTCAAAAGCATAATACTTTTCCACGCACCACACAGAGAGTGCCACCTTTAATCAAAACACCTTACATAACTCCAAAATATTAATTAAAATAGGCTTTAGTGTATTATACATAGCACCAATCAGTCTGAGGATAAATAGTACAAGAGCGGAAGATAATAACTTAACCTAATGGTTCAAAACAATATAAAATAACAACTACTAAATATTTCCCCCCCGGTGCTACGTGACGTGAGCCGACTCACCACACTAGAAGGAGGATCTCTAAACACCTTTAGTCACCAGTCACTGCGCAGTTCTTGGCATACGAGGCAACACGATGCAGTAGGGTGAGTCTCAATACATAGATAATAATAAATAAAACAAGAAACACAGTAGAATAGGTACACCAGATATACAGTCAATTCAAATACACCATTAATACAGTTACACCAATTACAGTTACACCAAATATTCATCTACGCTAAATATACGATTCGTCACATATACAAGCACACCAAATACATCTACACCAAATCTTTGTTACACCAAACACACCATTAATTCATGAACACCCAATCAATCACCAGAGCATGCATGTAATGTATGAAATGCAATATGCATGTGGATCCATCAACAACTCAATTTACCTAGAGGGCACACCAACATTTACAGACCGGAGTCTCAACAACATTTACAGACCGGAGTCTCAACAACATTTACAGACCGAAGTCTCAACAACAATGCACATACCCTATGCGATGCCATGACAATTCAACATAACACACCAACCAACAACTTCAACAACAACTAATAAACTCACCATTATTATTAATCAACTCGTTAATCAACAACATAAGCCATGAGGGCACATCAACAATTTAGGCCTAAGCCTCCTCAACATTTTGTATCTCAACTTACAGCATTGAAACTAGCATTTAACTCAACAATTACACCACGTCCCATTATTTGGACTAAAACATTACATAAGGACCATTTTAGCACCTAAGGACTAGTTTGACACCTCGGGGACTAATTTGACACCATAAGGATTATTTTAGCACCTAGGGACTATTTTGACACCTAGGGACTAGTTTGGCACCATAAGTATCAATTCCACATTTAGGGACTAATTTGAACCCACACTTAGACACCCAAACATTACCAGGCGCCAAAGCAGCGCACAGGGCAAATAAACGGCGCCCGCCACACAAGCGAAGACACATGCTAGCGCAGACACGGGCGCACAAACTGGCGCCCTGGGGCAGCCAAATGGCGCCCCCTGCCCAGACACCACACGCAACACTCTGCACGCAAACAAGCGCCAAGTTCCTAGCGAATCGGGCGCTCCTCCTAAGAAAGACTCCTGCAAGCAACAACAACGAGACTCGGGCGCCAACTTTCCCGCAAAGTGGCGCCTCCCGCACATCCCCAACACGCATAAACACACACCAGGCGCCAATTCCCCTGCACATTGGCGCCCCTAGCACTATTCACAGCACCTAAAATATAATTTCTCCACAACAACATACACACCCATTCCCAACTCTAATTCTAACCATCTATCAAACACTTATCAAACACCAATATTCCTCCTATTCACTTATATTAATTAATCCACTCACCTCATTATTATTTAACACCTATTACACACCATATTGCATTTAATTCATATAACTCACCTTAACAACACTCACTTAGTCATTTAATCAACACCATTAAATCAACATATTCTCATCTTTCTTCACATTGAAGCATTTTATCAAACACATGGCATGCACATTTAACAACACATTTATTTCCAACATCAAGCATCATAGTATCACCAATTTACACTCAAATACAACAATTAATACAATCACATATTCATTCAATTACACAAGTAAATCATCCAAAACACATTATAAAACAACCAAATAAATAACCTAACACCTAATCTCTATGATTTCAAGGTTTATAAATTATTAACCATGAAAGAGAGCCCCCATACCTCCAAATTGAAGAACCTAGTAGCCTCTCCTTCAAAAACACAAGAACCACCAAAAATGGATACTCTCCTACTTTGAGCTTCAAAAACCCATTTATGGCAAAGTGAAAATGGAAAGGGATTAGGGTGTGAAATTTACACTAAAAGATAGAGAAAGAAAAATGAAGAAGATTGGTACCCAAACCAACTTACCCCAAGCCAAGGTGACAAAAACCCTTTCCCCCTTTTTCCTTGCTGCCGTCGCCGCCTTTCTTCTCTCCCTCTCCCTTTTTCTTTTTCTTTTCACTGTTTCTCACCTTCTCTCTCACGTTCTCTTTATTTCATTTCCTTTCCTTCTTTGACTTTTCTTCTTTCTTTCTAAGACACTAAATGGGCCTATTGGATCATGGGCCTATTAATTGCACCACCCCCATTTATTTCAACCAATCCCTATCATAATAAAATCACTACTCCCTTATTTATTAACCACCACCTCTTATTTATTTTAAACACCCTATTATTATCTTAATATACACACCTAAAATATTTCTTAATTAAATTAGTCAAATAATTACTTAATTAAATTAATTAAATAATCACTTACTCAAATTAGTTAAATAATTCACCTAATTAATTTTTGGGCGTTACATGCTACGTGTCAGAGCTGACTCGACCATACTAGAAGAAGGTACTCAAGTCACCTTCAGTCACTGTCACCTGCAGTTGCTGACATAAGAAGCAACATAAAGCAGTGGGGTGAGTCTCTTTACATAGGTAATAATAAATAAAACAAGTAACGCAACAGAGCAGGCAACTAGCACACCAAGAGTACAGTCAAATCAATTTCACCATTTGTTTATTAGCACCCAAGCAATCACCAGAAAAAGTATGTAATGTATGAGATGCAGCCCAAAACTCCACGGGCATATGCATGTGGATCCATCACCAAAATAGCCTTGAGGGCATTCACCAGATATTTTATGAGGCCGAGGCCTATTCACCAAGATATGCATATGTTTATGCGACACCATGACTATGCACCATAACACCAAAATTATGCATTAATATGCTCACCAACATTTTATATACTCATCAATCGCCAAGAGAGGTCATAGACCCCCAATCACCAAAATATAATCATCATTAGTATGCATCACCATAAAGAACAGCCCTACAAGGACTAAAACGACACCCCAAGGGACTAAAGGAACACCAAGGACTAATTTCACACCAAAGGACTACAACTAACTTCAGGGACTAAATCAACACCTAGGGACTAGAACACCACCTAGGGACCAAATCAACACCTAGGGACCCATTTGACACCTAAGGACCAATTTGACACCTAGGGACTAACTTGACACTCCAAGGACTGAAAAACGCACCAGGGACTGAACCCACACCTAGACACAGGCGCCAAAGTTGCGCGCTGGGGCGCAAAAGTTGGCGCCCATCACTTGAGACACAGCGCCAAAGTTGCGCGCTTGGCGCGCCAAAGTTGTGCCCATCACCTGACTAACAAAGACACCGCAAACACGTAGGCGGCCAAATTGGCGCTCATTCACTAGACACCAAAGACTGACAAGGTATTTGGGCAGCCAAATGGCGCCTCGCATTAAGACACAACACCCACAGGTGCGGTTAGGCGGCCAAAGTGGCGCCAGCACTAGAACAACACCACACAGCGCACTGGCGCACCAAAGTGGCGCCCTTTATGCGCAACACAAAGATACCCAACACAATAACACAGCGCATGGGGCCGCCACACTTGGCGCCCCGCTGCGCCAACTCAAAGAACACAAAGACGCATACGAGCGCGACTGGCACGCCAAAATGGCACCCAGTCTTGCGCCACACACCTGCACACACGCACACAGTAACTTAGGCGCGCTGGGCACGCCAAAATGGCGCCCCTGTTTGCGCCACACCCCAACCTGCACTCCCAAAGACACTCAGCGCCACTAGGCGCACACTAAAGGCAAAAACGGCGCCCTACCCCTGTTCAAGCAACCCGATGGCAAACAACTCCCACACAACACCATTGAATAATTCATTCAAGCAAAACACCAAACACCTAGCCATCATCATAATTCCTCATATTGATTTTTATTAAAATCCATGCAATTAACACATTAACACCATTTATAATAGATATATCAATTCAATCTTCACATAGAATTCAATTCAATCATGTATTCATTCAATTAATCACCAAATCAATCAAACATACCATAGATTAATCCAAACGAATACTCCTAACACCTAACTCCTATGGTTTTCAAGTTCTATGAATTATTAACCATGAAAGAGAGTCCCCTTACCTTTGATAATTGAAGAAGATGACAATACCCTAAGCAAGTTCTCCCAATCACCAACAATCCAAGCTTCTTCTTCTCCAAGCTTCACGCCAAACCTCCCTTCTTTCTCTCTTCACCGTTCGCGATCTCTCTCTCACTCTTCTCACTTTTCAATTTTTGATTTTTCTCTCTAATGAGGGTTTCTCCTAAGACCCAAGGGTTTTACTAATTGGGTTTGGGCCACTTAACACTATTGGGCCCTATTTGCACACCCCTAATCACTTTAGACACCACCTGAAATAAAAATAGGCTTTTAATTAATTAATTTATTTAGATAAATATTGTAAGCCTCTAATAACTTAATTAAATAATTAATTAAATTATTTCGGGGCGTTACAGAGCGAGTATTGAACCGGAGCCAGCGCCAGATTGGCCCTGGCCCAACTTTTTGCAAGGTTAGGACTAGGCCGGAGCAGTGGCCCCCCAAGTCGAGGTCGGCCCGAGAATGAGGTCGGCCTCGTCTTGAATTGCCAAATGTTATGAAGGTAGAGTCTGGAAACTGCGCATGCCACATGTCAAACTGTGAGTGGTGGACCGTTGATGCAACGTTTGGGTAAATCGAGGTAACTCTTGGGGAACCGAGGCTATCTGTCTTAATGTCATAGTGGCTCCCAAAGGCTACGCATTGATGGGACACATTGATGGGATGCGTTGGTTCGCTTCCCGAGCCCTGTGGCATATATATTAGCTAAAGCAAGAAATCATTCTTCACTTCGCAAGATTTTGGACTTAGTTTCCTCTGTGAGTTTTGAGCGATCTGAGATAGTGTTTCCCTCCGACCACCGTGCCGACGCCATTCTTTGTTGTGCACCGCCGCATTTTTTGGGATTTCCAGGAGACCGAGTTCAGGATTCATCATCCCGAGTTCATTATTCAAATTGAGTAGCGAGCACCTTCGAGCCTTGGTTTGTTCTTTCCTTCACCTTACTGATTAATGTAATGCTTTTATCACTGTTTTATGAATTGCACGCATCGGAGGCCGCCATTTGGGGCCATCGCCGTTGTTGACCTGCCTCTTGGGGAGGAGACACACTCGCCCCACCCTACTGTAGGTCGGGACCAATCTTGTTTTAGTTTAGCTTAGTGACTGCGGTGCCCTCCCTTTGAAGGTGAATGGTCAACATCCGGACCGTGGAGAGGCAAACAATCATCCCGCCCGATAAGCCGATCTTAAATATGTCGGCTGATGGTAAGTCGTAGCCGGCCCCGGCGGGCGTCCTGTCATTGTTCTCTTTCATGTATGCCACTTCTTCGGTGAGGTCGACCCATCAATCAGGTATCTCGATGAGGGAGATTGCTAGGAAGATTTCAGAGAGTGTTGAAGGTGAGAATGTTGAGGTTATTTCCCGGGCTCAGGATGGTAAGGTAGCTCTACAGAACCTATCTGAAGTTTAAGTCGGATGTGCCTTTGTCTTATTTTAAGAAGTTTATCACCGCGCCCTCCGAGCATAGATGGAATTTGGTATAAGTCGAAGGATGTCCGATGTGCACTACATCCTCCGGCCACGGCTTCGGCTTTTTCTTCTATGGGGTTGTCATGGAGACTATGGGGGTCTGGATTCCCCTTACTGAGTTTCAGAAAGATGTGTTGGATTTTCTGAAGGTGGCCCCCTCACAACTGGCCCCCAATGCTTGGGGATTCGTTAGAGGCTTCGAGCTTACCATGAGACATATTGGGAGAATTCCTTTGGCCAAGGTATTCTTTTGCTACTTCGATGTATTTTGGAGACCGGAGCCAGGCATAGACAAGATGAGGCAGAATCACGTTGGCCTGCGTTGTAACTGTCATACCCCAATTTTGTCCGACTAATTTATCAAAAATAAAAAAATATATTTTGTGTAAACACCCAATTTTAACGGATATTTTTCTCGTAGTCGGGAAAAGCCCAAAAATATGTTTCGTGGTGCACGCACATTGTTTCTAACCAGATACTCATGTTAGTTTTAACGATCTTGCACTTTGTTGATTCTCGTGTATTAAGTTGCTAGTCGTACGCACGTGTCATTTGGTTCCCGGTAGTGATTCGACGTCATTTCAATTGTCATCAGTAGAATTTATTTCGTACAATTATTGCAAGAGAAACTCAGATTTGAGAATAATTTGGTATTAGTATTAATTGAAGTTCAATATAGAATCAGAATTTAGAGTTACACAAAAATAATAAGTACAAAATCTGAAATTAAAGTTGTTTACAATAAAAGCAAAACAAAATGAGGCAGCCTTGTTTTTTTTTCTTTCTTCACTGCCTCATGTGAAGTCTTTCCTCTCTTCCATATAGAGCTTGTAACAGTGTCCTTAAACTTGCTCAGAAATTTTTTACCCATTTGTGGCTCTTAACCAACAAGCCTCTGCAACAACCCATCCACAACAGCAACTAGCTGCAACAGCTAGTGTCTGCATCAAAGGTTAGGCAAAACATAGGCTAAATTAGTGTATGTAACAGAGGTTGGGATAGAAAAACACAACCACAAGCAAGCTTTAAGCATAGAAACGTAAAACACCTTAAAAAAATACATAATAGAGAAGCTGAATCAAAATAGACAACACACAACAACATTCAAGGAAAATCCCTCTATAAATTAAGCTTCAACACAGACAGAAAGGGGGGGAAGAACAGCAACCAAACACAACACAGAAAAACCACACATACACTGAAGCACAAAGAGGAGAAAAAAACTCACAGAGCACAAACACACACCACCCAAAAACACAAAACAGAAACAAAAACACACAGAAAACCAAAAAAAACAAACCTGAAGCAAAGAGAACCACCTGAGACCAGTCTCCCAAACGCTCCGCCAGTCCCCCCGGTGGCGTTCATCTCTCCGGCGCCTCCCTTCACGGCGAGCGCCTCTTCCTTTCCTACCGATTTTCGTTCTCTCTGGTGTCTCTCTCTCAAACCCAGAGAAAGAAGGAAGAAGCTTCAACTCCGCTGTCGCCTCCGACGAAGCGCCGTCGTGCGTCACCGTCGCTACCTCGTCGCTCAGACCACCGTGAGCATCGCACAATCGTTGTCAAAATCTCCCTCTCTCGGTTTGTCTCCCTCCCTCCCTGAATCTTCCTCTTTCTCCCTTTCTTTCTTCTCTCTCTCTACGGCAAGCTCCACAACGACCGCCCCTGTCTCTCCCTCCGTCGCGCGTCATCACCACCGGCGTCGTTCTCTCTTCCGTTCAGCTTCTCTGGTTCGCCCTCCCTCTCTCTCTCTCTCTCTCTCTCTCTCTTTTCGATTTGTTTCTCTCTCTATCTGAGAAAGGATGGAACGGCGCTGATAGAGGGGAAAGGAACTTAGGGTTTTGCTTGTTTAGTAAATGGATCGAGTGGGCTGTGTTTATGGGCCTGTTGTGTTTTTTTTTAAAATTTTTTTTACATCAGATTACTAACGACACCCCCTCCGTTAATAATACAACCCCCTATAATTAGTGATACCCCTTTTTACAATCTCACACCCCTTTTCCCAAAAAAAATCTTTCAAACTCTTTTCTAATTAATGCAAGTTATTAGTGACTATCACCCAAAGCCTTGACTTGTTTGATTGTCATGAATGCTATCAAGAGTTATTAGTAACGATCACTCAAAGCCTCAGCTTGCTTGGTCATTATGAAAGCTCTTCCCCTTTCCAAAACCCTTTCAAAAACATTTTAAAACTAGAACTACGTTGCTTTGATTCCCGTTCGGGATACGTAGGAGCGAGCCACGTTCTCGTCAAGCGCAACAAATAAAAATCCTTTTCGCAACCATAAACATTAATATTTTTCATAACAAAAATCATTTTTAAACCCATTGTTGCTAGTGGCTAATCAGGACCTTTGTTCGTCTAGTCATCGGCGGCAATGCCTTTTTCAAAGAACAATAAGCGATGATCACTCATAACTTTGGTTAGTTTGATCATTCGTGCCAATTAATCTCTTTCGAAAACCATTTTCAAAAGATCAGATAAAAAATGAGTTGCTACTAACGGTCAATCAGAACCTTCGTTCGTCTGACCAGTGGTAGTGACTCTCATTTTCAAGAGTACTTAGCGGTGATTACCCATAACCTCTGTTAGTTTAATCATTCGCAGAGTACTCGTCATATTTCGAAAACTCACTAAAAAGATAAAAAACAAAAACCTTTTCATGACAATCAAGAACTACGTAGCTTTGAATTCTCCATCGCACTAGGAGATACGTAGGAGCGAGAAGCCAATTCTCGTCAAGCGCCAAAAATAAAAATTTTCATTAAGTTTTCCCATTTATCTTCAAATAAGAAATAAATAGGCAAATCTAGGTATTTTTCAAATCAAACGTTAAAATCACACACTTAATTAAAGGTTCCCTCTCAGTAGAGAGGACGCGTGGGGTGCTAACACCTTCCTCGCGCGTAATCGACCCCCGAACCATATCTCTAGTTTTCTAAAGACCATCCGCCTTGTTCAAAAGGCCTTTTTCAATGTTTTGGTCTTAAATTAAAATATTGGTGGCGGCTTCAAATTTTTCCACGTTGTACATTGAGAAACCCAAACCAGATTTTTCGGGGTGCAACAGCTGGCGACTTCACTGGGGACTAAAAAAGAAAAACATTTTTTTTTTAAAGTGGGTCAAGCCAAATTAATTAAGTGTGTGATTGATTTGAATATCTTGTTTTGGCCTCTATGCTTTCTTCTTTTTATGCTTTCATGTTGTATTTCTGTGCACCTTAGATTAGTTGTACTTGATTGATATTGAACCCTAGGGTATACGACATGTTATTGCTTTCTATTGTCTGGACTGTTCTGGATTTTCCTTTGCAGGTGGGGTAGTGTTTAAGGAAATGCCCTTCACACACACACACACTGGTGCCTTGAGATTATATGATTAGAGAAAGAGACCATAACCCAGGCCTGTTAGGATACCTTAGGATGAGTGGATTCGAGTAGTGGGAGCCCATCAAGACCTTTGTCCGTTTGGCTACTCGCGAAAGTTTCAATCAGAGTTGTGCTCTTTCATGATGCTTCGTATCTAGCAGTTTGCTGCATTTACAGGGATTTTCATGAGAGGGAGTGAGGCTCTGATGACCTTTGTGAGGGTGTGAATAGATCTACATGAGAAGATTATCCCTAAAATGCCTTAGATCATAAGTTCTACCCCCTCTTAGGTCACAAGGGCTTTCCAAATTGTGTGTTGCATCGTTGCATTCAGTTCAATCAATTTTTGCTTCAAAATTTTCGAAAATCAAAAAAGATATGCTTTTCCTTTTCAATAAGCGCCTATATGAGGTGGCATATAGTGTGAAAATTTTCAAATCACCACTTGTAAATATCCTCTTTCTGCAAAAACACAAAAAGAAGCATCATTGCATCATGCATCATGGCATCATTGCATCATTATGTCATTTGCATCATCGGCATTAAACAAAACTCAATTTTGAAAATCATTCGTCATGCATCTAAGTTGTTTGCCGGGATTGTAAAGTAACTTGGAATCTTGTCTTTGGTGGGAAAGATAAAGAAACATGGGATCAAGAAGAAAGATTGTACTTAATTCAATGTTTCCGGTATTCAAGAGAATAGATGTAGAGTGTAACGCCCTAAAATAATTTAATTATTTATTTAATTAAGTTATTTGAGGGATTACAGTATTTATTTAAATCGAATAATAATGTTGGAATTAATTCTATTGCAGAGGGGGTCTAATTAAGTAAATAAGGTGGTGTATATAGGGCCCAAGTCCACTAGATGGCCCAATCTTTAGTCATAACCTAATGGGGTTCATTGGGAGTGTCTCATTCCATCAGAGAAAGAAAAGAACGATCAGTGAGAAGGAGAGGAGTGTGAGGCGCGGCGTGGGCAAAGGAAAGTAAGGGAAGGAAAGCTTCTTCTCACGTTTTCTGTAGGTAATTCACTTTGATCCTTCCTTTTTCATGTTCCTTTCTTTTCCAAATACCATAATCCTCAACCCCTCATCATATTTTTGTTGCTCTCCCATGCGTTCAAAGAGAAGGGCAGCCACGGTTTTGGAAAGAGGAAGGGAAGCGGCTTGCTCTTGTGATTTTCCTTGGAGTAGAATTCGAATTTCTAGCATTTCAAGGTATGGGGGCTCTTCTATACCTATAATAGTTTTTAGAATTTGTATTATGTGTAGGATGAGTGTGTGTGTTGGGATTGTTGAAATGATAGGCTAATGTTGAGTTATAGGTTGATAGAGTTGTGGAATTATTGGTGTTGATTGACCATTGTTGTGTTTTATGTTTAAAGTGGAGTGTTATGTTTTGTTGACGATTGGAAAATGAATATGATAAGAATAGTGCATATGACTTGTTTGATTAAGTGCTTCAATGAAAAGGATATGATCATAGGTTGGTTGTAATGCACTTGTTAATTTGTCAATTGAGGCGAAAGGTCGAATGATGTGAATAATTGCGCGGTTGGTTGTAGAAATGCGAGACAAATTATGTGATTAATGTGCGAAGGTGCTGTTATTTTTTTTAAAAAAAAAGAGTGCTGCTGTTAGCCATTTGAATTGTTGCTGTTAGCCATTAAAAATTGTTGCTGTTAGCCATTAAAAATAGTTGCTGTTTGTTTGCTTAATTATATCAATGAGTCATTGTTTTTATGAACAAAAATACTGCTGCTTTACAACAAATGAGGCAATCGTTTTCTGCCGTAAACACATCAAGCTTCGTGTTGTTTTGCGCGAAAAAGAGCCACTTTTTCACTCGCTGTTTTTGGCTCGAAAATACCGCTGCTTTGATTCAAAAATTCTGCTTTGTTTTTCCACGCTTTTTTCTTTGTTTTACATCTTTATTCGCCCAAAAAGGTCACTGCTTTCACTGCTTTCACTTTGTAGGTGAACCGAAATTTTCTGCGTTTTTTTGAGAGAGTGTGTAATGTGGCTGTTTTTATAAATAAAGTGGTTGATGTTTTACTGCTTTTGCAATTTAAACGTGATGTTACCTAAGCATAAAAATGAGATGTTTTCCAAGATTTTAAGTTTAATGTTACTTAATTTTTAATGTGTTGTTACTTAAATTTTAAAGATGTTGCTACTTAAATTTTAAAGATGTTATTACTTGAAAACTTAAAGGCGTTATAAATTAAGACATATATGTGGATGGTGTCAAGTTGAGAAACACAAAGCGGTGAGTTTAGTAATCGTTATGTAGTTTAATAATTTGAAGCGGTGAGTTTAATTATATGTTGATAATTATTGATGTAAAAGCGGTGTGGGACTCCGGTCCAAAGCGGTGTGTAGCCTTCACGGCTTAAATTGTTGGTGAGTTGAGTTGATGAAACAAACAAAGTGGTGTGTATAATAAATATTGTGACTTCTGTGTGGTAGTTGTGATGCATTGACATAGAGTCACATATTGCATATGCATAAAGCGGTGTGTAGGCTTCGCCAAAGCGGTGTGGGACTCGGTCCAAAGCGGTGTGTGTGCCTCAAGGCAAATTGCGGTGATGATAGGATCCTCATGCATGTTGCATACATGCATAAACGCAAGCATATATTATTGATGTCTCCTTTGATGGTTATATTTTGGTGAGTGCAAGATAAATATGTTGGTGTGTACCGATATTATGGTGTGTTGTGGTGAATTAGTTGTTCTTGATGTTCTTCCAATATATATAATGCTCGTTCTAATTATTATTATATGTATAAAAGACTCACCCTCTTCAAAGTCCGTGTTGCTTCTTATGTCGGCAGAACTGCAGTACCCATGAGTGAGGGCATTCTTATGCTTTTTTTTTCTAGGAGTCGTGTCTCACTTCGATATGTAGCACCGTATGCGCGTAGTTGTTTTCATTATTCCTTTATTTATTTGTTTTGATGTTGGACTTTGACCGTTGTTGCACTAAGTTTTCTATTGAACCTTTCGAGACTTCCACTGTTGGAAGCGTGAATTTTATTACGGTTGCTATGTATCGTGACTTGGAGCTTATCGTCATTTAGTTTTCGATTATTGGACTTTTAAAATGCTAGTTGTTTAAATGTGACACTTTCTTTCACGATAATTATTTTGAAAGCTCGATAATATTGTAAAGAATAGTTAGTTAGAAAGGGGTGTTACATTAGTGGTATCGAGTGAAGTTTGGTCCGTCCACCAAGTGTCTAATTGTTGTGTCTGTTGTGTCTAATTTTGTTCCTTTGTGTAGAAATCGATTTGATGGCGAGACGCGATGATGTTTGCTTTGGTCGCCGCTTTCTCAAGCCATAGCCCAAGCTGTCGGGAATCAACACGCTGCTGCTAATGTGAATGCTCGCAACTTAGCAACGTTCCAGAGGAAAACCCACCCACCTTCAAGGGTCGGTATGACCCCGATGGGGCCTTGGCCTGGTTAAAGGAGATAGAGCGGATCTTCCGTGTCATGGAGTGTACTGCTGCTGAGAAAGTGAAGTTGGGGACCCATATGCTGGGAGAGGAAGCTGACGACTGGTGGTTGGGGATGTCGCGAAGGTTGGAAGGTGCTGGTGAGGAAGTTACTTGGGAGGTTTTCACAAGAGAGTTCAAGAGAAAGTATTACCCTGAGGATGTGCGAGCTAAGAAGGAAGTGGAGTTCCTGGAGTTGAAACAGGGAAATAAGACAGTAGCTGAGTATGCCACCAAATTTGAGGAGTTGGCCAAATTTTGTCCTTACTATGCCAATGAAGCCGATTCTGAATTTTCCAAGTGCGTCTGTTTTGAGAGTGGTCTGCATACCCGAGATAAAGAAAGCGATTGGATATCAGGAGATTCGGGATTTTGCTAGGCTGGTTGATAAGTGTAGAATCTATGAGGAGGATAGTTCTGCTGCATACAAGGCTGTGAAGGAGAAGAGAAATAATCAGTTTAGGGGAAAGCCCTATGAGGTTGCTGGAGGTAAAAGCAAGTGGAAAGCAGGTGCTGGCCAGAAGCCAAGTGGGGGAGGTGCCCCTCCGAGTATTGTGTGTTATACCTGTAAGAAGCCTGGTCATAAGAGTAGTGAGTGTCCCGAGGTTCATTGTTTCAAGTGTGGTCAGAAAGGCCATATAGCCACTAAATGTGAGAAGAAGGGAATCGTTTGCTACAATTGTGATGAAGCGGGGCATGTGAGTGCTAATTGTCCTAAACCCAAGAGGGAGAGGGCCAAGGGAAAAGTGTTTGCACTGGCAGGATCTGAGGATGCTAATGAGATTAGAGGTACTTGCTTTATTAACAATACTCCTTTGATTGCTATAGTAGATACCGGTGCTACCCATTCTTTCATGGCTGCATTGTGTGCTGAGAAATTAAATCTTGATTTGTCTTCTATGATGAGGGAGATGGTTATTGATACTTCAGCTAAGGGTTCGGTAACCACATCCCTAGTGTGTGCTAAGTGTCCTCTGTCGGTTTTCGGCAGAGATTTTCTTGTTGACCTTATTTGCTTGCCTTTGGAGGGAATGGACGTTATTCTTGGTATGGACTGGTTAGTTGACAACCATGTGCATATCAACTGCTTTAGAAAATCTGTAAACTTCCTTCCTCCGGAAGAGGAAGAATCAGCTTTGCTACCTTCGGGTCAATTGCGTAGATTAATGAAAGAAGAAGTTCATCTATTTGCTTTGATGGCGTCTCTGTCTGTTGAGAGTCAAGACATCATTGAAGGGTTGAAGGTAGTGTGCGAGTTTCCAGAAGTATTTCCCGATGAGATTCCGAGTGTTCCGCCAGAGAGGGAGGTTGAATTTACTATTGATCTTGTGCCGGGTACGAGGCCTGTATCTATGGCACCATACCGGATGTCGGCGTCTGAATTATCTGAATTGAAAAAGCAACTAGAAGAGTTACTTGAGAAGAAGTTCATAAGGCCTAGTGTGTCGCCTTGGGGAGCACCTGTGTTGTTGGTGAAGAAGAAGGATGGGAGCATGAGACTTTGCGTGGACTATAGACAGTTGAACAAAGTGACTATCAAGAACAAGTATCCACTCCCGAGAATTGATGACTTGATGGATCAGTTGGTGGGTGCTAAGGTGTTTAGTAAGATCGACTTGAGGTCGGGCTATCACCAAATTAAGGTGAAAGATGATGACGCCCGTAAGACAAAGATTCGTGACTAGATATGGACATTATGAATACTCAGAATGTCGCTTGGTGTCACCAATGCACCAGTGGGTGTTTATGGAGTATATGAACCGTACCTTCCATAGTTACTTGGATCGTTTTGTAGTGGTATTTATAGATGATATTTTGGTGTATTCCAAGACGGAAGAAGAGCATGCAGAACACTTGAGGCTAGTGCTAGAGGTGTTAAAGGAAAAGAAGCTCTATGCGGTTGTCAAAGTGCGAGTTCGTTGAACAAAGTGAGTTTTCCGGGCCATGTAATTTCCGGTGATGGTATAGTCAGAGATCCACCAAGGTTGATATTGTGTTGCAAATGGGAGAGCCCAAAGTCGCTGGATCGAGATCGGGGAGTTTCTTGGGGTTGGCGGTTATTACAGAGGGTTTATTGAGGGTTTCTCTAAGCTAGCCCTTCCGCTGACTCAATTGACGTGTAAGGGAAAGGCTTTTGTGTGGGATGCACGGCGCGTAAGAGAGCTTCAATGAGTTGAAGAGAGGTTGACAACATCTCCTATTTTGGTATTGCCTATTCCGCACCAACCGTTTGTAGTATATTGCGATGCTTCCAAGATGGGTTTGGGGGCGTGCTAATGCAAGAGGTAAGGTAGTAGCCTATGCGTCCAGTGCAATTGAGAATTCATGAGAAGAACTACCCTACTCACGATTTGGAGCTTGCAAAGAATTGTGTTTGCTTTGAAGATCCGGAGGCACTATTTGTATGGTTCTAAGTTTGAGGTGTTCAACGATCATAAGGGGTTCACAGATATCTGCTTGACCGTAAAGAATTGAATATGAGACAAAGGAGGTGGTTAGAATTATTGAAAGACTATGACTTTAGTTTGAATTACCATCCGGGGAAGGCTAATGTTGTAGCCGATGCCTTGAGTAGGAAGTCCCTTCATGTGTCTGCATTGATGGTGAAAGAGCTCGAATTGATTGAGCAGTTTCGGGATTTGAGTTTGGTCTGGGAAGTAACGCCTAGAAGTGTACGGTGGGAATGTTGAAGATCCATAATGAATTTCTAGACGTTATTCGAGAGGCTCAAAAACAAGACATTAAACTAGTTGAATTGGCAGTGGGGATCGATCACTCCGAGGTTAAAGATTATGAGTTAGATGCGCAAGATGTGTTGAGATACCGAGGGAGGATTTGTATCCCTGATGATGAGGAGATTAAGAAATCGATTCTGGAAGAGGGACATCGAAGTAAATTGAGTATTCATCCGGGAGCCACAAAGATGTACCAAGATTTGAAGAAGCTGTTTTGGTGGCCTGCATGAAGCGTGATGTAGCCCAATTCGTGTATGCTTGTTTGACATGTCAGAAATCTAAGGTAGAACATCGGCCCGGCCGGGTTGATGCAATCCACTAGATGTACCGAGAATGGAAGTGGACAAGATTCTAGGGGGATTTTGTAACCGGGGTTGCGAACACAAATGAGAGGATTTGATGCTATATGGGTGATTGTTGATAGATTGACAAAATCAGCGCACTTTTACCGATCAATATTACTTATCCATTCAAGTTGGCAGATATCTATGTCAAGACAATTGTGAAGCTGCATGGTGTTCCTTCGAGTATCGTGTCTGATCGGGACCCTAGGTTTACTTCTGAATTTTGGAAGGGCTTGCATGAGGCATTGGATTCTAAATTAAGGTTTAGTTCCGCTTATCATCCCCAGACTGATGGGCAAACTAAGAGGACTATCCAGTCACTAGAGGATTTACTGAGGGCGTGTGTTCTTGAACAAGGGGGTTCGTGGGATTCCCAATTGCCATTGATTGAATTCACTTATAACAATAGTTTTCACGCGAGTATTGGGATGGCGCCTTTCGAGGCATTGTATGGTAGGAGATGCAGAACACCCTTGTGTTGGTATGAATCGGGAGAGAGTGTGGTGTTAGGCCCGGAGATTGTGCGTGAGACCACAGAGAAGGTGAAGATGATTCAAGAGAAGATGAAAGCCTCGCAGAGTAGGCAGAAGAGTTATCACGATAAGAGAAGGCAAGATCTAGAGTTTCAAGCTGGTGATCATGTATTCTTGAGAGTCACTCCGTGATGTGTGTGGGTCGTGCCCCGAAGTCTAAGAAGTTAACCCTCGTTTCATTGGCCCATACCGCATTTCGGAAAGAGTTGGGAAAGTTGCTCATCGGGTGGCCTTGCCACCTAACTGCCTAATCTGCATGATGTATTCCACGTGTCGCAATTGCGGAAATATGTTCCCGACCCGTCCACACGTAATTCGGATGGATAATGTTGAAGTGCGAAAAACCTCACAAAGTGGAAACTATGCCAGTTAGAATTGAAGACCGTGAAGTGAAGGTGTTGCGGGGGAAGGAGATCAAGCTAGTGAAAGTAGTTTGGTTGGGAGCCGTTGGCGAGAGTGCGACTTGGGAATTGGAAAGTAAGATGAAAGAAGCATACCCGGAGTTGTTTGACTCAGGTAATTTCGAGGACGAAATTCTTTAAGTGGGGGAGAGTTGTAACGCCCTAAAATAATTTAATTATTTATTTAATTAAGTTATTTGAGGGATTACAGTATTTATTTAAATCGAATAATAATGTTGGAATTAATTCTATTGCAGAGGGGGTCTAATTAAGTAAATAAGGTGGTGTATATAGGGCCCAAGTCCACTAGATGGCCCAATCTTTAGTCATAACCTAATGGGGTTCATTGGGAGTGTCTCATTCCATCAGAGAAAGAAAAGAACGATCAGTGAGAAGGAGAAGAGTGTGAGGCGCGGCGTGGGCAAAGGAAAGGAAGGGAAGGAAAGCTTCTTCTCACGTTTTCTGTAGGTAATTCACTTTGATCCTTCCTTTTTCATGTTCCTTTCTTTTCCAGCGTCATAATCCTCAACCCCTCATCATATTTTTGTTGCTCTCCCATGCGTTCAAAGAGAAGAAGGGCAGCCACTGTTTTGGAAAGAGGAAGGGAAGCGCTTGCTCTTGTGATTTTCCTTGAGTAGAATTCGAATTTCTAGCATTTCAAGGTATGGGGCTCTTCTATACCTATAATAGTTTTTAGAATTTGTATTATGTGTAGGATGAGTGTGTGTGTTGGGATTGTTGAAATGATAGGCTAATGTTGAGTTATAGGTTGATAGAGTTGTGGAATTATTGGTGTTGATTGACCATTGTTGTGTTTTATGTTTAAAGTTGAGTGTTATGTTTTGTTGACGATTGGAAAATGAATATGATAAGAATAGTGCATATGACTTGTTTGATTAAGTGCTTCAATGAAAAGGATATGATCATAGGTTGGTTGTAATGCACTTGTTAATTTGTCAATTGAGGCAGTGTCAGAATGATGTGAATAATTGCGAGTTGGTTGTAGAAATGCGAGACAAATTATGTGATTAATGTGCGAAGGTGCTGTTATTTTTTTAAAAAAAAAAGAGTGCTGCTGTTAGCCATTTGAATTGTTGCTGTTAGCCATTAAAAATTGTTGCTGTTAGCCATTAAAAATTGTTGCTGTTAGCCATTAAAAATAGTTGCTGTTTGCTGTTTAATTATATCAATGAGCTGCTGTTTTTATGAACAAAAATACTGCTGTTTTACAACAAATGAGGCACTGTTTTCTGCCGTAAACACACTGTTTCTGCTGCTGTTTTGCGCGAAAAAGAGCCACTGTTTCACTGCTGTTTTTGGCTCGAAAATACTGCTGTTTTGGTTCGAAAATTCTGCTGTTTTTCCACGCTGTTTTCTGCTGTTTTGCTATCGCGCGCCCAAAAGGTCACTGCTTTCACTGCTTTTATTCTTTGTAGGTGAACCGAAATTTTCTGCGTTTTTTTTATGAGAGGGTGTGTAATGTGGCTGTTTTTATAAATAAAGTGGTTGATGTTTTACTTCTGTTTTGCAATTTAAACGTGATGTTACCTAAGCATAAAAATGAGATGTTTTCCAAGATTTTAAGTTTAATGTTACTTAATTTTTAATGTGTTGTTACTTAAATTTTAAAGATGTTGCTACTTAAATTTTAAAGATGTTATTACTTGAAAACTTAAAGGCGTTATAAATTAAGACATATATGTGGATGGTGTCAAGTTGAGAAACACAAAGCGGTGAGTTTAGTAATCGCTATGTAGTTTAATAATTTGAAGCGGTGAGTTTAATTATATGTTGATAATTATTGATGTAAAAGCGGTGTGGGACTCGGGTCAAAGCGGTGTGTAGCCTTCACGGCTTAAATTGTTGGTGAGTTGAGTTGATGAAACAAACAAAGTGGTGTGTATAATAAATATTGTGACTTCGTGTGGTAGTTGTGATGCATTGACATAGAGTCACATATTGCATATGCATAAAGCGGTGTGTAGGCTTCGCCAAAGCGGTGTGGGACTCCTGGTCCAAAGCGGTGTGTGCCCTCAAGGCAAATTGCGGTGATGATAGGATCCTCATGCATGTTGCATACATGCATAAACGCAAGCATATATTATTGATGTCTCCTTTGATGGTTATATTTTGGTGAGTGCGGTATAAATATGTTGGTGTGTATTGATATTGCGTGTGTTGTGGTGAATTAGTTGTTCTTGATGTTCTTCCAATATATATAATGCTCGTTCTAATTATTATTATATGTATAAAAGATTCACCCTATCAAGTCGTGTTGCTTCTTATATGTCTCGGAACTGCGCAGTACCCGCGAGTGAGGGCATTCTTATGCTTTTTTTTCTAGGAGTCGTGTCTCTCACTCGATATGTAGCACTGTGGGCGGGCGTAGTTGTTTTCATTATTCCTTTATTTATTTGTTTTGATGTTGACTTTGATCGCTTTGTTGCACTAAGTTTTCTATTGAACCTTTCGAGACTTCCGCTGTGTTGGAAGCGTGAATTTTATTACGGTGCTATGTATCGTGACTTGGAGCTTATCGTCATTTAGTTTTCGATTATTGGACTTTTAAAATGCTAGTTGTTTAAATGTGACACTTTCTTTCGCTGATAATTATTTTGAAAGCTCTGATAATATTGTAAAGAATAGTTAGTTAGAAAGGGGGTGTTACATAGAGGGTTTGAAAGAGTTTGTTTCCTTGATGGTGTCAGAAGAGAAGGATCTATTCGGGAAGGCTTATGGTAACCTCCTCAGATTGTTATAATTAGATGTCCAAGAGAGTGCTATTATGGCCCTGAGCCGATTCTATGATCCAGACATTCGATGCTTCCTCTTCAAAGACTTCCAGTTATCACCAACCCTCGAGGAGTACGAACAGATTCTGGGGTTCTCAAAGTCAGAGTTAGCACCTTACCAGTATCAGAAACACTGGTATTCAGATCAGAGACTCTCTTTGTTGTTGCAAGTCAGTGTGAAGGAATTAGACCTTCATAAGGAAAAGAAGAACCGTATCGTGGGTTTCCGCTAAGTTATTTCAAGGTTTATTGAAGTTTTATGCCCGTAATAAGAAGTGGGGTCCTTTCAAGCAAATTGTTAGCCTTAACTATTTTCGGGATCGCCCTTTTCCCTCAAAGTTGAGAAGTTCATTGATGAGATCGCTATTGGGCTTTTTCTAGCGCTCATAAGTAAATAAAATCCGATTAACCTCAGATCAAATGATCCTTGCGGATACCTACTATTCCTTCACTCATCACCGTGTGTTAGGAAAGAAGAAGGTTGTTTGCTCTTTCCATGTCCTCTACACCTGGTTCCTCAACCATCACTCATAAGACGAAAGCTGCGGATTTAGTAGAATATGCCTTGTGTTGTGATGTAGAAGCCAGAAGTGCACAAGAATGGGTGCACATTTTAGAGAATCTCAGTGCTCTCAAAGTCTGTTGGTTCAATCATCCGTGTTGGAAAGATAGGCCTTCAATATCGCTTTCAAGGCGGCAATTTCCAGAATGTGCCCTTAATGGGAACCCAAGGCTGCATCAATTATAATCCTTCTCTCACCATCAGACAGCTTGGGTACCCTATGAAGAATGCACCCACTGAAGACATGATTGCCTCAATCTTTCTCGATAAAGAAGATCCAAAGAACCAAGGCTTGCTTCAGAAAATTTCAAAGGCTTGGGAGGGAATAGTTTACAAGGATAAAGAGGAGATCACAAAGAAAACGGGTGATGTTACTTTCTACCAGTGGCTTCACCAAAGATTTCAAAATGTTAGCCCGCCTCGTCAGAATTCATCACCAGTTGGGGAAGAAGTCCCAGAGCTTCATGTTGTCTCAAAGAACTAAGTGAGGTCAAGTCTGCTTTGCTCAGGGTAGAAGAAGAAAAGAAAGCCTTACAAGACAAGTTGGTGGAAGTAATTTCTGAGAAGAGAAAGTTAGAGAACGAGAATGAGCGCAAGACCGAGGCTCTCCTAGAAAGCAGCAAGAAGCTTAAGAAAGAAGAGGAAAGTAATCAAAAAATGAAGGAATATCTGAAAAGTACCAAAGATGAGGTGAAAAAATCGAATGCCAAGGTGGGTGAGGTCATGGTCAGAGCAAATGAATGGAGGAAGTTGTTCAAGGAGTCTGTGCAAAGTGAGAGAGCTGCAAAGAAATCACTAGAGGAATTCAAGAAAAAGTCTCAGTCTGCGACGGTTGAGCTTGAAAGTCAAATAAGGTACATCAGACAAGATAGAGATGCAATTGAGAACATCCTTAGAGATTATCAGCAAGCTTTCTAGACGGAGCAAGAAAATTCAGATGAGCTAAGGAGGAATCTGAGTCACGTCAGTGATGCTTACCGACAGGTGAGAGAGGAGAGTCAGTACTGGGAACACCATTTTCTCGAGCTACTGGGTAGGATTGAAAAGCAGGAGATCATAGTTGAGATGAGGACAGAAAATCAACAGTGGAAGAACAAGTTCTCCAAATTGGCATGCTTGGCTAACCAGGCGGTGAGGGATGTTCCCAAGAGGTTGAGAAAGGCAGAAGCTGAGATGTTGCCTTGCAACACTCCGGTGCGAGTATATGAATTCGTGGAATACTGCAGGTCTCTGACTGAGGAACTCATGGAAAAGGCAAGAGAAGCATTACTGCAAATTTAGCAAAGAGAAGAAGAACCAAGAGAAGATGAAGGCAATAGGTTTCTAGATTTTAATTTTCCTTGTTAGAATGTTCACTAGGAAATTGTAATTTTTCTTTTTTAAAGAATGTTGTGTTTTCTTTTCAAGGCGTTGTATTGCACTTTTAAGGATGTTGTATCTTGTTCTTCTCTTGGAATGATTAAAGATATGATGCTTGAATGAAGTACGTTTGTTTCACTTATTGATCCCAAATACAAGTATGTTCTTGAAAATATTTGAATATACACCTACGACAAGAGTAAGTTGCACTGTGATTCCCGGGAACAAACAACAAATGACATAAATAAAAAAATCATGTGCATTACATCACATTCATTAATTTGCTCCTTTGCTTATAAAAATGTTTTCAACTCAAACAAAAGATAAGGCAAGCTGGTGCGATCGCATTCGTATTGGACACGTTTACAGGTCCGAAGAATGGCAATCTTAAGTGACCCCGATCAACCTCAACCAGAGAATCAGAACCCTCCAGCTCCATGCTCAGAGAATGAAAATGGAATAAGCCAAGGCCCCGAAATACAGAATCAGAACCATTCAGCTCCCAGAGCTCCAAATAAGGTGATCCCGAGTTGAGAAATGAAATGAATGCCATGAAGGCACAGATGAGCGAGATGATGAGACTCTGTTGTCCTTGAAGAATGGAAATGACTTCCAAGCCGCTCGCTGGCCTCCTTATGGCCTTCCTTTTGGGTTATATTCCTCCAAATCAAGAACCTAACCTGGGAACTGGTCCCGTGGCAATAGTTGAAAATGTACGGCCATCGTCCGCCGGGTCAGAAGGAATGACTGGTGAACCCCAGGTTCAGATCCCGCATCCAATTGTTATACCTCAGCCTACTCCTCAGAACCTCACTCCACAGCCAGCTGCCTTCCCACAAACTCAAGGCTTCGTGTCCGAAACTCGTTACACTCGTGTTCAACACTCAATGCCTCCACCTCCTTATGGTGTAAGTCATTCCCTCAAGTCTATTCCACGAGCACCACCATGCACTCAAAGAGCGCCTGATGTTAGAGGAAAGGCTAAGAATGATTGAAGGCTTTTGGCTCCAGGGCTAGGGAGGCCAGAGACCTATGCCTTATTCCTGATGTGGTGTTGCCGCCAAAATTCAAGGTCCCCGACTTTGACAAATACAGAGGTGCGACCTGTCCAAAGAGTCACTTGACGATGTATTGTAGGAAGATGTCTACTTACTCCCGTGATGACAAATTGCTAATCCATTGCTTCCAAGATAGCCTTGCTGGGGCATCCCTTAATTGGTATATGAAGTTAGAGCCATCCTGTGTCCGTCTTTGGAAGGATTTAGCGGATGCATTCCTCAAGCAATATCAATACAATACGGACATGGCGCTGCATCAACCTACCGCAGAATATGAGCAAGAAGGAAAATGAATCGCTTTAAGAGTACGCCCAAATGATGGAGGGCTTTGGCCGCACAAGTCACACCTCCTCTTTTAGACAAAGAATTGGTTTCTATGTGCATGGAAACCTTGCCACCGCTTATATTATGATCGTCGATCGCGAGCAGCATCATCCAATTTTTCAAATATGGTGATTGTGGGAGAGATTGAGAACGGATCGAGAAGTGGAAAGATTGCACAGGGTCCACAAGTAACATAAGTTCCCAAAAGAAGCCTTTCTCCCGCTTTCCCAAAAAGAAAGGAAGGGGAAACCAATGCCATCACTATCAGCCCACCATACCAGCCGCCCAACATCCCACCCCCCACTCCCACACAAACAAATTTCCCATCCATTCCAAAACAACAACCAAAGCAACCACCAAAGGACCTATCAAAACAGAACAACCTTTGACCCAATTCCCATGTCATACACGGACCTATTCAACTACCTCATCACCCATAAGCTCATCAATACAGGACCCATGAAACTTGTTCAACCACCTTACTTCAGAGGATACAACCCCAATAGTACCTGTGCTTTCCACGAGGGGGCAATTGGGCATGTTGTGGAGGATTGCAAAGCCTTCAAGATAGTGGTGCAGGACTTGATAGACAAAAAGGGCATAACTTTCAAGTAGGAGGATCCAAGCATCACAACTAATCCACTGCCTGGTCATGGGAAATATGCAATCAATGCCATCCATGATATGGGGGGCCAATCCTTAATTAAAGCGGTGGAGTGTATTCATGCAAAGCTGTGCAAATTCGAGGTCATCAAGAGAGGATGTACTCAGAAAGAAGTCTGTGTCGATGCTAATTGTGCTGGGGCATGTGAGACCTTCAAGACAGTTTTGCAAAGACCTATTGGATCGTCATATAATCCAAATAGGTGTACAAGAGAAAGAGGAGGATGTGTTGACTTTCCAATCAGATAAGAGCAGATATGTTCAGAAACCTATTGAGGTCCCGTATAGCCGAAAGCCGATCGTGGAGAGACCTAAAACCATTGTGATTCCCGTCCCAACTCCTTATCAAAAGAGCAGTGCTGTTCCATGGAGCTATGGGGTGTCAGTTCCAATTCAGAAGCCTCAAGTTGTTCCTGATGTCACAAACATTGCGGGAAGCAGTGGAATAACTAGAAGTGGGCGTGTGTATGTTCCCCAAGCTCAGGAAAAGAATCCTTCTAAGGCAGCAGAAGAGAGAATCCGAAAATGAAAGAATGTAGAGCCGGAGCCTGTGATAAATAGGAAGGTGTCAGACCTAGAGGTTGCTGAATTCTTGAGAATAATGCGGCAGAGTGACTACAAAGTGGTGGATCAGCTACACCACACCCCAGCCAAAATTTCCATCATGTCCCTATTACTAAACTCGTAAGCCCACCGAGATGCCTTGGTTAAAGTAATCGAATGAGGCCCATGTCGCCCAAGATTCTTATCACAATCGCTTGGATGGCATAGTTGGGAACATCGTTGCATCTAATTACCTTACTTTCATTGATGATGAGCTCACCTCAGAGGGGAAGGGGCACAATAAGGCGTTGCATATCTCAGTGAAGTGCGGTTAATATACGCTCTCCAGGGTTCTCATTGACAATGGATCCTCATTGAATGTTATGCCCGGATCAACGATGAACAAGTTAGAGGTGGATTGTTCCTACACGAGACCCACCTTCAACCCCCAGTCGTGGCCTTTGATGGGTCTAAGAAAGAATTCATAGGGGAATGGAGTTTCCAATGAAAATAGGGCCTGAGGTGTTCTATGTGACTTTTCGGATTATGGATATTGAGTCCTCATACATCTGTCTCTTGGGGAGACCTTGATCCATGCAAAAGCAGCGCCGTCCCTCAACACTTCACCAAAAACTCAAGTTTGTAGTCGACGACAAGCTTGTAGTTGTCTCTAGGGAGGAAGAGTTCACAACAAGAAACCCGCCCTCTCATTATATTGAAGCTGCAGAGGAATCTCTCGATCCGCCTTTCAATCCTTAGAAATCGCGAACGCTGTGTTCATAAGTGAAGAATCCCCACTACCTGTACCCAAATGGTCTAATGTCGATGTTATGGTAGCAAAAGTTATCTTTGAAGAGTGGCTATCGATTGGGAAGGGGCTAGGAAGATCTCGAGCAAGGAATTCTGTCACCCGTGCATCTGCAAGAATACAAGGACAGACGTGGGTTATGTAACACCCCATTTCTACCCGGTAATTTATAGTAAAAATCAGGGTATAAAAATCATTTCTCATTAAATGGAGCGTTACACTCATCTCATAAAAACACTCAAACAAATCAGGTCAAATTTCATAAAAAGGTATCAATACATAACACCATAACAAAAACGTGGGATCACTCATATCATGCAAATGGAATATAAATCATAATCTCAACAGCTTAGCTCAAGAGTCTCAAAACAATACTCATAAGCTCAACAATGAGCAAAACAAAACAAACTAAAGTTCACAACCCCAACCCCTGGTGCTACGTGATCGAGAGCGCACCGACTCTGGGAGTAGTGAAGGTAGCAAGCCCTCACTCATGACTACCCGTGGTAAACAACAACAGAAAAGGGTGAGTCTCGAACTATATAATAAAAGTGATAATAGGCAATATATACAATCACAACACAAAAGACAATCAATCACACCAATCATCACTCAATAATGTTCATGTGTTCATGTGAATGTATGCAATGTAGTTATGCATGTGGTACCATTTGCCCTCCCAAGCCCTCATTATTTGCCCTCCTGCTAGCCTCATTATTTGCCCTCCTAGCCTCCTCATTATTTGCCCTCCTAGTAGCCTCATTATCAAATTGAGTCCTCATGACTCGCCCTCCAACCCGGCCCTCCTACCACAATCGCTTTATAAACGTCGCGATCACATAATTAATGTATGCATGAGACTCCATGAATACAACACAAACACATTTACAATATCTCAATCCACGCACTAACTCTTACCTCATTATTAGTCTCATTTATAGCCCCCATGGCCTGCCCTCCTACCATGCCCCCATGGCATCCTCGGTCCATCTCAAGATACAAACTCAACATAATTAAGTCCCAAGGACTAATCTCATCTAGAGGACTCAACCTCACTCAAGGACCTAAACCACCTTTTAGGACCAAAACAATCATCTAGGGACCAAACTGTCACCTAGGGACCAAAACAACACACGCTTAGGCACTTGGCAGCACTAGGCGCCATTTTCCCCACATTCTGGCGCCCCTGGTGCAACACAAAGACTAGCGCGCGTAAACTCAAAGAATTTGGCGCCGTGGCAACACACCCACTGGGCGCCACTTTTCTAGCAACTGGCGCCTCGGGCAAAGACACATCCCTGACATAAACCTGCACACCAACTCGTACACAAACTCGACACAGCGCCGCGCCAGCGCCTGGGCAAGACTGCTTGGCGCGCCCACACCACCCAAAGACACACAAAGACGCTTAAACAGAAACCACTCGAGCCAAAAGGTTTAAAAATATTTTTGGGCAGGTGAATACAAAATATGGCACGGTGAATTATGCCTAGAACTCTAAGTTTCACCCAAACTACCCCCTAGGCGCACACTTATAGCGCCACAGCAAAGCCTTCTAGCACATCTCTCAAACGACACATGAAAACAGAAAACCACTCGAGCCAAATTGTTTAAAAATGTTTTTGGGCAGGTGATTGCAAAAGTTGGCACAGTAAAATATGTCCAGAAATGTAAGTTTCACTCAACCCACCCCATTTACACACACAACGCCACCCCCACCGGGACATTTGTAAAATAACACCTGTAACCAGAAAACCACTAGAGCCAAAATGTTTTAAATTTAATTTGGGCAGATGAATGCAAAGGATGGCACGGGAAAATGTGCCTAGAACACTAAGTTCCACTCAACCCACCCCATTTACATACACGCACAATGCCTCCCCGGAACATTTTTAAAATGACACCTGCAAACAGAAAACCATTCGAGCCAAAACACTTAAAATTGGATTTGGGCAGGTGATTGCAAAAGATGGCACGGGAAATTGTGCCTAGAACGCTAAGTTTCACTCCCCAGGCACCAAAACACCCACATTCTGGCGCCCAATGTAACACCCCATTTCTACCCGGTAATTTAAATCAAAAATCAGAGTGTACAAAAATCTTTTCTGATCATTTTCTAGTTTAGTGTGTTATAAAATAGTGGACTGGCCGACTATGGGATTACTCTGTAATCGATACTACTTGCAATGTGCATTGGCCACTTTTGCAAGGCTCTCGCTGATGCCCTCGTAAATACACCAAATAAAGAAATTCTAGCCTTAGTGGCGAACTACGCTTTAGCCATAGTCATTCCAAGACACTAATAGTATAACATAAAGTAATACTCAATGAAATGGAGCGTCACAACTCTTTCTCTTAAACCAAAACCAAATACGTAAATACCGTAAGATAACTCATAGAAATATAGTTTCACATACTGCAATGGAAAACAATCAATGTCTCAACAAAGATAATCCAAAGAATATCAAAGCAAATACATAAAGGCTCAACTAGGAGCAAAACAGATAACAACAGCCTAAACCCCGACCCCTAGGTGCTACGTGATCGTGAGCGCATCGACTCTGGGAGTAGTGAAGAAGGGAAGCCCTCACTCCCGACTACACCGTGGTAAATGACAACAGAAGGGTGAGTCTCGAACTATATAATAAAGGTGATAATAAGCAATATATATAAGCATAGTGTACAAAGACTCAAACACACCAATCATTAATCAATAATATTCATGCACTAATGAGAATGTATGCAATGTCATCATGCATGTGGTACCATTGGCCCACCGCCGCCCTCAAAGCTTCACAATCATCATACAAGGCCCCCTCACGCCCGCAGCTTCAGTAATCACTTTATAAGGCCCCCTACCGCCCGCAGTTTCACAAATCATATTATAAACACTACGATCGCAGCCCAATGTATGCATGAGACTCCATGTACATCACAACATCATTTCAAACAATTCAATACACCCAATTCCTCTTACCTCTGTCAATCTCATTTTATAGCCCTCCCGGCTTGGCCCACCGCCCATGCCCCCATGGCATGCTCAATCACCTCATTATAAACCCTTAACACCATTATGTCCCACCTGACTATCCTCCTCTAGGGTACTCACTTTACTCAGAACCTAAACCACCATTTAGGACCTTTTCTTCACTTAGGACCATTTTGACACACCAAAATAATTTTAAGAACTTAGGAATTCAACAAAGACAAGGTTTTGGAAAAAATCACCGAGGCGCACACACCGGCGCTGCTAGAAGAGAGAGGCGCGCAAGAAGCGCGCGCGGATAGTCGCCTAACTCTCAAAGTTTCGCCCTCCCGTGAGAGGTGTGCGCACGAGGTTACGCGCAGGACGCCGCAAGAAGATGGCGCGCAGCCTTGCTCAAGCCTCCTTGGCTTTCTTGCGCTGTAAGTTTGCGCCAAGACGCGCAAGATGGCGCGCAAGGACACCATTTCCGCACACAGCAAAGACAAATGGCGCCCCGCTGACCCAAATTTCACCCAAAGACCTTCAAACCAAAAACCACCCGAGCCAAAAATGTTTAAAAATGAATTTGGGCGTAAACACAAAATTTGGCACAGTTGAAATATGCCTAGAAAAGTAAGTTTCACTCCCGCTCCAAAACACACCTAAAACGAGCCTACCGGACATTTTCAAAAATACACCGCAATCGTAAAACCACTGAGCCAAAATGTTTAAAATTGAAAGTCAGCGTGTGAATACAAAAGTTGGCACGAGAAAATATGTTTAGAAATACAAGTTTCACTCACCGGCTCCAAAATACCCACATTCTCGCGCCTGCACAAAGAACTCACTCACCTGCATTATCAAGCATAAAGGACACAGCGCCATTCTGGGCACCCTGGGCAAAGATTTGGCGCCTCACATCGGCACACCCACACCCAAAGACACAAACAAAGGCATGTGGCGCCATTTTCCCAAAGAACTTGGCGCCCGGCAGAACACACCGCATTGCAACACCTTCCCGCACATGAACAAAGGCATGTGGCGCCATTTTCCCAAAGAATGTGGCGCCCGGCAAGAATGCTCCTGCACAAACTCCAAATTCCACCTGTGAATGCAGACACGTGGCGCTGAGATCCTAGCATCTTGGCGCCCCAAACACCAAAACCCCAATTTTTCCAAAATCTTCCAAACCAATTCACCTAATAATCCTTCCAACACTCCTAATTGCATAATCAAACAACCAATTGCATATTCAAATCATCAATTAACATCAAAATCACCAATTCATACATTACAAAACCCTAACTCACACTTAAATCAATTTTCACCAACAATTTCATCAAATTCAAGAATCAATCAACATGCAATCATCAATTACTATCAAAACAAATTTCTATGACACATATAATACCCATTATCTCCTCTATTATAGAGTGAGACTCCCTTACCTCGAATTAACCGTAGAAATTGATTTTCCTTGAGTCACGTGCAAAAACCACAAAGAACAAATGAGCTCTCCTCTTCCCTTTGCTTGGTGCGATCCACTCCTCCCTCTTCTCACTCTCCTTGCGCCGCTTTCTCTTTTCTTTCTTTCTCTCTATTCGCTTTCTTTCTTTCTTTGGAGAATGGTGCGAATTACACCAACCCTAGGAGCCTAAGTCATTGGGCTTGGGCTCTGGGTCGATACTTACCACCCCTAATTATTGATACTTCTCCCTTTTCTTTTAATTAAAACACCATCCTATTGTTTTATTATAACTACTCCATGAAACACCTAAGTAATTTAATTTAATAACTACTTAATTATTTTGGGGCGCATAACTCTCCCCACTTAGAACATTTTCGCCCCTCGAAATCTAGTCAAACCCCAAACACTACCAAATCTCTTCTTCATCTCTAACCGTCCTCCTCCAAAATCTATCGCACACTTGGCGCAGACTAAACCCCTCCCACTCACAAACTACAACCACCTAGACAACTAGTACTATCCACATTGTCGATCATTATTTCCTCGACACGGCGGTAAGTGATCGGGCGGCCGTCCCTCCTACTTATTCAAATTGTGTAACTCCAGAAATAATAACCGCACTCGCCACCTCCAAAACCCACCGACTTACTACGACAATTAATCATGGACATGGTTATGCTCTAACCAGCTTCATACCCGAGATTACATCTAACCTATTCAACTAAGCAAAGAAGTAAGATTCACCACAAGGTCCTCGTCGAAGATCGACAAGTGACACCGAGAACGCAACACACACAACCACATATCCCAACCACAATCATAGTGCACAAAACATCAAATGCGCACCATTCTCACTTGTCACAAAGTTAGGTAGCTCATCACAATGATACCAAAGCATGGTCATACATCAATATTATAAAGAAGGTAGTGACAAGGACACACACATGGTTTACTCCAAGACATTTAGTTATTCGAATCCAAATAATTCTTTATACTCTTAAATTCGCCAATAGTAATTATTTCTTATTCAAATAGTAAAGCATCAAAATATTAACATAAGGTTAATTACTAACTCTAATCCCATTGCATTCCCTTTTAATGTGGCATACAATATTTCTGCACCCAAAATGTTACCCTACTTGTTGGCTCCTTTACTCATTCCTCAAGGCAACGGCATTATTTTGTATTCATAATTCAAGTTTGAGACACGACAAACACACCAAAACAATTCAATTTAAACGATCTCTACAAAAATAATACTATTCAATCACACATGAAGACCATACCAGCATGTCACATAGGGTACTCAATTAACGTCATTAACTTGGGAGTTCCATAAAAGCAAATGTGTACGAACAATATCTACAATGTTACCAACATGCATTCTATCCTTAACATGCATTCCATATTTAGCTCATTAACCCACACAACACAATTGGCACAATCACAAATAATCTAATAGGAATTCGCTTATTAAAAATAAGTTTGATACCAATATTGTATCCAATCGTAAAATTTGTTTATTAGGGGTTCACAAACAATCTCATAACTCAGTTCATTTTCAACTTACAAAACCACGTAACACAATTAAGGAAGTAACAACCAAAATCGCATAATAAAATCAGTTGTAGACAATTAGAGTTCACAATTAGTTTAAGCATGCATTTATTCTAGTCACCTCTACAATCATATTTCCTAAATTTCAATGAAACATAATCCCACCAATCAAACACTAAACATTTACATTTATTTAAACATGTGAAAAGAGGAGTAACTAGACTCGAATAGATTACAAAGGCAAAGAGAACGGACTCCAAACACTTAACACCAAGCACCATACTCGAGAAGGAAATCAAAGTGTTCAAGTGTGCAACATCAAGAGTGTGGAACAATTCTTTACTATCATCTAATTGAAAACTAGAAGGATACACTCACATAGGACCTATACACTTCACAACTTCAATAGAATTAGAAATACCACCCAAAAATGAGAGCCAACGGAAAAATTCTTTCATAACACCAATTTTCAAATGTAACGAACTCACCACAAATCCAACATGGTCAAATGATGATACCTATAGGTCTTTGGTTCCATAGAATAACAAGCTAATAAGGAGCCTATCCATTTTATGACGCATAGCTCAAAGCAAATTCAAAAATCTTTTTCTTTGGGTTAATAAAGAAGTAAGTGAGACGCATTCTACCTAGATTCGTAGAGGAAGATAAAATACTTAACACTACAACTTTGGTCAATTACCCATTGTCAAATAAAATTAAAACACGAGTACAAACATCGCTTTAATTTTAAGAACTCCTAAGACTTCAAGTTATTCGTAAAACAAAGACGCTAGATTGTAGAAAAACAAAGACATTCTTATTTTGAAGCCGTAATGTACCACTTTACGCACAATTAGAATTTGGCGCCTATACACCGTGGGGATGCATAGGTTGCATGCTTTCAAAACATTAATTTCCTTTCAAAACGCTCTCAACCCATTGCGTTATCACTTAGCCTTAGAACCTCACATTTATTTTGGAAGACATCACGCTTAGTTTAGAGAAACATCTCGCTTTCAAAGCTTAGAAAACATCACCTTTAAAGAGTGGAAAACATCACAATTTAATCGTAGAAAGCATCTCGCCTTAAGTTATATGACATCCCTTTTTGTTTTTGAAAACATCGCATTTTAACTCGCATACAACTTCAAAACAACACCCTTACAACATAAAGACAAATTTCTCTTACTCTAAAAAAACAAGACAAAGAATCTCAACAATATAATACAAAGACACTAGTCACTTTAAAAAAATAGAACAAATGACTTGAAACATCACAAATAGCACACCATTTATTTTAAATAGAATTGTAACCTTGATTTCTTTGAAAGCATCAAATCCAGCTTATCAACTCTATGAACCATTATCAATTCATTCGATTCAATTTAATCATCACTTTATATTTTAGAAAATACACTCTTTTCTTTTAGAAAATACTACATTTCAAATGGGGAAACATCACATTAAAATTGAATAGAACGGTATTTTAATTATAAGTAAACAAAGAGAAAAAATGCCATAACCCGCTACAACAACAAAGGGCGCAAAAAAACAAAGTGAGAAATGAGTGGAAAACAAAGACCTCTTTCAAAGATAAAAATAGCGCTTCATTTTTGTAAAACGGCCAGATAATTATTTTTTTTTTTTTTTAAAAAATTGCAGCACTTTCATACCCCAATTAAAACGGCAGATAAAGACTCCTAACTTATAAAAACAAAGACTTCATCTCCACAAAACCGCGCTACACTTATTTCATAAAACAACAACTCATTCTATAAAAATAAACCGTAATACAAAGAACTCATTTGGTTAGCAAACAAATGACATTTTAAATTGACAAAACAAATGGCATTTTTATTCTTTTCAAAACAAAGAATAAAGATACAATTTTTAGTCACTACACATAGCATCCTCTCAATTTATTTTCGATTTCGCTTTATCATCTAAACACACCATTCAATCACCACATACAACTCAACATTCAATTTCAAGGTTCATACGACAAGAAGATTTTGAACAAAACAAAGAGAGACATGGTTCACGATCAGAAAACAAGATAAAGACACATTACCAAAGCAGGTATCTCCCCACTAGTTCTCTTACCATAAGCAGCTCCACCATTTTTTACTGCGCAGGAACATCACTACCACACAACCATTGGTTAGAACTAGACGGCAACACTCGATCGCCGATCGACACGACGACGACTGACAACTTGGCTCTGGAAGGACCGACCATTGCTCGATACCACTAATGTAACACCCCATTTCTACCCTGTAATTTAAATCAAAAATCGAGTGTACAAAAATCTTTTCTCGATCATTTTCTAGTTTAGTGTGTTATAAAATAGTGGACTGGCCGACTATGGGATTACTCTCAGTAATCGATACTACTTGCAATGCATTGGCCACTTTTGCAAGGCTCTCGATGATGCCCTCGTAAATACACCAAATAAAGAAATTCTAGCCTTAGTGGCGAACTACGCTTTAGCCATAGTCATTCCGCACACTAATAGTATAACATAAAGTAATACTCAATGAAATGGAGCGTCACAACTCTTTCTCTTAAACCAAAACCAAATACGTAACAATTAAGATAACTCATAGAAATATAGTTTCACATACTCGCAATGAAAACAATCAATGTCTCAACAAAGATAATCCAAAGAATATCAAAGCAAATACATAAAGGCTCAACTAGGAGCAAAACAGATAAACAACAAATTCTAAACCCCGACCCCCTAGGTGCTACGTGACGAGCGCATCGACTGGGGAGTAGTGAAGGTGGGAAGCCCTCACTCCCGACTCACCGTGGTAAATGACAACAGAAAGGGTGAGTCTCGAACTATATAATAAAGGTGATAATAAGCAATATATATAAGCATAGTGTACAAAGACTCAAACACACCAATCATTAATCAATAATATTCATGCACTAATGAGAATGTATGCAATGTCATCATGCATGTGGTACCATTGGCCCACCGCCGCCTCAGCTTCACAATCATCATACAAGGCCCCTACCGCCCGCAGCTTCGAATCACTTTATAAGGCCCCCGCCGCCCGCAGTTTCACAAATCATATTATAAACACTACGATCGCAGCCAATGTATGCATGAGACTCCATGTACATCACAACATCATTTCAAACAATTCAATACACCCAATTCCTCTTACCTCTGTCAATCTCATTTTATAGCCCTCCGGCTTGGCTCCACCGCCCATGCCCCCATGGCATGCTCAATCACCTCATTATAAACCCTTAACACCATTATGTCCCACCTGACTATCCTCCTCTAGGGTACTCACTTTTACTACTCGAAACCTAAACCACCATTTAGGACCTTTTCTTCACTTAGGGACCATTTTGACACACCAAAATAATTTTAAGAACTTAGGAATTCAACAAAGACAAGGTTTTGGAAAAATCCCACCGAGGCGCACACACCGGCGCGCAGAAGAGAGGCGCGCGCAAGAAGCGCGCGCGGATAGTCGCTCTAACTCTCAAAGTTTCGTCCTCCCGTGAGAGGTGTGCGACGAGGTTACGCTGCAGGACGCCTTGCGCAAGATGGCGCGCAGCCTTGCTCAAGCCTTGGCTTTCTTGCGCAGAAGTTTGCGCCAGACGCGCAAGATGGCGCGCAAGGACACCATTTCCGCACACAAAAAAGACAATAGCGCTCATGACCCACTCACCCAAAGACCTTCAAACCAAAACCACCACCCGAGCCAAAATGTTTAAAAATGAATTTGGGCAGGTGTAAACACAAAATTTGGCACAAAGAAATATGCCTAGAAAAGTAAGTTTCACTCCCGGCTCCAAAACACACCCAAAACGAGGCCTACCGACATTTTCAAAAATACACCTGCAATCGTAAAAACCACTCGAGCCAAAATGTTTAAAATTGAAAGTCGGCGTGTGAATACAAAAGTTGGCACGAGAAAATATGTTTAGAAATACAAGTTTCACTCACCGGCTCCAAAATACCCACATTCTCGCGCCAGACAAAGAACTCACTCACCCAGCACATCAAGCATAAAGGACACAGCGCCATTCTCGGGCACCTGGGGCAAGATTTGGCGCCCACATCGGCACACCCACACCCAAAGACACAAACAAAGGCACGGTGGCGCCATTTTCCCAAAGAACTTGGCGCCCGGCGTAACACACCGCACAGAACACCTTCCCGCACATGAACAAAGGCATGTGGCGCCATTTTCCCAAAGAATGTGGCGCCGGGCAAGAACGCTCTCGCACAAACTCCAAATTCCACCCGTGAATGAGCATACTGTGGCGCTGATCCTAGCATCTTGGCGCCCCAAACACCAAAACCCCAATTTTTCCAAAATCTTCCAAACCAATTCACCTAATAATCCTTCCAACACTCCTAATTGCATAATCAAACAACCAATTGCATATTCAAATCATCAATTAACATCAAAATCACCAATTCATACATTACAAAACCCTAACTCACACTTAAATCAATTTTCACCAACAATTTCATCAAATTCAAGAATCAATCAACATGCAATCATCAATTACTATCAAAACAAATTTCTATGACACATATAATACCCATTATCTCCTCTATTATAGAGTGAGACTCCCCTTACCTCGAATTAACCGTAGAAATTGATTTTCCTTGAGTCACGTGCAAAAACCACAGCAACAAATGAGCTCTCCTCTTCCCTTTGCTTGGTGCGATCCACTCCTCCCTTTCTCACTCTCCTTGCGCTGCTTTTCTCTCTTTCTTTTCTTTCTCTCTATTCGCTTTCTTTCTTTCTTTGGAGAATGGTGCGAATTACACCAACCCTAGGAGCCTAAGTCATTGGGCTTGGGCTCTTGGGTCGATACTTACCACCCCGGAATTATTGATACTTCTCCCTTTTCTTTTTAATTAAAACACCATCCTATTGTTTTATTATAACTACTCCATGAAACACCTAAGTAATTTAATTTAATAACTACTTAATTATTTTGGGGCGTTACACCCAGTCACTGACACACCTGCACTCAGGCACAACTCCAAAGACGTGAACAAAGAACTCCAGCGCCAATTCCTCAAAGAAAGTGGCGCCGAACAACAACACAAAGACCATAGCCTCATCACATAAAGACACAGTGGCGCTGATCCTAGCCATTTGGTGCCCCATACACCAAAAACTCCAAATTCTCAAATTCTTTCAATTCAAATCATCTTATAATCACTCTAATACTCCTAATTTCATATTATAACAATCAATTTCATGCTCACTCATCAAACACGCCATAAAGCACGAAAAATCACATGTTATAAACCCTAAGTAAAGCCCTAAATCGATTTCCACATACCAATCCATCAAATTTATCACCACAACTCAATCAATCAATCAATTAACACCAAATAGAGACTCTATGACTCCTATACAACCTATTATATCCTCTATTATAGAGTGAGACTCCCTTACCTCGAATTAACCGTAGAAAATTGATTCTCACCAAGTCACGTGCAAGAACCACAAAGAACTATGGAGCTTTCCTCTTCTCCTTTCTCCCTCGCGATCAAGCCCTTTCTCTTCTCGCTCTCTTGGTGCGCCCGCCCTCTTCTATCTTCTCCCTTTCTTTCGCTTTTCTTTCTTTGTTTCTTCCTTTGGTGCGAATTGCACAATCCCTAGAGCCTAAGTCATTGGGCTTGGGCTCTGGGCCCAAAAATGACTCTGGTATTTCTAATACCACTCCTTCTATTTAAAAATAAAATACTAAATATAAAACACTATATTATATTTAATATAATTAAAATAGTGCAACACTTTAAATAATTTAATCAACTACTTAATTAAATCATTTAGGGTGTTACAACTCTCCCCCACTTAGGAAATTTCGTCCTCGAAATAAGTACCTGAGTCAAATAACTCTGGATAAGACTCTCGCATCTTGCTCTCCAGCTCCCAAGTCATACTCTCACCAGCAGCTCCCAACCACACCACCTTGACTAAGGCAATGTCTTTTCCTCTCAACACCTTTACTTCTCTATCATCAATCCTCACTGGCATAGTCTCCATAGTGAGGTTCTCACGTACCTCCACATCATCCATGTGGATCACATGAGACGGGTCTGGAATATACTTCCGAAGCTGTGACACGTGGAAGACATCGTGCAAAGCTGACTTCTGTTTACCTTTGCCCTCTGGAATGTCATACGGCTTGCTACGACCTTCAGCCTTGCTTCAATTCCAAAAATTCCATTTCCTTCTTACCCTTTACATCCTCGTGATAGTACTTCCTCATGAATTCCTCTTGAAAATATCCCACGTGATTTCCTCACCAAAGATTTGCCATCGCCTCCAACGCAGCAGCCTATGGCCAAACTAAAATCCCACCAACACTTAGGGACCTATCGCGCACCTAAGACCAAAAGACTTCACCTAAGGACCAAAACGACACCTATCGCCTCCATCGCTTGACTTAACGTCCACTACCGCCGCACTCACCGTCGCCTCGCAGCTGAAATACGCTAAACATAGCTCATATGCGGCACTCCTGCACTCCCATTTGGCACCTCGGCAAAACACAACACCTCAAGACACCGATCGCACTTCGGCTACCACTACTATTTTGACACCTTTGCCTTCGTCATACTCAAACTACGATTACGCTATGGTCGACATTTCCTAACGTGAAACCTACACATTACCTCGCCTATTTACCGACTCCAACTACGCTAGATTCGAATGCGCAAGACTTCGGCTACGCCACTTCGACTACACTCGCTTGAATTGCGCCTAAGTTCGACCACACTAGTCTCGCCTATACTGACTTCGACTATGTTGATCTCGGATAAGCCTAACTTTGACTGCACTAGTTTATAGCAACTCCACCTAAGTACATACACCACCCAACACTCAACGTCAGTCCCCTTTGGAACCTCACCACTTAACCACATCATCACTCACAGCTCTAAAGTCGACTTCGCACTCCTGGACACGGCCCCATGGTTATCGTCCAACCCTCCACTCAATACTCCCACGATGTAGTTCTCACGCTACCTCAACGCCTCCCACTAAACGCAATGGACTAAACGGACTATCCCATTTCAACCACTTAAGCGTTCTCAACACCCAACAACACTCCCGGCCATACTGGCAACGCGCCTTGCGCAATCGTGGCTTCAACGGCACCTCTCCTCGCACCCTACGCCACGCACCACTCAACTCGATGCACGCAGCACCTCACTTTCAATGGCGCCCTTACCTCACCTCACCCACTTAGGTACAAGCCTCTATTTCATTCACCTCGGTTGCTATACCACCTCAAGAACCACAGTTCAAAGAACTACGCTTATGTGTATAAATACACGCTATACTCTAGTAATCACCTCGGTATACCTATGCTACACCTCGGCAACTACAAGTCGACCCTACGCTCCAGCTCTCACACCTTTACTCCTCGTCACCAATACTACGTCACCTATGCTCTGTTACCTACATCTCAACGCATTCTACCGTTAGACCATTTCGCCTCGTCCTCGACAATCCTTCAACTCACGCTGTAACACTTACGCTCCTTGTAACATCTACTCCTCAACAGATACATCACGACACACCTTCCCTATATCTCGGTAATCACAAGCCGACTCTACGCGTATCCTCAGATACTGTAACACCCCCTTATATCATAAACTAATTAAACTAATAAAATCAGAGTTTTTCAAAAACTTGTCCACGCACCTCAAAGAGGGTGGTACATTTAATAAAATATCATCAAAACATCTTTAAAAATCCAAACGCATCAAGCGCATAAAATGCATATCATAGTCACGTGGGTTAAGACCCTCAAAACAACCTGTTTAGTGTTTACAATAATCCATCAAATAGTTTACAGCACAGCGGAAATGAAACTGAGTTCACAGACTCAATACATAGTTCAAAAATCGCTTTAATACATAACCGTAATAAAATAATACTAAGACCCCATCCTCGTGTTACTAGATCGTAGCCGACACAATATCCCATGAAGGGATGGTACCTTCATTCAGAATCACTGCTTGTCGCCACGAGAGCAGTAACATAAAAATGCTAGGGTGAGTCTCTTTACATAAATCATAACAAGTAAGATAAGCATTATAATAGGAAGCATCTAGCAAACAACAAGTCACAATAATAATTTAATTAATCATCAACACAATTCTATGAATGTATGGATATATGCATGTGTGCAAAATGCATGTGGATCCGTGACTCACCTCAATAACCCCGCTTCGCATCACCGCTTTTGGTCGGTTACCACCGCTTTTGGCCGGCCACCACCGCTTTTCCAAGTCACATTATTTATTAACATCACCGCTTTTATATGCACATGAATTATGTGACACTATGACAATGCATTCACACATTCACAAATTCATTACTTCAATTATTAACTCACCGCTTTGGCCGAAGCCCACATCAATCAATAATCACCGCTTTGGCCGAAGCCCACATCAATCAATAATTCACCGCTTTGGCCGAAGCCCACATCAATTAATAATTCACCGCTTTTATTAATTCAACACCTCAACATTAACTCACACTTTGTTGTCACTTCACCACACCACCCATTGATTAAATTCAATCTCACTCATGGACTAAAACCCACCTAAGGACCATTTTGACACACCAAGAATCAATTTAGGGACTTAGGAATTTATTTGACACATTGGAACTAATTAGACGCTAAGGGATTATTTTGTCGCGCCAAGGATTAATTTAATTCTTAGGGACTAAGTTGTCACACCAATGATTAAATTAACTCTTAGGGACTAAACCATCACTTAGATATATTTTGGGTACCTAGACACCAAGGGGCAGCCCAAAATGGCGCCCCATAACCAAACACCAACAGCCCACACATCACACACTAGCACAGGGCGCCAAGTTGCTAGTAAACTGGCGCCCCTCCCTGCACCGGCTCACCCTCGTGCACACACACTCAGCCATAATCCAACCGTGACCCTGGCGCCATTTTGCTAGGCAAATGGCGCCTCCTCCTGCTACCAACCAAACCGAGCCAAAGAGCTTCTCTAGCGCCATTTCCTTAGGGATTTGGCGCCTCTTCTCTTGAACATACCTACTCAACAATTTAACCACATTTTAATCCAACATAATCAATTATCTAATTAAGTCATATACACCTTTTGCACACACATACTCATACTTCACTTTTTCGAACGACATATCATTAAACAATTCTCACATAACTCAATCAACACAAAATCAAACAAATCATATTCACCAATCAATCCAAATACACTTCAAACAACATATAATTTACTAATCACTATTCATCATCTTCACCAAATAATTCAATAATTATTTTAAAACCCTAACCTCCATACAATACAGATCTTACAAGCTATTATGAATGAAAAAGACCCCCTAACCTTAAGAATTGAAGAATGTAAGCTCTCAAACACCAAAACAACCACCAACTCCACTTTGAGCTTCAACCTCCCAACAATGGCAAAACAACAACAAATAGGAATTAGGGATTGAAACTAACATCAATAGCTAGAGGAGGAAAATTGGAAGAGAATGAGCTTAAAAGCCCCTTACCTAGTGCTAAGATGGAGAAGATCTCCACCTCCTCTTCCCCTCCTCACCGTCGCCTCTTCCTCCCTTCCTCTCTGTCTCTCTCGCGCTCTCCCTTTTCTCTCTCGGTCCACTGTTCTTTCTTTCTTCTTAATTCCTTTTTTTCATTTTAATTCAACATTCAATTGGGCCCAATTGGGTTGGGCCTCTATTCGCACCCCCCATCAATTAATTCAACTACTCCCTAACTTAATAACATCAACACTCTCTTGTTTACTATCTCTCACCTCCATATTTAATTAAAACACCTAATTCATTTAATTAAATATGACTAACCACATAACTCCTAAGTAATTGATTAAATAAATATTCAAATTATTTTCGGGCGTTACAGATACACTTACTTCCTCACTTATACTTTGTCCCACTCTTCGTCACCTACTGCACCTTCACTTACGCTTTGATACTATACTCATTCACTTATGCTTCATTCCTTCTCATAGTTAGGCAACTACACCTCTGCCTCTACCCTATACCTCACCCACTACAATTCGACTCCCACGCTGGGACTTAGCCACACTCACACCTCATCATCTATGCCACATCACCCACCTAGGTACTAACCACCCTCGCACTCCTGAGACAACATCTTATTACCATTCAACTCGGCTACCACTCCTCGGTCACTGTGTAATGACACACCTCGTCACTACTCATCTCTGCATTACATACTTTGACTCTCACATACTACGCCGCACCAACCTACGACGCACACACCCATAACGCTCACACCTACAACGCACCCACTCACCGCACACACCCTTCTCCTCGGTTCTCACACTATGATCAACTTACGCACCACCGTTATATACTCATACCTTCAAAACTAATCCAACACTTCTCAAGAACTCCACGAAGGAGACAAAATTTCCGCCAATCGAGACACCAACTCACCGGGAACTCCACGCAAATGACAACACAAACAACAACTCACCGGGGTGAGTGTTCCTCGGCTCCTCCCATTCTCTCTACTGGCCTCTCACACGACCAATTTATCAAAGAAAACACTACGGCTTCACCAAGGTGAAGAAAAACAACACAACCAATCTACGAAAATGTATTTCGAAAAACATTCCAAGTATAACTCACACACAACACCTATCATATACATTATCATGAATGAAAGAGAGCCATAAAACTCGAAATTCTGGGAACTCAAGACTCAATACTTGGTCGGACAAGACCGGACTTTTGCTCTGATACCACTTATTGTAACACCCCCTTACTTTAATTACTACTTAGCTAATTAAATCAGAGTTTTCAAAAACCACTCAAGGAGTGCTACATTTTTCTACATGAACTTGACCAAGCAAAACAATAAAACATTTGCGCAGCTAAAACAGTGGTAGTGTAATGCACATACATCACTCCGGCCTAGAAGGAACTGAGCTCAACAAGTAACAAGTTATTAGTTACAATATAATCAAAATGATACATGTTCCAAAAGACATAGGTTTACAACACAAAATAACCTACATACAGACCACTACACTACTCGGCCCCCAGTGTTACACTACCAGAGCAAAATGACGACACCAACGACACTGAGTGAGAACTGACTTCTACTCAGGGATACCTGCAAGTTGCCACATGAGAGCAACATAAAACTAGTAGGGTGAGTCTCTAAACACATATAATAAGGTCTATGACAAGCATTATGCTAAGCAAACACATATAAACACTTCGGCACAGCACACAAATAACGATTATTCAGTGCATGAGTTATATGAATGATGCACTCCCAAAACTCAACGGGCATATGCATGATGGATCCATTAAGACCAAGTCTTCACGCTATCACCTTAGACCAAGTCCTCTCGCTATCACCTTAGGACCAAGTCCTCTCGCTATCACCTTAGGACCAAGTCCTCTCGCTATCACCTTATGCTTATGATTTATGCGACGCCATGAACAATGCATATCACACAACATACACATTATTCAATTAAGTCATAACATAATTCTAGTAACTCACCAATTAGATGTTGAATTTTTATTCATAAATAGGACCTAAGTCCTCTCGCTTTCTCCATAGGACCAAGTCCTCTCAGCATTCACCATTTTCATTTATTTAATGCCCTCGTGGACTTCATCATGTAATACTCCTCTACACATAGCCATAGGGCCAAACAACACACATATATCGCTTTTTTGGGCTAAGGCCGACGCCTCTACATCGCCCACGCTGCGCTAAAGCGCGCCGCCTCACCACCAACCACCTCGGCGCCTAGTAGTGGACCAATCGGTCACTACGGGGGCTACCATGTCCCTTAGGACTAAAACATCAATTAGGGACTAAAATGACTACACCATTTAACCCCTCACGCACTTGGCACTCCAAAATGACACTCACAAATGCGCCAAAGAATAACCCGCGCTTACACTAGCGTTAAAACCACACCTCGGCACCTATAGCACTCAAAGACACTCCTCGGCACCTCAAAGACACTTGGCACCTCGGCATGCCTACACTCGCTTCACTCCTAGTCACTCCAATTCACACGAACGTACATCTCACCTCGCGTCAAGTGCACCTAGGTATGATATACTCTACGCCCTCGGTTGTAACACCTCTACACTACACGCTACACGTTATCAACGGACTTCAAAGAGCCTAAGCCTAAGTACTTTACCTCGGCTAAGCATCTCGGCCTACTTACTCTACACCTCAAAGCACAAACCGATCCTTATACCTAGTCTTATGTACTCATACACTTAGATATCGGTGCTCTTTCACTCATCTCGGCTTCTATGCCTCATTACTTACGTGTTAACTTACGATCATCACTTAAGTTTCATTACACCAAAGGGTGGTAGTAGATGCATCTCTACTACCCCAAGTCAACCCCTCGCTTAAGCCCCGACACACGTTCTCTTTGTTATGAACACTCAACTCCCAACCTACACCTCGGTAGTCTAGCGTTCTACTCCATAGAACCTTACACTCTCACGTCTCTCACTTTAGCTCACCGGGACCGAGAGTTTTCTCACTCCCATTTCACTCCTTAGTCTCTCACGACCATCACCTCATCATCTCAACACAAGCTCATCAAACGAGCTAAACATAGCGTTAAGCAAAACGTCGAAAAAACACACAAACACATGCAACACAACTCAGAAAACACAAATACAACTACTCACACATAACACTCATCATACTACAAAATTATACGTGAGAAGAGAGCCCCTAACCTTGACCAGGCTGAGTAAACGACCCTCTCTTCACCGATTCCTCCAGCTTAACACTCGCAAAGAACTCTTCTCCCTCGAGGTTGAGCTTCTTCCACGCCAAAAGCTCTCCCTTCTCTCTAGAAACCGATCTCACCTACCAACTTCTCTCTCTTACTTCTCCTTGACTTTTCTTAGATTCTCTTTGTGGCAAATCATGCTTCCTTTCTTTCGACACTCTCACTTAAAGCACACACTTGGGCTTCTAATGGCTCATGGGCCTCCAATGGCTCATGGGCCTCTACGCCCACCTTCTCCATTCACTTAAGCATCTCCTAAATGAAATAAACTCCTAATTTAAGTCAATTGCCCTATTATCCTTTTAATATGACCAACCAAAATACCTCCTAATACCATAAGAATCTCACGTTAATCTTATGACCTAATAAAATGTTGCAAGCTTTTAAATAACCCAATTGAATAAATAATTGACTATTTTTGGGGCGCATGTGCTTCCTAGCCGTAGCTGGCACCCCACAATGGGTTGCTAACGCTGTGCCGCCCCCAAAAAATATGGAAAAGTTAGAATGTGCGTTGATTACGTAGATCCAATCGTATAGTCCCAAGGATGATTTTCCCCGCCCCATATTGATGTCTTAGTGGATAAGATAAAGACAACACTCCCTTTTCTCCTTCATGGACGGGTATTCGGGTATAATCGATTAAAATGGCTCCCGAGGATATGGAGAAGACTACTTTCATAACTCTCTCAGGGAACATTCTCGCTATCGTGTCATGCCGTTTGGGTTAAAGAATGCCGCGCGCTACTTACTAAAGAGCCATTGTCACGTTGTTCCACGATATGATGCACAAAAAGATTGAGGTGTACGTGGACAATATGATCGCAAAGTCCAGAACAGATGAAGAGCACGTTGTTAATTTGCGGAAGCTCTTTGAACGGTTGAGAAAGTTCAAGCTCAGGTTAAATCCAGCTAAATGCACCTTTGGGGTGAGATCAGAAAACTATTGGGGTTTATTGTCACCAAAAGGGATGAGGTTGACCTGCACAAAGTGCGTGCAATTCTCGAGATGCCTACTCCTAAGACAGAAAAATAAATTCGGGGTTTTCTCGGAAGACTGAACTACATTTCCAGGTTTATCTTCCAGTTAACTACCACATGTGAACCGATTTTCAAATTGCTGTGCAAGAATCAAGAGACTAAGTGGAATGATGATTGCCAAGAAGCTTTCGAAAAGATTAAGAAATACCTGCAGAATCCGCCTATTTTAATGACTCCGGTGCATGGCAGACCGTTGATTCTGTATTTGACCGTGCTAGAAAATTCAATGGGTTGTGTGTTAGGACAACATGACGAAAACGGCAAGAAAGAGCATGCCATTTACTATTTGAGCAAGAAATTCACTGACTGTGAAACAAGGTTCTCGCTGCTAGAAAAGACTTGTTGCTCTTTAGCTTGGGCTGCTCATCGTTTGAGGCAGTACATGTTAAGTCATACTACTTGGTTGGTATCTAAAATGGATCAAGTACATCTTCGAGAAGCCCGCACTTACAGGAGACTCGCCTCGCTGGCAAATGCGCTTATCGTAATATGATCTCCTATATGTCACTCAGAAAGCAATTAAAGGTAGTGCACTGGCCGAGTACCTGGCACACCAGCCCGTTGAAGATTATCAGCCTATGCAGTATGACTTTCCAGATGAAGATATAATGGCTTTGTTTGAAGAAGGGAAGTCCCCAGAAGATGAAAGATGGAGAGTGGTGTTCGACGGTGCTTCCAACAATTATGGGCACGGGGCTGGGGCAGTGCTGGTGTCCCCTGACAATCGCTTCATACCATTCACTACTAGATTGAGCTTCTATGTCACAAATAATATTGCGGAGTACGAGACATGTATTATGGGCATTCAGGCAGCTCTAGACTGGAAAGTTAAAAGATTAGATGTGTACGGAGACTCAGCTTTAGTTATCCATCAGGTGAACGGATATTGGGAAGCCAGAGATCCCGAGTTGATACTGTACAGAGATTACATCCGAGAATTGGTTGAGCCCTTCGAACAAATCACATTTCAACATCTTCCTCGTAGAGAGAATCAACTGGCTGATGCACTGGCCACTTTAGCTTCAATGTTTAATGTCAACTGTGATAAGAACTTGACCCAGATCAAAATCCAGCATCGAGGTTTGCCGACACACTCCTACTCTTGCGCAGCAATCGAAGATAATAAAGATGATAAACCTTGGTATCATGACATCAAGCAGTATATCTTGAACAGAGAGTATCCTCCAGGGGCATCGGAAAATGATAAAAGAACACTTAGAAGGCTGTCAATGAATTTCTTCTTGAGTGGCAAGGTGCTCAACAAGAGGAATCATGATAAATTACTCCTTAGGTGTGTGGCAAAGAAGGAGGCAGAAAGGATCATGAGTGAGGTGCATGAGGGCTCGTTCGGGACTCATTCCAACGGGCATACTATGGCAAGGAAGATATTATGGTCGGCTATTATTGGGTCGCAGATGGAGTCGATTGCTACGCTTTTGTAAGAAAGTGCCACAAGTGCCAGATTTACGCTGATCATATATATGTGCCACCGGCTTCATTAAATGTCTTGACTGAATCTTGGCCATTTTCAATGTGGGGCATGGATGTCATTAGTCCCATAGAGCCCAAGGCGCCAAACGGCACCGCTTCATCCTAGTTGCAATCGACATTTCACCAAATGGGTCGGCCGCTTCATATTCCAACAGAACCGCCTGCGTGGTTGCCAAGTTTGTAAAGAAGGACTCGTGTGTCGCTATGGTCTCCTGATAAAATCATCACGCATAATGGCAGCAATCTAAACAAAGAAGATGATGAAAGAATTATGCACGAGTTTAAGATCAAACACCACAATTCCTCTCCTTACCGTCCAAAGATGAATGGGCAATCGAAACAAACCAATAAGAATATCAAGAAAATCGTGCGTAAGATGGTAGTAACCTATAAAGATCGCACGAGATGCTTCCTTTGCTTTGCACGTATCGCACTCAAGACGCACTTCGACCGGCAACTCCCCTCTCTCTAGTGTATGGGTCGGCGCTTCTTCCCATTGAAGTTGAGATACCCTCTCACGGTGCCGATGGAAACCAAGTTGGAAGAAGCGAGAATGGGTCCAGCTTGTCGGATCAGCTCAATCTCACCGAGGAGAAAAGAATTGCGCCCCGTGTCACTGGCCGGTTGTATCAACAAAGGATGAAGACAAATTTCGATAAGAAGGTTCGCCCCCGAGAATTCAATAAGTAGACCTTGTGCTCAAGAAAATCCTCGCCTATCCATAAGTGACTTCGTGGGAAATGGACCCTAGCTATGATGGACCATATGTGGTAAAGAAAGCCTTTTCTCGAGGAGCATTGATACTCACCAACATGGATGGTGAAGAACTCAAAACCCACCAATTCTGTTCATTCACCAAGAAATATTACGCCTGAGAAAAATAAAAGAAAAAGAGAAATATGAGCCAAGAAAGAATTAGCTTGCTAGGTTGAAAACCCGAGAGGGCGGCCTAGGCAAAATTGAGCGACCCGGTGGATTGAAAACCCAAAAGGGCGATCAAGGCAAAAATTAGAGTCAGAAAAGTTGGACATAAAAAGGAAAAAGAAAAGGGGCAAGCAGCACCTCCAAAAGCTTGGATAAAAGGGTAATCAAGGCTGCAAGTATGAGCGGTTGGCATCGAACGCTCCAGAGACAAGAATGTTCATAAGATCTGATGCGTCCATTCTCTTGTTTTTCTTAGTTTCAGAAAAGTTTCCAATGTACTCCTTTTCACTACAGTGACATTCGCACGCCCGACTTCCATATGAATAAAAGTCCAAATTTTTCGCTCTATCAGTTTGTTGTCTTATCATTGCTTTCTTTTCATTTCTGCTTTAAAACAAAGTTTTATGGTAGATGATAAATAAATCATGGAAATGTGCATAAGTCATAGCATTAAGATCATTGCGAAATTTTCGAAAATAACAACAAAAAGAGACGATCTTTCAGTCAAGTAAGCTCACAAAAATCAAATAAGAAGCGCTGATTGCATTAGAACAAGAGGACGGAGCCCGACTCTCGAATTCTTATCATAGATGATCGTTGTGTCTCATAGCGCAAGTCCCGCGAGTTGGTCGGACCAGCAAAGGAAAAGCCAAAAGAGCAAGAGAGCAAAAAAAAAAACAAAAAAAAAACAAAAGGAAAAAAGAAAATTCGGATTTCCCCAAGTGGACAAAATTGGTATAATTTTTGAGTTCTTTATTTCTATTTTGTCTCGGAATATGTTTCGGCCAATTCATATTCCTTGTCAAAATCCAAATAAAGAGGGGCAGCTGTCATACCCCAATTTTGTCCGACTAATTTATCAAAAATAAAAAAATATATTTTGTGTAAACACCCAATTTTAACGGATATTTTTCTCGTAGTCGGGAAAAGCCCAAAAATATGTTTCGTGGTGCACGCACATTGTTTCTAACCAGATACTCATGTTAGTTTTAACGATCTTGCACTTTGTTGATTCTCGTGTATTGAGTTGCTAGTCGTACGCACGTGTCATTTGGTTCCCGGTAGCGATTCGACGTCATTTCAATTGTCATCAGTAGAATTTATTTTGTACACAATTATTGCAAGAGAAACTCAGATTTGAGAATAATTTGGTATTAGTATTAATTGAAGTTCAATATAGAATCAGAATTTAGAGTTACACAAAAATAATAAGTACAAAATCTGAAATTAAAGTTGTTTACAATAAAAGCAAAACAAAATGAGGCAGCCTTGTTTTTTTTCTTTCTTCACTGCCTCACGTGAAGTCTTTCCTCTCTTCCATATAGAGCTTGTAATGTGTCCCTTAAACTTGCTCGTAAATATTTTACCCATTTGTGGCTCTCACCAACAAGCCTCTCGCAAACAACCCATCCACAACAAAGAACTAGTCGCAATGCCTAGTGTCTGCATCAAAGGTCAAGCAAAACATAGGCTAAATTAGTGTATGTAACAGAGGTTGGGATAGAAAAACACAACCACAAGCAAGCTTTAAGCATAGAAACGTGAAGCACCTTAAAAAAATACATAATAGAGAAGCTAAATCAAAATAGACAACACACAACAACATTCAAGGGAAATCCCTCTATAAATTAAGCTTCAACATACGCATGTAGTGGGGGGAAGAAGAACGACAACCAAACACAAATACGTAAAAACCACACATACACTGAAGCACAAAGAGGAGAAAAAAACTCACAGAGCACAAACACACAGCGACCCAAAAACACAAAAATGTAAAACAAAAACACACAAAGAATAACCAAAAAAACAAACTCAAGCAAAAGAGAACCACCGAGACCGGGCTCTCCCAAACGCTCCGCCAGTCCCCCTGGCGGCGTTCATCTCTCCGGCGCCTCCCTTCACAGCGAGCGCCTCTTCCTTTCCTACCGATTTTCGTTCTCTCTGGTGTCTCTCTCTCAAACCCAGAGAAAGAAGGAAGAAGCTTCAACTCATTGCCGCCTCCGACGGTGCCGCTGCGTCGCCACCGCCGCTACCTCGCCGCCGGACCACCGTGAGCATCGCACAATCGTTGTCAAAATCTCCCTCTCTCGGTTTGTCTCCCTCCCTCCCTGAATCTTCCTCTTTCTCCCTTTCTTTCTTCTCTCTCTCTACGGCAAGCTCCACAACGACCGCCCCTGTCTCTCCCTCCGTCGCGCGTCATCACCACCGGTGTCGTTCTCTCTTCCGTTCAGCTTCTCTGGTTCGCCCTCCCTCTCTCTCTCTCTCTCTCTCTCTCTCTCTCTCTCTCGATCTGTTTCTCTCTCTATCTGAGAAAGGATGGAACAGCGCTGATAGAGGGGAAAGGAACTTAGGGTTTTGCTTGTTTAGTAAATGGATCGAGTGGGCTGTGTTTATGGGCCTGTTGTGTTTTTTTAAAATTTTTTTACATCTGATTACTAACAACACCCCCTCCGTTAATAATACAACCCCCTGTAATTAGTTATACCCCTTTTTACTATCTCACACCCCTTTTCCCAAAAAAAATCTTTCAAACTCTTTTCTAATTAATGCAAGTTATTAGTGACTATCACCCAACGCCTTGGCTTGTTTGATTGTCATGAATGCTATCAAGAGTTATTAGTAACGATCACTCAAAGCCTCAGCTTGCTTGGTCATTATGAAAGCTCTTCCCCTTTCATAGATATTAGGCTATTTATATTGGATCATGTCATATTTTAAACGGTATAATTGATCCAACGAGTTAAAATAAGGGGATAGTTCCCAATTCCCATTGAAACATGGAATTAAAACCTCAAACTTCGTTTACGAAAAGAGGATAGTAAGAATAGCAAAAAAGAAAAACTAATTAAACTCGAGGGGGTACAAAGGGCTATTCCCGCTCCGTCCACTGGAACTCAATAGCCATTTGAATTGATTAATTCTCTCCTACAAATATTTGTGTTGACATATATCATGCGTAGTGGACGCGCATAAAACTTATTTTTTGCTGGATTTGGTCTCAAACTTTTTAGATATATCTCATTCTACTTTTCCACGTGAAAAAAATATATTGCATTCTACGTTTGCTATAATCGCTACATGAACTTTCTATTATCTGACAATTATGGGGGAACTTTCATTCTTCGCAATTTTGAATGTATGTTTTTCTTTGCAAATAATTGGGAACTTTGAAATAATAAGCTATATCAACAAGTGTTTTGTCCTCACCACTCCCACTAAAGTAGTTAGGTAAGTTGTTTATTTCATTTTTTATCCAAAATTGAAATAAATATTTTAGTTGAAGTTTAAATTTTTCAGCTTTTTTGACCAAAAAAAAATCAACTTTTGTGCATTTTGTCATTATCTCAGTCGTTGAGGAAAAAATGAGATCGTGATTCACGAAGCATACTCATGAGTAATATAATACTAATTTCTTTTTACAGTAAAATAAATAAAAATAAGTAGATATTAATTAAATTGTTTATAACACCACTTAAAACTTCAAACTATCAATTCACAATACCGAAAACATTAAAACATGTATATATTTATATACATACACATATGTAGAGAGATAGAATTTGAATAACAATTTTTAAATTAAATAGAAAAAGCGATGTATACCCGTGCATCGCACGGGTCATACACATATGTTGATTTTTCCCATAATCAGAATTACAAGAGTTAGAGGGTGGCTAAGTATCCGAGCGAGTGAGTGAAGAGAATAAGCTCAAGCTTTGGAGTGTATTACTTTTACTTACCTTCTCTTTTTGTTGAAGCATAGTTTTGTTGGCCTTATTTTTCTAATTTATACATATGGTAACTTTATTCTCATGATCCTCATGTTGTTTTCCCCTTTCTATTTTTGTTAAAAGGTCTTATCATTATATAGCTGTATATGCATTCAGGTGTTTTATTTTTGCTGTGACTAATTTCGTGATTGGTCAATCAATTGTCATTTGAAATAACTTAAACGCGTTTGTGTTCTCATTTACATATTGTGTCTGTTCCATAGCATTCTCTTAAATTTGTCGATAATGTTCGCGGAGCAATGTTTGAACTAAGGAAATTCGTTTACTTTAAATTTGTATTAATTTCTACGGTGTAATGTTCAAACTAATTTTTGGTATAAACCGGGTATCTATTTGATCATGTTCGAAAAAGAAATTTACTTGACAAAAATTGAGTTAACTGAATTTACATTTGAAATGAATCACTCAATTCAGAGATTTGGTAATTAAGTATATTGTTTCTCTACAACAATTGGAACGAATGGTAATTAATGTATAATAAGTCACAATTTTTAAAATTCGATAGACTTTTTTTTTGTTACAAAATTCCATAGACTTCAATATTAGACAAAAAAGTTCCTAATGATATAATATAAATATAACAGTCAAAATAATAGCAATAACATAGACAAATTGGATAACAATTAGAGCAAAAATAGTTATTTTAAAATTTACACTTTTACATATTTAAATACCACAAGATAGTATATATACATGCATCTGAGTTAGTAAAATTACGAACTCATTCATAAAAAAATTAGTGTTAGTTAAGTTGTTCGGGATAAGGATAGTCACTTCTGAGGTGACAATTCCTACCTGTGTGGGGATCTTGACGGGGATTGCCCCACAGTGGCCCGTGAGTGAGGAATTTTTCACGTGGAGACGGGAACGAGAGAGATAATTCCCCCCATGGTCAACTTGGGGATGAGGATGGGAACGGGGACCATTCCGCTGTCCGAGTACATTCTATGTGTTTTTTAATAAAAATTATTAAAAAAATAAAAATGTCCTAATTGTTATCTTTTATTCTTAATTTTATTTTTTTAATATCAAAAAATAAATGGACTAAATTTTATATTAAAATATTAACCTATGATTTTTTAGTTCAGCAATTGTATTTTTTTCCAATTTATTAGATTTTAATTTACATTCGTAGTAAATTCCTGATGATTTTACAAGGTCCCCACGGGGACTAAGGGGATGTGGACGGGGAGAAAAACTCTATGTGGAGGACATCGAGGGAGTACTCCACCGGCCCCACCCACATCATTGTCGTCCCTAATCACCTTCCCAAATTTACACATGTCTGTTCTCATGTTATATGTCCAGCTCGACAAAAGTACAGGTTGAACTTCGCATTAGCGGCAAAAATTCGGCCAGCATCACCATACATGGTACCTTATCCCCCATTCAGTTTCACTACACCATCGGAATGCTTCGAACCATGATTTAACTCCGACTATTTAGTAGGTAATGTGATATTTGTATTGCATATCTGTAATCCTTATGTTTAGTTCGATATTTAATTGTTCATATTATCTATAAATTAGGTTGTGTTTTGGCAGATATCGTTGGCATACTGAATGGAGTTGGTACTCCGTGTGATTATTAGAAAAATAACACAAAATCTAAGTTGATATCGATCGACTTATATATCAGGAGGTGTGAATGTAATGCATATACGTTTTATACAATGTTAACAGTTGTATTTAATTAAATTTCCACCATAATCAAATAAGACTCATCTCTTTACTAATCATACACATCGACGATACATATAGGTAATATTTTAACAAAATAATAATTACAAATTACATTAAGAAAAAGATGATGTATATCTGTGCTGGCACGGGTGATACATACTATAACCACTAATCTTCCATGTCACCATCCACATAGTATGACACGTCACTAATTACATCATCAATGGTTTTATTCCACATCAGCTTCTCACTTACACTTGGATCTCCACCTAAGTTGGCTTGGTCAATCCCGCGTTGACTCGGATTTGGCTCAAGTTAATTCGCTGAAATATATACTAAAAATGTCAAAGCAGGGAATCGAACCCATCCCCTCTTGAATTCAGTGCAATTCTTAACCAAGTCGGCTACCTAGCTCTGTTGTTTCATAAGCGTAACACATTATTGTTAAACCATTCTTCATTTTTATTTTAAATAAAAACCTTGGTACATTATTTTATATTTTTGAGAATGTTATGACTTGAAAATTATTCAGATCTTACCTACTTTTTCACGTATTTAATGGTTGTTAGGTACCTATTTTATATTTAGGGATTTGATTTAATTTTTATGAGTAATGAGTTTAATTAAGTTATTATCAATAGACAAATTATGTATTACTATTTATGTTTTTAGATATTAATCTTTATATAATCTTAAATATTTTTATATAAAGATTGCATCTTCGAATAAGACTAGATTTTTTATATTCTAATAATCTCCTGAAGTGTTAGTTTGATGTTTCCCGTTTATAGTTTCTTTATAGGAATATACAAAATTCCATAAGGGTTCTTTCGCAATATGGAATATACATATATTAAATCGAAATTAGTCAAATAGTATAAAAAAATACTCACTATATTGGCAAAAGTAGGATGATAATTTAGGGATGGCAAAACGGGCAGGCCGGTCTTGGTAAAGATTTTTACTTTAAAAACTCTTGATATTTTGAAAATAAAAGTATAAAACAATAATAGCTTTGGAATTACTATGATTAACTATATAACAACTAAAACCATCAAGAAATGTCACCTAGAACCATCAACCAAAAGGTCCAAAACCATAATTCAAGTATTGAAACAGAATACTATAAATCATTATAGTTAGTCTAATGAATCATATAAACCAGAACACTATAAAACATTATGACAATACAATAAAACCAAAAATTATAAAAAGAATACTATAAATCATACTTAGAAACAAAATACTATAAATCATAATACTATAAGTTACTATACTGAAACAAAAAAAATTATAGCACTGAATGAAGTTTTTTACAAAATTAACTTACATCATAATACTAAAAATTATAGTACTGAATGAAGTTTTTTGCAAATTTATAATACTATAAAAAATTAACTTACATCATAATACAAAAAATTAACCAAAACATCAGAGTACTGAATGAAGTTTTTTTATTTATTTTAAAAAAAACAAAAACGGGTTGGCGGGCCGACCCACCTCGTCTTTGCTTTAGCTCGCGGTTTTTTTCCTTTTAGCAGGGTGGTCTCAGCAGGTCAGCGGTCCCAAAACCCCAGCCCAACCCGCCTTTTTTTGGCGCGTTAGCGGGCCAGCCCGGCGGGCCAAACCAGTTTTGTCATCCCTATGATAATTTATAGATAAAATACTCACTATAAAAAATTCTTTAAGAACCCATATAAAAAAATTCTTTAGGACTAGATTATAAAAAAAAACTCACTATATATATATATAAAAAATAAATAAATGTATAAACATATATATTATATATCATAATGAATGGATAAAAGACGGTGTACAAAGAAATCGACGTGTCATATAACACACGAAAACATACAACTGCATTTTTAAAGGTACCAAAAAATAATTTAAAATTTTATGATAAAATAAGATGTATACTCGTGTTGCTTATAACAATAAAATCGAATTCCCACAGGTTCACACGCTTAGGGAAAACAAATTATGAAGGATATATTACAAAATAGATGAGACATTCTATTATCGTATATACTTTTCCTTCCGGCATTAGTAATAGTAATAGCTTTTCTATATACTCATTCAGAATACATTAGATGATATCGTACCTTAGACCAATGAAGTGTAGTTGTTGTCCGCTGATTGGCCGGTTGTTGAGAGAGGGAAAGGACCGGTCTTGGCTGCACGCTGAGGGCCTCGGGTGATACCTGCAATGACACTCCGACGCTCAAGTAAGTGGTCGCTCGGGCAGGGTATCACTAGGTAAAGAGAACGTACCTGAGGCCATATGCGAATGGTGTATATATACTGTAGAGTCCCGACCGTTGTGCGAAAATTTCGGCCGGCTAGCGCAAAGTGCGCTCCAAGCAACCGAGACTGGGCCGGTTGTGCTGATATGGGCCGACGGCCCAAATTGTAACGCCCCAAAAGTTATCCAATAATTATTTAATTAATTTAAGTAAATAGTATATTTAGTTGGCCTTATTAAAATAAATATAGGGTATTTAATTTAACTAAGGAGTAGTATGTAACAAATAAATGGGTGGTATTTTAGTTAAATAGAGAGGGAGATGAGAAAGTAATTAGGGGTGTGCATTTAAGGCCCATTGGAGTTAAGTGGCCCAAACCCAATTAATAAAACCTTAGGGTCTTAGGAGAAACCCTCATTAGAGCAAAAAGATCAAAATTTAGAAAATGAGAAGATTGAGAGAGGGAGCGCGACGGCTAGGGCAAGAAAGAGAGAGGATTGGCGTGAAGAACAAGGAGGAAGGAGGAAAGCTTGGAGTGTTGGTGTTGTAACACCCCCTTTCTAAACAACTATTATTTAATATTTATATTATCAGAGTTTTCAAAATAAAATCATTGAAGGGGAATGTCACATTCCAACGCTTACAAAAACATCCAACTTATAGTCAAATAACACGAAGTCAATAAAACATTAATACGATACGCAAAGACATTAGTTTAGGGACGACCCACAACACTGCTTTAGTTTACAAAGACCAAAATATAAATAACGCCTCCAACACAAATGGAAGAATCACTAAGTTTAACATTATACTTAGTACATCATCAATAAAAGTCTAAAGCATCAAATAATAAATAAAAGATGACTACGCCTCCCCCGGTGCTACATATCGTAGTTCGAGACACGACTACTAGTAGAGCAGGCATAAGGATGCCCTCACTCATGGTACTGCAGTTGCCGACATAAGAAGCAACACGACGCAAAGAGGGTGAGTCTTTCATACAAATAATAATAGATAGGATAGGCATTACATATTGGCAAGGCAACAAACACTACTAGTTCACCACATTATCAACACATCATCATAATTATAATGCATTCACAAGGTATAACCACCAAAGGAAACATCAATAACATATGTATGGGTACATGCATGAGTGCAACATGCATGAGGATCCTTCATCACCGCAAATTTGCTCGAGGGCACCCACCGCTTTGGACCGAGTCCCACACCGCTTTGGCCGGGCTTCCTACACACCGCTTAATGCACATGCAATATGTGACTCTATGTCAATGCACCACAAACAACACCTATGCCACAATATTTTATTATGCTCACCTCTCTATTTATTTCCTCAACTCCATCTCACCAACAAATTAGCCTCGAGGGCTTCCCATCGCTTTTGGACCAAGTCCCACACCGCTTTCACACTCCACTTAATTACAATTTAATTTATACTCTTACGTTAATATTTTAGCTCACAATTACTCCACAACACAAGAGTTGGACCAACTAACGCCTCAGTGGACCACAAGACACCTAGGAACCACACTAGGCGCCACTGGCGCCACTGGGCAGCCACTTTGGCGCCCCACCTAGCACGCAACCAAAACTCGCACTAGGCGCAGTTGCACGCCATTTTGGCGCCTGTGTCACACACACCCATCGCACAACCACACGGGCAGCCACATTTGCGCCTCGCGCAACACACTCACACACCCACATGCACAGCCAGGCTTCAACCGGCGCACTAGGGTCGCCACATTTGGCGCCGCGCCAGAGACACACACACACACGCACACGCCCGCACAACCAGCGCACACGCACACGCAGGGCAGCCACATTTTGGCGCCTACTCGACGCACTGTGGCTGCCCATTTGGCGCCTCGTGCCTCGCACAACACACACAAAGACACCTAAAAAGCGAACACAGCGCATCGGGGCTGCCCATTTGGCGCCTCGTGCCTCGCACAACGCACACCCAAAGACACACGCACCGCCACGGCGCCAGATTGCTAGGCAATTGGCGCCAGGCCGTAGCCAACTCTTCCCACTTGCATAATTCTTTTAACACTTCAACAACACCAATTACCCAACAATTTTCATACTTAATCCACACCATACTACCAACAATCATCAAACATTTCTTTGATTAGTCTACAACTAACATGTTCACACACTTCACTCTATCGAGGAGTTCTCACAAACAATTTACATGCACAATTTAATCACATACCCACTTCCAATCATCAAGAAGACATAGCATTCCAATTAGGCATCAAACACGACAACAAGGATAGGTTTCACAAATACAATCAATCATTCAACACCCTCAACACCTAGCCCACATACAACACAAATCCTAAAGAGTATTATATGTATAGAAAGAGCCCCCATACCTCGAATAAACCGAAAAACAGAGCTCTCTCTACGGAGTCACCAACAGAACCACAAAGAATCGAGCTCCTCCCTTCCTTCTTTCTTCCTTTTGACACAAAGGCAAGGACGAGTCACGAACTCTCGAGCGGGATCTAATTTCAACGGCAGAACGCTTTGACTCGCGCACATACAATTAAACACAAGAACAATCAATTTATTACCCAATCACGCTTTATTGGAAATACGAAATCGTTCGCTTACAAATTATTAACTAATGTTTGGAAAAAGGAGTACCTATCGGAAAGTACCCTAAGGACAACACAATGACAACGCTTGAAGGTATGGATTTGAACGCCATACGAGGGGCCGGAATTCACCGAGGATGGTGAGGATACCGTAATCACGGTTCAAAAGTCCTTACAAGCACCAAAACGTGAATGCAGGGAAGGTTCATGAAGGAGCAAAGAACGCGCACGGGATAGAAACGGAGAAACGAACTACTATTCATGGGAGAGGAAAGGAACTCGATCTTTGCTCTGCGAAGGCTTGGTGATGGCGAAGTTTGGGTGGAGTAGCGAACCGAGGGAGGGATTAAATCGTGGGATAGGGACCAGAATGTATGAAATAAATGATAGAATTGAACTTAGATGGTGATTTCGAGTTGGTATCTTCCATTTGGGGCCTCGCCGTCGCGTAATGATGAAAACCGAGTGGGAGGGTGAGAGCTGCGCAAGGGTTTCCCGTTTTCTTGCGTGTTGTGCAGCGTGAGGAAGAAGAGAGGTAGCCGGGTCGGTCCGGGGCTGGCTCACGCTGCTCGTGGGCTGCGCAGTGTGTGGGCTTAAGTGATTTGCGTGAAGCCCGTCCAGTAGGTAACGAGGGGGTGCATGCAAGTAAAAATAGCCAAAAACCCATTTTAAACACTTTTAAATCCCAATATCATTATAACTATTATTTTAACACCACCTCAATGGACCAAAATAATTTTCTAGATAAATAATATCTCAAACACTAATATTTTATAAAAATAAAATAAATAAATATATATACAATGATAATAATCATATATTACCAATAGCGTATTAAGATATAATTCAACGTGATTTCAACTAAATTTCAAACTCAAACCACTATAACTTAAAATAGTTTAATCTTATCAATATAAAATAGTTCATAAAACAAATACATATTAAAAGAACTGACACACGAAAATCGGGGTGTTACAACTCTCCCCCACTTAGAATATTTCCGTCCTCGAAAATCACGCTAATCCCAACAACGAGATGAATCTAGTTCGCACTTAATCTCTTCAAAATTTGCACGATTTAAATCCTAATGTTAACCTCTGGTACACCCACCGCAATCCTTTCAACGCCCTATTCTTTGGTCTGTGAAACACTAACGTATGCGCTACTTCTCATCATGGGTCTCAACCTAATATATTGACTCCACCTCTTAGGTCACATAACCATGCATCTTCATTCTAAGCGTAAATCGCCACCACAGTTCAAGAACGACACACCAACTAAAATAAGGTATGAGATGAATTCCTACCCTCTAGACTACACATAGAATAACACATACGCATTTGCAACACACACCAAAGATCTAGAATTTGCTAATCAACTCTCGCATCATCGCAATTCAAGAGAACAATCTTTTAACATATCATAATTAAATTAGGGTATCTCGCTAAACAACACATAGTCCTCGAAACCCAATGATCTAATCATATTAAACAATGAAACCTCAAAAACAATAATCACATAATAAATAAAAATTAATTAAATACTCGTGCATCGCTTTTAATCTATTTATCGTAAGGCGTGAGTTAGCATGTGGTTTGACTATTCTTCACGGAAGTTAAATGAAACATATACTCCTACCAGACAAGTTATCGCACAATCGTAGTGTAAAATCAAGACACAAGTAAGCTTACTTCAAATTCTATATATCAAGTTTATTTCTAGTAAGCCCCTATAAGAGTTCTAGACTCGTTAGAAGATACAAGCACAATTCACATATGTACTTATAGATTCAATTCTTAAGTTCAGAAACTCATTTAGAAAAACTTACAACATTAGACAATTATCTTAAACCTCGTTAGCACACACTTAGCACAATTCAAGACACATAGATAAAATAACTTCCAATCATATTACTTGTTTAGAAAACATATGCATCTTCACAAATAAAACACGCTCACCACATCGTATATATATAGAGAAAATTTTGGACAAGTGAAATCAATGAAACAACATAGGGTGAAGATGCCCCTTAACACATCCAAATCAAATAGTACTCAAAACAAAACCATTAGTTCTCGTCGCCTCTTTCATCGATGGTGAGTACTTGGGGTGATCAGTCCCTCCCACTCACGTAACCAATTAGTGAAGGTAATGCAATTACAATTCAATCTATTTACGCAATTGCACAACAATAGCGACTCAAGCAACATATAACCAACACTTAAATATTAATTTTTTTTTTTTTTTTTAAACATCCTCATAAAATTTTGGATAAACCGTGTGCTTAAAATCGAGTATACAAGATATCTGAAAGGTGCAAGAACAAGTGGCAACCAAATCTTCTTACTTATGACACAACAAAGAAACCATACCCTTTTTATTTATAAAACAACAGAAAATTTCATTCAAAACGGCATCAAGACAGAGTGAAAAACAATGACCTTTTAGCGCAAAAACATCATCAAAACAATAGCAAAACACAGAGTTAAAATAACACTTCTTTTTAGTGCGCAACTAGCAAGTTGAAAACAACACGCTTACAACATAAAAACATCGCTTCATTTTCATAAAACAAAGAAAGACAATTTAAGCCACCTCACATAGCATCCTCTCAATTTATTCCCAATTTTGTTTATCATCTAAACACACAATTCAAACTCTACAAAGTCTTTCTAAATTACTAGTGATTAAGTTCCATGAAGTCTCTCTAACAAATCTCGAATTCAATTTACAAGTATTAATATTCCCTATACGACAACTTTATACCTATCACCTTTATAATACTAAGTTCTACACAAAATGAGACAACTATAATTATAGAATATCTACTTATTATATTTGAACCTAACCCTCTATTCCACATTATTTTTCCATCTCAAGGTATCATAAATCATAAATCTTAAATACAATATAGCAATCAATTAAAATACATCAAATCAATTCAATACAATACACTCAATTAGATAAATTACTGGTCAATGATATTACACATAAATCAAATAATACATAGGGCATACATAATTTCGTAGCCAAATTCAACGTCATGGGGCACACAAAGTTTCATAGCCAAATATACCTAAAACCAAAATTTAGACAAAAATGGGGTCTAGGATCAACTATCACCCTAGAGAAAACACATCAAGCGATCAAGCATCCTTTAAACACATAACATTTTTGGAATTTGAGAGTCAACAAACACAAAATCACAGCTTAGAACGAGTACCAAGACTCGAGAGGTAACTAGACTCAACACAGACAACTTGGCCTGACGCACCAAACTTCACTCTCGATACCACTAATGTAACACCCCCTTTCTAAACAACTATTATTTAATATTTATATTATCAGAGTTTTCAAAATAAAATCATTGAAGGGGAATGTCACATTCCAACGCTTACAAAAACATCCAACTTATAGTCAAATAACACGAAGTCAATAAAACATTAATACGATACGCAAAGACATTAGTTTAGGGACTACCCACAACACCGCTTTAGTTTACAACACCAAAATATAAATAACGCCTCCAACACAAATGGAAGAATCACTAAGTTTAACATTATACTTAGTAAATCATCAATAAAAGTCTAAAGCATCAAATAATAAATAAAAGATGACTACGCCTCCCCGTGCTACATATCGAGCCGAGACACGACTACTAGTAGACAGCATAAGGATGCCTCACTCATGGTACTGCAGTTGCACGACATAAGAAGCAACACGACGCAGCAGGGTGAGTCTTTCATACAAATAATAATAGATAGGATAGGCATTACATATTGGCAAGGCAACAAACACTACTAGTTCATCACATTATCAACACATCATCATAATTATAATGCATTCACAAGGTATAACCACCAAAGGAAACATCAATAACATATGTATGGGTACATGCATGAGTGCAACATGCATGAGGATCCTTCATCACCGCAAATTTGCTCGGAGGCACCCACCGCTTTGGACCGAGTCCCACACCGCTTTAGGCCGAAGCCTACACACCGCTTTATGCACATGCAATATGTGACTCTAAGTCAATGCACCACAAACAACACCTATGCCACAATATTTTATTATGCACACCTCTCTATTTATTTCCTCAACTCCATCTCACCAACAAATTAGCCTCGAGGGCTTCCCATCGCTTTTGGACCAAGTCCCACACCGCTTTCACACTCCACTTAATTACAATTTAATTTATACTCTTACGTTAATATTTTAGCTCACAATTACTCCACAACACAAGAGTTGGACTAACCAACGCCCTAGTGGACCACAAGACACCTAGGAATCACACTAGCGCCACTGGGCGCCACTGGGCAGCCACTTTGGCGCCCCACCTAGCACGCAACCAAAACTCGCACTAGGCGCAGTTGCACGCCATTTTGGCGCCCGTGCCACACACACCCCATCGCACAACCACACGGGCAGCCACATTTGCGCCTCGCGCAACACACTCACACACCCACATGCACAGCCCAGCTTCAACCGGCGCACTAGGCCGCCACATTTGGCGCCGCGCTGTGACACACACACACACGCGCACACGCCCTACACAACCAGCGCACACGTACACGCAGGGCATCCACATTTTGGCGCCTCGCCGAGACGCACTGGGCTGCCCATTTGGCGCCTCGTGCCGCGCACAACACACCTAAAACGAACACAGCGCATCGTGGCGCCCATTTGGCGCCTCGTGCCTCGCATAACGCACACCCAACACACACGCACCGGCCATGGGCGCCAGATTGCTAGGCAATTGGCGCCAGGCCGTGAGCCAACTCTTCCCACTTGCATAATTCTTTTAACACTTCAACAACACCAATTACCCAACAATTTTCATACTTAATCCACACCATACTACCAACAATCATCAAACATTTCTTTGATTAGTCTACAACTAACATGTTCACACACTTCACTCTATTGAGGAGTTCTCACAAACAATTTACATGCACAATTTAATCACATACCCACTTCCAATCATCACAAAGACATAGCATTCCAATTAGGCATCAAACACGACAACAAGGATAGGTTTCACAAATACAATCAATCATTCAACACCCTCAACACCTAGCCCACATACAACACAAATCCTAAAGAGTATTATATGTATAGAAAGAGCCCCCATACCTCGAATAAACCGAAACAGAGCTCTCTCTACTGAGTCACCAATGTAACCACAAAGAATCGAGCTCCTCCCATCCTTCTTTCTTCCTTTTGACACGGTGCAAAGGACGAGTCACGAACTCTCGAGCGGGATCTAATTTCAACGGCAGAACGCTTTGACTCGCGCGCATACAATTAAACACAAGAACAATCAATTTATTACCCAATCACGCTTTATTGGAAATACGAAATCGCTCGCTTACAAATTATTAACTAATGTTTGGAAAAGGAGTACCTATCGGAAAGTACCCTAAGGACACCACAAATGACAACAGCTTGAAGGTATGGATTTGAACGCCATACGTAGGGCCGGAATTCACCGAGGATGGTGAGGATACCGTAATCACGGCTTCAAAAGTCCTTACAGCATCAAAACGTGAATGCAGTGGATTGGTTCATGAAGGAGCGAAGAACGTGCACAGGGATAGAACGGAGAAACGAACTACTATTCATGGGAGAGGAAAGGAACTCCGGCGTCAAGCTCCGCGAAGGCTTGGTGATGGCGAGTTTGGGTGGAGTAGCGAACCGAGGAGGGATTAAATCGTGGGATAGGGACTCAGTAATGTATGAAATAAATGATAGAATTGAACTTAGATGGTGATTTCGAGTTGGTATCTTCCATTTGGGGCCTCGCCGCCGCGTAATGATGAAAACCGAGCGGGAGGGTGAGAGTCGCGAAAGGGTTTCCGCTTTTCTGCGTGTTGTGCAACAAGTGAGGAAGAAGAGAGGTAGCCGGGTCGGTCTCGGGCCGGCCACGCTGCTCGTGGGCTGCGCAGTGCGTGGGCTTAAGTGATTTGCGGTGGGGGTGCGCCCAGAGGTAACGAGGGGGTGCATGCAAGTAAAAATAGCCAAAAACCCATTTTAAACACTTTTAAATCCCAATATCATTATAACTATTATTTTAACACCACCTCAATGGACCAAAATAATTTTCTAGATAAATAATATCTCAAACACTAATATTTTATAAAAATAAAATAAATAAATATATATACAATGATAATAATCATATATTACCAATAGCGTATTAAGATATAATTCAACGTGATTTCAACTAAATTTCAAACTCAAACCACTATAACTTAAAATAGTTTAATCTTATCAATATAAAATAGTTCATAAAACAAATACATATTAAAAGAACTGACACACGAAAATCGGGGTGTTACAGGTGTCTTGGAGGGGTTTTCTTGAGAGTTTTGGCGTTATTTCTTTCAATTAACATGGTATGGGGGCTCTCTTTCGTAGTTAATAATCTATAACACATGAAATCATAGGGAATAGGTGTTAGGAGAGTTAGTTTTAATCGACTTATGGAGTATTTGATTGATTGGGTGATTGTTTGATTTTATATGTGATTGACATGAATTTTTATGCAAATATTGAATTGATAAATCCTTGATTGTTGGTGTATGGTGCTGTTGCATGAATTTAATATAAAAATACTTGGAGTAATTAAGGTGATTCATATATGGTTGCTAGGTTGCTTGAATGAATTGTTTAAGGGTGTTGTATGAGTGGTGTTGCATCGGGTTGTGCAGGGCATATAAGGGGGCGCCAATTCGCAGAATTAGGCGCTGGTTACTGCTTGGTTGTTTGCGTGGGGGTGCAAAGACGTGGGGCGCCAAATCTGCAGCATTTAGGCGCCTGGTGTACTGTGCAGGTGGGTTGTTGTAACTGGTTGGGCATAAACAGTGTTAGGGGCACCAACTTTGCAGGAAATTGGCGCCTGTGTGTGCAGGTGGGGCTGGAAACGAGTTCTGGGTGTGGGTGTGTTGCGCAAGGGCGCCATTTTGGCTGCCCCAATGCGCCTGGTGTGGGTTCTGGGTTGCTGGGAAATTCTGGGTTGGAGTGTGGCGCAAGACTGGGCGCCAAATTGGCAAGCCCAGTGCGCCTAGTGCACTGTTTGTGTGCGTGCAGGTGTGTGGTGTTGTGCAGGGGGCGCCATTTGGCTGCCCAAGTGCGCCTGGTGGTGCTGGGTGGGTGTGTGTGCATGTTGTGTTGCACAGAGCGCCATTTGGCTGCCCAAAATGCGCCTGTGTGCGCTGGTGTCTAGTGACAGGGCGCCATTTTGGCTGCCCTGTGTTGCTGGTGTGCTGTTGCATAGGTGATGGGCGCCAACTTTGGCTGCCCAAGGCGCAACTTGGCGCCTGTGTCTAAGTGATGGGCGCCAACTTTGGCTACCCAAGGCGAAACTTGGCGCCTGTGTCTAGGTGTGGGTCCAAATTAGTCCCTAGGTGTCAGGTTGGTTTTTATGGTGTCAAATTAGTACCTAGGTGTCAGATTGGTCCCCGAGGTGTCAGATTGGTCCCTAGGTGCCAAATTAGTCATTGAGGTGTCAATTTAGTCCTTAGGCGTCAAAATGGTCCTTGGGTGTTGAGAAGGTCCCTAAGAGGTGTTTTGGTCCCTAGGTGTGGGTTTAGTCCCTGGCGTTGACTTTAGTCCTTGGAGTGGCTTTAGTCCTTTGGCGTAGGATTAGTCCTTGGTGCCCCTTTTAGTCTCTGTAAGGTTACTATTTATGGTGTTGTATATTATTGGTGAATAAATATTGGTGAGTTGGGGTCTATGACCTTTCTTTGGTGTTGGTGAGTCTCTAAGGCTATTAGTGAGCATGCTATTGCTTTCTTTTGGTGATTTGGTGTTTCTGGTGCATAGTCATGGTGTCGCATAATCATATGCATTTTGGTGAATAGGCCTCGGCCTCTTAAATTATTGGTGAATGCCCTCAAGGCAATTTTGGTGATGGATCCACATGCATATGCCCGTGGAGTTTTGGGTTGCATCTCATACATTGCATTCATTTGCTGGTGACTGATTTGGGTGTTCATAAACTAGTGGTGTATTGGGCGTAACTATATTTCTGGTGTATTTGAATTGACTGTATCTCTGGTGTGTCTGTTCTACTGTGTTTCTTGTTTTATTTATTATTACCTATGTATTGAGACTCACCCTATTGCGTTATGTTGCTTCTTATGTCGGCAACTACAGGTGACGGTGACTGAAGGTGACTAGAGTACCTTCTTCTAGTGTGGTCGAGTCAGCTCTGATACGTAGCACCGGGGGGGATGTTTAGTCCTGGTTATTTTATTATGTTTTGAACTATTATGTTAATTCCGTTATTTTCCGCTGCTGTAGTACTTATCCTCGGATTAATTGGTGCTATGTATCTCTTAAATTGGAGTTTAATTTGATTATTGTTTTGGAGTTTAACTGTGGAGGTTTAAATGTGACACCCTCGAGTGGTTGCACTAAAAATTTTTATAGACTCTGATTTTCAATTAATTTAAATAGTCGTTATGATAGAAGGGGGTGTTACACAAATGCTATTGGAACCTGCTGGTTTTGCTGATACACCCCGGAACAGTTGCGCCTCAAGCCTAGGTCGCTTAAGAGCGGGCTGAGGCTTGAATCGCTGCCCCCCAGGGGTTACGCTGTTTTGACGGTCCTTTAGATAGTGAAACGGTAACGGCCGCTTGCTTTCGATGGGACGGTCTCGACCGCCTGTCAATCGTTGGCCGTGCTGACACGACGGTTGGCTTTTGCTGACATTTATGACGCGACGTTTGGTGATCTCGAGGTCATTCAATGACAGCTTTCAATGCGAAGGTGAAACGTTGCGACGTTTCGTCTCCCGGTCTTTTTGGCGCTCTAGGATAGCTATAAATAGTCCTTTGAAGAACTATTTCGCACATTACTCTGAAGTGCTCTGCTGCCGACCGACATTTCTGCCGCCGACTTGCATTTGAAACGACTCCTTTTGCCCAAGCATTTTAGCTTTCTCGACCAGTCTCAAGCATTTTTAAGGTATGAGTCGATCTTTCCCTTGGCTTTCAGCTTCTTTAGTTTTCTCTTTTAGTTTAGCGTTTTGTGCCTCGTGGTAGGGGGTGTCAGCTCCGGGGACGACCAAGTCGCCCCTTCTCACGAGTGCACTGCTCGGCCGACCTGACTCGATCCCCTTTCCACAGGTACTTGCATGCCACGGTTGAAACAAACCGCACGTATTCCTGGGAAGCCTTCGCACTCTAGCCGAGCACATGACGCGGCCAGGCCAGGTCGTGACCCACGAGGAAAGTTCTACCTCGTCATCGAGCGACTCAAGCTCTAGCTCTTCTACTCAAGGGTCTTCAACAAAAGTGGTCGGTCACCGTAGTCTCGACTCGAGTTCTCGCCAAATTTCTAAGAATGAATCGGGGCTTCCTCCACCACCATCATCTTCCCCGGCCTGCAACGCAGGAGAAGATGAGGAGGTCGACATTGAGGGCGATGAAGTGCAGAGTGCCGCCCAGGCTGTAGACGAAGAGATGGACGATGCCGAGGAAGATCGAGCTGAAATAGCTGCTAACGAGGTCGTCACCCGTCCTGTGGCAAGCTCCTCCAATCGGGAGGTAAATATTGATGGAGAGCCGATCGAAGGCGCAGATGACGTCCTGCCGGACATAGCTCGAGATCGTTCTGACATGTCTTGGGTGTCTGAGACCCTTCGTTCCAACAGAAGTATAATTACAGTCGGCCACTGGGCACTACCGGAGCTACAATGCCATTTCCACCGTCTACCGGGCTGAAGAGTCAGAGGTATGAAGGACGGAGAAGACATTGCGACCTATTCTGAAAATCTGAAGTTCACGATGCATCGGATCGTGTTCGAGAAGATGGGAATCGTCCCACCTTTTACTGAGTTTCAGCGGGATGTCTTGCGCTACATTGGGGTCGCCCCCTCTCAACTGCACCCGAACGCATGGGCGTTTCTGAAGACTTTTGAGGTGCTTCTAAGCCGACTGGGTAGGACGGTATCGGTCCAGTTATTCTTCACCATTTTCGAGCTGAGTTGGCTCAGAGAAAAGGCCAACAAGGAGAAGAGGGAGCAGGTTTCCTTCAAGACCCAAAAAACCCAACACCGGTACTTCAAGGTGTTCCAAGAGTCATTGGGCGCTACATGGAAAAGTCAATATTTTTGGATCGTTCCGACCAAGGAGGCCGGCCAAGCTATAGCAGAGACCAACCCTGATGGGACGCTCGGTGAACCTTACTTCCCAATTATGTGGAACGAGGCTCATTTCTTCAGGCGGCCTGGTGATTACATCTATACCCCCAAGGACCTGAGTGCAGCCGACCTAGAATCTCTGCAGATGATTAAGACGCTATCGAGCCTTATGCCCCCAGATCCTAAAGGCGACCTACCTTGTCGTCCTTTCACACTGCTTGCGGGCCGTGCTCTGGAGGCTGAGATTGGTTTGCTTTTGAACTTGTCTTTTTATTTTGGTTATTGATTGTTCCTTCTAACCCTTGACTCGCTCTATTTTGCCGGAAGAATGGCAGGAAAGTCTTGGGCCGAGCTGGAAAAAGTCTTGAACCCCTACTCAATTCCTGACGCTTCTCGGCCGCCTCCCAACGTGGTCGACCTGGAAGGGACGTCTAAAGTGCCACAAACCCCTAGGAGCCAAGGGAAGAAATCAGCGTCCAAAATTCGGTCGCCCCCTCGTCAGACGCTGTTCCCCTGTTGGAGCAGATTCTCGAGCGGTCCGCGAATTTCCGATGGCGATATTCCCGCTCTCGATCGAGGGCTTGGGGCTGGCCGACTTCGAGCGGTTCAAGAAGGAACCTATGGAAGTCTGCGCTTCCCTGTGCATGGGTGTCGGGAAAGCCTTGCAGGAAATGTCGAACGAACTTCAAGGTAATCTAAATTTCTAGCCCGTCTTAATTTCGCTTATTGTTGGTCGATTTAATGACCTTTGCTGCCTTTGTTTGCAGATGATAGAGCTGGAAAGGACACTACCTTGACCGATCTTGAGGTCGTGAAGAAGAAGCTGGAGAAAGCTGTTAGCTCAAAGCAACAGGCCGAGGGGGACCGGGCTAAGTTGGAGAAGAAGAACAAAGAACTCGCTGCTCAGGTGAAGAACTTGAAGAATGAAGCTGATGCCTTGGAAAAAGAGAAATCCGTCCTGGAAGAGAAGAGAGCCGAGTTGGAGGCTCAGGTGCAAAAGGTGGCCGGGCTTGCTAAGGATGCAGCGGTCTACCAATTTTCATAACGCTCTTGACCAGGTGCGGGTGCTGAATTCAGATTTAAGCATCAATTTTGATGAAAACATGATCAAGCCTGAGCACTGCGTAGAAGATAACCAGATCGTGCTGCCCGAGCAGTTCGATGAGAAGGGTAACACCACCCATCCTCGCTCGGTCATGTTTTGAAGCCCGCCTGCGAGCGGAGTAATTCTTGTAATCCTTTGACTAGCCTTCGGGCATAACAATTTGATTGGCCTGCCTTCGAGTAGTGTGATATTCGGGCGCTCGGCTTCGACCGTGCGTCTTTGGTTTGTAATGACATCTTTTTTCCTTTATTCATTTTATTTCGCTTGTTTGTTTGGATTTACTTATTTTGTCCGTTCACATTTTTCTAAGTTTTACGAACTTTTAGGCCGGTCATGGGCCGCTGTTTAGGACTTTGCGAGCATTCTTATTTTATGTCGATTGTGCATCGGTTCGTGCCTTTTCGAAGGCATTCGTTGTAGGCCGCTCGCCTGCCTACACTCGTTTTCGGGTTGCCACTTAACCCTTGAACAATGATGGTGCCAACTCGGTGGTACCTGGTCGTCTCGGCGACCTTGTTTGGGCCATTTCGATGGCACTCGATTGAGCCATTTCGATGGCACTCGATTGATTGGGCCAGCTCGGTGGCGCTCGATGTAGATCGTTTCGACGGCCTACAATTGTTTGTGGGTTGTTACTCAACCCTTGGGCCATTTCGATGGCTGTTGCGCCCCGAAAAATCCGGTTTGGACTTCTCGTTTGACAACGTGAAAATAGTAGAGCCGCCACCAATATTTATTTAGGAAAACATTGAAAAAACCTTTTTGGAAAATAGGTGGTCTTTTGAAAACACAGAGATGTAGGTTCGGAGGTCGGTTGCGCATGGGGAAGGTATGAGCACCCCACACACCCTTTCTACCGAAAGGGAACCATTAACTTGATGTGTGGTTTTGAAATGTTTGATTTGAAATAATCGTTCTACTTCTTTTCTTTTCTTTTTATTTGAATTTTTGTTTTATTGAAAACAGGAGGGGAAAAAGAATGTTTTTTGGGTTATCTTTGAAAATCAGGACAAAACAAATATGTTTTTTAAAAGGATGTTTGACGGGACAGGACCCCGCTCCTACGTACCCTCACTGAGATGAGGGATCAAAGCTACGTAGTTCTCGTTTTTTGCGTCCGAAAACGGCTTAAGAGTTTTTCGTAATTGGGTGAGCGTTCGTGGCGACCGAACAACAACGGTTAGAATGGCCACACTACTAACTCTTTTGAAAATATAATCGTCATTAATGACCTAAACGGCAACGGCGCGTTTGGTTATCAATGACTATTGGTTTTATTTAATAGGGAAGAAAACGTTTTCGCAAAGACGGGAGTGTTTGTGGAGACCGAACAACAACGGTTAGAATGGTCTCACTACTAACTCACCGGGAATAAGCAAATCATCATTAATAATCTAAATGACAATTTATCTTATCCTTATTTTGAAAATAAGAGGGCTTTTTATTTGAGTATAAGAAATGGGTTTTAGAAAAGAAGTAGTACACTTCAAATCAATTTTAAATCTATAACCAAATGCAAATGAGTGAATGAAGTTCAAACATGTTCAATTAATCAATCAATCAAGAACATGTTAGTCATTAACTAAGATTAAACATGCCCATATAATTAAGGGACTCAATTGTCAACGATGCGAGACAAAATTCTTAAAATATTTGTGTGCGTGTGTGAGAGAGGTGCATTTGTCTTAATGACTCTATGCTACACAGGTAGTAGACTTACGTCTTCATATAAGAGCACATGCATGGGGGAGGGAGTGCACACAATTAATTATAGGCCTAGGATATTCTTAGTTGGATGATTGAACATGTAAGCAAAGATGCAAGACTAAGCAAGCATGTGAATGCATGAGTATACAATAAGTGAATGTGCATTATAGAATGCAAGGCATGGCATTATTGGATGCATGACTAGGCAAGCATGTGAATGCATGAGTATACAATGATTGAATGTGCATTATAGAATACAAGACATGGCATTATTGGATGCATGAGCATTTAAGAATGGATGCAAAGCATACAAGTGAAATGAATGACTAGCATTTTATTTATGAATGGGTGGCATACAAGAGTGCATAAGAGGATGCAAGGGACATAAACATATAAGAATGCATGAGAGTGTCACATAGGCTAAATATGAATGAAGATGCATGAATGTGATAGTGCTTTGGTAAGGAATGGTAAAAAGTTTAGGTAAGAAAGTGGTAAAATGTTTTTGGGTTTTAGTGTTTTGGGAATGAGATGAAATGTTATTGTCTTGAAAGTGGTAAAAACGTTTTAGGGTTTATTTTATGAAGATAAAAAGTTTAAAATGCAAGTGAGAAAATGTTTTGGGTATTTTTGCAAATTGATAAGTGGTAAAACTTTAGGTAAAAAGTTAGTGAAGGGTAAAGTAAAAATGCATGAGGTGAATGGTAATTATTTAATGAGATGGTAAAGTAAAAAAGTTAAAATGTTTTTTTTACTTTTGGTAAAAAGTTAATGAGTGGTAAGGTAAAAATATAAATGAGTGGTTAAAAGTGAAAAAAACATTAACACAATTATACACATCTACACAAGATCAAACAACATATTTTAAGCACAACAATGAACCCTAAAAAGGCCTATAAGGCCGAAACCTCATGTGAACAAAACCCTAAATTATTTTATGCCAAAATGCACAATCAACACATTGAACAAAACATAAGATTAAACCCTAAACTATCATGCCATGCTACAAGATATTAGTCAAACAAAATCATGCTTCATATTCATACCAATCAAAGGGAAAAACAACAAAACCCTAACCTTTTTTGAGTACTCAAAATCAAAGCCTCTATATCCCAACATCAAGCCAAAAACCAAATTTACACATCATGGTATGAAACAAGAATGCAAGACTAACATGCAACATATGATATAAAAAAAATCTTTATTTACAAAATGATGTTTAATGAAAAGAAAAATAAAAAATGTGGGTGTGAAAATGCAAAACATATGGTTAAAACAAAAGAACACCTTCATCAAGGCCAAGGGCTCACTTCAAACACCCAAGGCTCCCAATGTCCTTGACATAGTGTTTGAAATGAGCCCTCTAAGCCTCTTTGAGAGAGGAAAGAGGAGTAGAAGAAGAATCTACATGCTAAAAAACTAAAAATGCAAAAGAGATTAGGATTACCTCTAGATCCAAGCTAACAAGAGTAGAAAATGAAGATCAAAAGTAACAAATTACCAACAATCTTCACAAATCAACAACAATAGCCAACAAACTTGAAGAAAACCAACCCTTTGATGATGTAAAAATGGAATTAAAGATGAAAGGAAGAAGATATATGAATATGGAGTGGGTTTGAGGTGGTTTGGTGGATGAAACTTGAAAAGAAAATGGAGGAGGAAGGAGAGGGGATTTTCGGCCAAGGGAGAGATAGAGGAGGAGAGGTTTTGGTGCTAGGGTCAAAATGAGAGTGTGTTTTTTATTGTCTCTTATTTTTGGGCTTTTATATGGGGTGCCACATTAAGGGTATTTGTGACAATGTGCTTCTTGCAAACCAATAGGATTTGAGATCAAATTCAAATCAATGGTCAAGATTGCAATGCACAAGGATTAGGGGTAGTAAGAAAGCACAAGTGAGGGTGAGGAGGAGGGGTGAGGCGCATGACACAAAAAAAAGAGGTTAGTGTGAAAAAAAACTATTTTTGGAATGAAGGCTCATATGAGGAATGATCTAGAATAGGGTTAAGGGTATTTTTGTGAATGTTATTAAAGAGTGAGTGTGAGTGGGTGGGAGGATTTACCAAAAGGGGCAAAGTTAAGGATAAGATCAAATCTATTCTTAAGAATTAAGAAATAGAAGAGTGTAGAAGATTTTATTGAGAAAAAGAGAGGAGGTAGCGCATACATGCTGAAATGGGAGAGGAAAATATGAAAAAAAAACTTGTTTTTGGTCTTTTGTCTTATTGAGGACACTTCCTCCTTTTTGCATTTTGAATTTTGAATTTTTGGGCATGCAAATAAGAGTGCACCTATTGAAACTGTGTTACATGTTTTTGGGCACCATAAAATAGCCTCCCCAATTATTCTAGACAATCAAAATTGTCATTTAATAATTGGGGAATTTTTTTAATGGTCTTTTAGCATTTTTTATGCAATAAAAATAGGGAAAATGCATTTTTAATTATTTTAGAGTAGGATATTCTCTCTAAAAATTGTACAAAAATTATCTTGGATGGAATAAAATGTACTTTTTGTGGATGCACATTTTTTGACGAGAAAATCATCCTGTTGTGAAAAATGACCAAAATGACCTTTACCCTAAAAAAACCCTAGTTTGTCTAAAAAGCGCATTCCAACTCCAAAAATGATTTTAGAGGCCTTGAAATGACTTTTAGAAACCTAAATGCAATGCATGATACTCTTTACTCCTTAATCTATTTATTTTGTGGAAAATTAGGGTTTTGACCTAAGCCGGACAAAATTGGGGTATGACAATGGCACATTGCGTTCGTTTGACAAATCCTCGGTCGCTCTTCTGCCACGGGCATGTTGAGCGACCGGGCATACATTCTTTGCGAGAAAGTAAAGTACAAAGCAGATTTCAAAGGTCAGGCCTCAGTAAAAAACCCAGTGGGAAAAAGAGCGCCTGCCTGTCTTTCATTCATTGATAGGTCGTTTATTACATTTAAACATAATACTTTCTAAGTTTGTCAGCATTCATGTTCTGGGGATAGTCGCCCCTTCCATGGTTTCCAGCTCGTATGCCCCCTTGCCGGTCTTCTTAACGACCCTGTATGGGCCTTCCCAATTAGGTGCTAGCTTTCCCTGGCGGGCATTCTTGTTTCCGACGTCAGTGCGCCTCAGAACGAGCTGGCCGATCGTGAAATCTCTCTTTTGAACACGAGCGTTGTACCTGGCTGCGACCTTCTGCTTGATCAATTGTTCTCTAAGTGATGCTTGGGTGCGCAGTTCTTCAATTAGATCCAACTCTTCTCGAATGGCTCGGTGGTTGTCGGCCATTACTGGGGGATTCAAAGTTCTCCAGTTTAGCTCGCCCATTTCTATGGGTAGGACAGCATCAGTTCCATACACAAGCCTGAAGGGCGATTCCCCGGTCGATGAGTGTGGGGTCGTCCTGTATGCCCAGAGAACGGATTGCAGCTCTTCGACCCAATTCCCTTTTTCTTCGCCAAGTCTTCTTTTTAAACCACGCAGATGACTCGCTGGTCGCTTCACTTGGCCGTTGGTCTCGTGGATGTTCGACCGAGGTGAAACATTTGTTTCACCCCTAAGTCGCCAACATTTCTCTGAACCTCTTATCTCGCGAACCGGGTACCATTGTTCGCTATCACCGCGCGGAATCCCAAAACGCGCTAGCACACACCGCCAAGAACTTGCCGACTTTCTTTGATGTGATAGTTGCAAGAGGCTCGGCCTCGATCCACTTCGTGAAATAATCGACTGCCACGATCAAGAATTTGAACTGGCCTGGAGCGTGTGGAAACGCCTAGCAGATCCATGCCCCACCGTGCAAACGGCCAAGGTGAGACAAGACTTTGCAATTCTGAAGATGGTGCAACATGGACGTCGGCATGCACTTGACATTTCTTGCATTTCTGAACTAATTTCTTAGCATCTTCGTCTATAGTCGGCCAATAATAACCGGCCCTGAGAGCTTTCTTCGCTATGGATCGTGCGCCTTGATGGCTCCCACAGACACCCTCGTGGATATCTCTTAACACATGGTCGGCTTCGACCGACGATAGGCATCTCAGCAGTGGAGATGAGAACCCTCTTCGATACAAGTTTCCTTCAATCACTGAATATTTGGTCGCCCTTAACCTGACCAATTTCGCCTGTTTTTGGTCGCTTGGCTATTCTCCTCCAACAATGTATCGTAGAATGGGGGCGATCCAATCATTATCTTGATCAACACAAAGAACGGCCAAAGACTGGCTTGGCTTGGTCGATATGCTCGACCGATTTAAAGTCTCCTGGATCAAGCTTCTGTGATTTCCAGGGCTTTTGGTACTTCCTAATTTTGAGAGGATGTCTGCTCGAACATTCTCAGTTATAGGCACATGCCTCACTTCTGCTCGGTTGAACTGTTTGAGGAGCTCTCTTACTCTGGCCAAATAGCTTTTGAGCACGTCATCTTTAGCATCATACAACTCTTTGATTTGTGAAATGACCAGCAAGGAATCTGAATGTAGTTCCACACGGCCGACATTGAAATCCTCGCGAGCCGCAATGCGGGCTTATGCACGCCTCATACGGCCCGGTTGTTCGACGTGTGGAAGGCGAAAGTCAAGGATACCTCCACAAAGCAAGGCCTTCCGAATTCTCTAATATCAAGCCTGCTCCACTACCTTTACTATTGGACGATCCATCTACGTGCAAAAGTCAAAGTCGCTCTTGCGGTTGCTCATCCGAACCGGGGTCATCTCGCCATGAAGTCGCCAATACTTGTGCTTTGGCGGCGATCCGATTCAAACTTAATACCAAACTCACCGAGTTCCACTACCCACTTTATCATTCTTCCACCCAGTGTCCGCCGATGTAGGACTTGCCTTATTGGTTGGTCGCCCTCCCACGACCGGTGGGCTACTGTAAATAGGGCCTCAATCTTGAGGGGCCACCAAAAGTGCAAGAGCTAACTTTTCTATTTTCTCGATATCTCTCGCCGCCCTCGCAGCATTTTTGTCGATGAAGTAGACCGCTTTGCTTCAGTCGTTCTCCCGACTAAAACAAATACTCAAGACCTCTTCCGTTATTGCTAAGTATAAATACAGATTTCCCCAAAGAATGGCTTAGTCATGATCGGCGGGTTAGTCGTGGCTTCTTTCGCTCATCCAACGCCATTGGATTGGTCGGTCCACTCAAATTCTGTATTCTTCTTTAAGAGTCTGAACAAAGGAAGCGACTTGCAGGCCGCTTTAGGTATGAATCTTGACAAGGCAGCAACCATGCCATTCAGTTGTTGAATTTCTTTCTTGGTGGTGGGCGGCCTCATGTCGGCGACCGCCCTACACTTATCAGGATTGGCTTCAATGCCTCTTTTTGTTAGGTGAAAGCCCAAAAACTTGCCGGCCCTCATACCAAAAGTACACTTTTCTGGATTCAATCTTAACGAGTTCTTTCTGGCTTCTTCAAATTCCTCTCTTAGGTCGCTCACATGGTCTTGGTCGGTCATACTTTTAATGATCATATCATCTAGGTACACTTCAGATATCCGACCGAGCTGTTTCCTGAAGATCTTGTTCATCATACGCTGGTAGGTCGCCCCAGCGTTCTTCAGGCCGAACGACATTACCTTATAGTGAAAATTGCCACGATCTGTCATAAAGGCAGTCTTGTGTCGATCAGTGGGGTACATCGTAATCTGATTGTAGCCCGAGTAAGCATCCAGAAAAGATAACAGTTTGTAGCCCGAGGCACCATCGACCAGCTTGTCAGTGTTGGGCACAGGAAAGGCATCCTTCGGGCATGCCTTGTTTAGGTCGGTGTAGTCCACACACATACGCCATTTGCCATTCTTTTTCTTTACCAGCACGACATTGGATAACCAAGTCGTGTACTTAATCTCTTCGACGAAGTTAGCCTTCACTAGGTTCTCAACGGCCTTTACTGCGACTTGAGATTTTTCTTCACTCTGTGTTCGCCTTCTCTGGGCGACCGACTTAGCTCCTTCATCGACCGAAAGCTGATGGCACGCAATCTCTATGGGAATACCTAGCATATCTGATGCCTGCCATGCAAATAGGTCGGCATAGTCCCTTAGGCATTCCATGAGCTCTTGCTTAACTTGCTCAGGTAGGTCGCTACCTAGCTTCACTGTTTTTGTTGGGTCGCCGCCAACCGTATATCCGCCGCCTCCCGCGAGGCTCCAACCTTTTTAACCTGTTTTTTAGCTCTCGGGCTAAGTCGTCATCATTGTCCTCAGGGTCGCTATCTGGGTCGTAACGGGCGTCCAGATCGGCGAGGTTCACTTGGTGACTTTCACTGACACTTTTGGCGCTTGGACCGATGTCTAGCTCATCACAAATATCTTGATATAGATAATGACTTCGTTTGGCCGCCTCTAAGTCGGCCGCCAGGGTAACTACTTGGTCGTCTTTGCTGTAAAACTTCATCTTTAAATGCACAGTGGAAGCAACGGCCTCTAGTTTACCCAAGGTCGGCCTGCCAATGATACACTGGTAGCAAGATTTTATAGGAAGTACAAGGAACGTCGTCCGCACTGCCCCCGCATAAGGTGCTGCATGATCGCTACCAAATGTGACTAAGAGTTCAATTGTCCCTAAGGGATAAGTGGTCGCTCCATTGAAGCCCGTTAGCGGAGTATGATCGGCCTGCGGGATTATTTCACTTCGATCCATTTTCAGCTTGTCAATCAACTCCTCGAACATAATATCGGCCGAGCTTCCTTGGTCGACCAGAATTCTTCGAACCTCTGTGTTGGCCATAATCGCTCGACCACCAATGGAACGTGAATCGCTTGGCCTCGCCATCTAGCAGGCCTTCATCCCCAAAAGAAATGGGCGGTCTATTCGAGACCGGCCGTTCTGCTGAAGTCGCTCCAACCATCTGGATTTCATCCCACTTTCTTTTTGTGGCTTTGTTGGAGTCCCTGCGATCTAGAGGGTTGCCACCATGAATTACCATAGCAACATTGCGACCTCTTGATTGCCGAGTGTCTCGATCTTCTTCAGATCCATCTTTGTCTTTGGCGGTCGTTGTAACCATAGCGCCCTTTCCTCTGTTCTGGGCAGGGGCCCCTGTCTTTTCTTGAGGTCACTCGCTTTCCTCAGACCTCACATACTTACTCAACTTTCCCTTCTGGATAAGGTCTTCAATGTCGTCTTTCAGGGCCATTCAGTCGTTGGTGTCATGCCCTTTGCTCTTATGATAGCAGAGTAGTATCTCTTGGTCACCGCCCCCTTTGAGTACAAGAGGTCGCCGCTTTACTCCCACAAACACGCTTGTTTTGGCACTCACCGTGTAGATTTGTGCAATAGAAGTATTCGATTTGAGTACGCCGCTCGTATTTTTATCTCGATAGTCCGGCCGGTTGTCTCGGCGGCCTTCTTGCCCCTTGGTGTAACACCCCCTTACTCTTAATACTTTAATTTATAAAATCAGAGTTCAAAAATCATTTTTCTTTTCAAAGATACATCCTCAAGGGAATGCTACGTTTATCAAACATCGCTTTCACTTAGCCAATAATACTTTTCATTAATAAAATATAATTGCGTGATACATAGCACGACTTAAAATGGGGCGAACCCTCAAATGCTAATACATCAATCTATTACAGTTCAACACTAATTTTTAAACAACTAATAGACTACCCGGCTTCCCAGTTCGACGTCACAGAGCAAGACGTCACAGAGCAAGGACCTTCACCCAGGATCACCTGCACATCACCTGTTTGTCGCCACGAGAGCAGGCAACATAAAAATGCTAGGGTGAGTCTCTTTTCATAAATAATAAAATGTATGATAAACATTATGCTAGAGAAAGACAACTAGCAACACTCCGACTCAACCAACCACACAACACACCAAGTTAAGGCACACCAACTCCTAATCATCAAAGACACCAATGTGCATGCGTATATGCGTGCAATGCAATGCAACCCAAACTCCACGGGTAATATGCATGTGGATCCATAAGACCGAAGTCTTCTGCTCATCAATAAGACCAAGTCTTCGCTCCACAAATAGATCAAGTCCAACCCAAACTCCACTGTAATATGCATATGATTTATGCGACACAATGAAACATGCATCCTAACACACCAAGCCAATCTTAATGCGCACAATGCATACTTACCGACAATGCCTCAAAGGCACATCACCGCATCATGCAAATTTACACAAAAATAGCGGTCATAGACCCATCACCAAGACCGCACCTTTTCACAAAAATAGCGGTGTCATAGACCCATCACCAAGACCGCAGCCTTTTTCGCTCATAAATAGGACCTAAGTCCTCTCGCCACCTCTAGACCAAGTCCTCTCACGATAACCCTAAGGCTAACACCACTGCACATCATCGCACTAAGGTCGACATCTCTACATCGCCCAATAGCTCTATAGCTAGCGCCCAACTCACCGGAAATCTCCACACCTCATTCACCAACTCTATGACAAACTTTGACACCTCGGCCATAGTTTCAAAACTAGTGTCCAACTCACTGGACACTTTGCCACCTAAAGTAGTGGATCGCATAGTCACTACGAGGACCACAACGTCACCTAGGACTAAACGTCACCTAGAATCAAACTCGACTACACCATTCACCACTTAAGCGCTTCTCAAGACTAGACAAAGACTCACAAAGTGGCGTCTAGCAAATGTTCTATGCTACTGGGGTCGAATCGCACCTCGGACACTCATCCTCACCCCAAGACTCTCGCATCACCTCGGCACTCTCACATCACCTCGGCTACACACACCGGACTTGGCGCAAGGGGCACGCCTCATTTGGCGCCCCCCACCGAGACCCTCACGGCACAAGGGCATGCCACACTTGGTGCCCCTCACCGTGACCCCCACCCACGCCAAAGCATAACGCGTAACATACACCAACACAACGCGCAGACAAAGATTTCACTTCGCACACTCACTCATTGTACTCTACAACACCACCTCTAAGCATCTACACTTGAACATACCACACTTAAGCGCAACACCTCGCCTCGGCTACTTCACCTAGGCACACTACACTTAAGCGCAACAACTCATTTCGATTAATATACTTAAGTACACAACGTATACAACACTTCAATATAACTACGACCTTCCTACATCTCGGCCATGCTGACTTCGACGAACATCCCCTGCACTACAGCAGCCACACTTAGGCATGATTACGCTACCCTTAACACCTCTACACCTCGACATTACGTACTTCGATCATCATACACTTCACTTAAATAGCTACACTTAGTCATACTTAAATCTGCACCTTGACACCTCACTTAGGCAGCTACGCCTCGTCATCATTCACCTCGGCACACAGGCACTAGGCCTCCTCTCTGCACCATAAATCATCTCGGTATCTATACTTATACCACAACTACCTTACTTACTTCACTTTAGCCTTAACACAATTGGGCTACACTACTTCGATTCACCCTCAATCCCCTCGGTTCACCACCTCGGCTACGCCTCCACCTAGGCGCACACTACACTTTCAATGGCGCCCTTCAGCCTGACCTCGGTTTCCTAGTTACTTCACTTAGGCAACCTATCCTTCCTCACTTCTCTGCCACTCGCCTCAGTTCACTTAGGAACAAACCCATCTTCATCCACCTTGGCAACCACGCCCAAAGAACTACACTCCCGCATAGATACACGCTACACGCCAAGAATCACCTCGGTATACCTACGCTACACCCCGGCAACTACAAGTCGACTCCCACATTGGGTCTAAGCCACACTTACACCTCATCGTCATTTACCTCGATTTCTACCTTGGTTACCACCTACAGTTACACTTAGGAACATCACCTCTTCAACATTCACCTCAGCTACTATCTATGGTTACACTTAAGAACAATACCTCATCTCTACAACTACCTCGCTTTGCCTCTGTTATACTCACAACACCTCGACGCACCTCATTGCACCTCGACATACACACCTTACCCTTCGTTTTCCACTACACAGTGTAACACCCCCTTATATTTAAAGCTAATTCAATTAATTAAAATCAGAGTTTTTCAAAATCTTTCCACGCACCTCAAGAGGTGGTACATTTCAAATAAAACATCATCAAAACATAATCAAATCCAAACGCATCAACGCTGCATCATGCATAACATAGTCAAGTGGTTACAATCCTCAAAATAACTCATTTAGCGCTTACATTAGTCCATCAATAGTTTGCAAAGACAATGAAATAAAATTGAGTTCACATACTCAATACATAGGTTCAAAATAAGTTTAATACATAACCATAAATAATACTAAGACCCAACCCCTGTTACTTATCGAGTGACTCAATAAAACCCCAGAGGCACAAAGACCATCACTCGAATCACCTGTTTGTCGCCACGAGAGCAGCAACAAGAAATGCTAGGGTGAGTCTCTTTACATAATTTATAACAAGTAAGATAAGCATTATAATTAGGAAGCATCTAGCAATAATAAAGACATAGTAATCATGCTAATTGCCATTCAATTATAATATCCACAAACAATAAGATTCTCACCATTTAAGCATCAACAAGATTTCTATGAATGTATGGATGTAAGCATGTATGCAATATGCATGTGGATCCATACTCACCACCAAACCCCGTCGGGCAACACACCACCATTTTGGCCGAAGCCACATCACCATCCTCACCTTCGCGTAATGCATATGATGTATGTGACACTATGACAAATGCATCATCACAGTCCATCAAAATATATATAAAATTACATTTGGGACCTAAGCCCACGTCATTTATTAACTCACCACCATTGTCAATCCTTGACCATCACCATCTCAATTGTTAATCACCACCACCTCAATTATTAATCACCACCACCTCAATTATTAATCATCACCTCATCATTTATTAATCATCCTCCATCATTTATTAATTTAAATCACACCTAAGGACCTTTTCTTCACTTAGGGACCATTTTGACACACCAAAATAAATTTAGGAACTTAGGAATTCAACAGCACAAGGTTTTGGAAGATCCCCACTGGAGGCGCACACACTGGCGCGCAGAAGAGAGGCGCGCAAGAAGGCGCGCGGATAGGTCGCTCTAACTCTCAAAGTTTCTGTCCTTCTGTGAGAGGTGTGCGCACGAGGTTACGCGCAGGGACGCGCGTGCAAGATGGCGCGCAGTCTTGATCAAGCCTTGGCCTCCTTGCGCGTAAGTTTGCGCGCGCGCGCAAGATGGCGCGCAAAGACACCATTTCCAGACACAGGCGCCAAGTTGCCCAAAGAATCGCGCCTCCCCGCCACACACACACACACACGGCTTGACACACAGCGCCAAGTTGCCCAAAGAATCGCGCCTCCCCCTGCACAACCCCACACGCACAATTTCAAGAACTGTGCACCAAAATGCTAGGCATTTGGCGCCCCCCCTTCCAACCCATACCCAACACACTTCAAAAACCTAATTTCTTCCAAACAAATTAATTCTCACATAACCACACCAACATAGCCAATGAATTATTAATGCTAATTATCATATTTACTTGTTCATGCTCATATGACCAAATCATCAAACATACACTATGCATATATCACAACTCATGCTTCCAAAACAACAATCAACATGCTATAACCAAATTCAAGCATTTAAACATCAATCATACAATCAACATACAATCAACATACAATCAACATACAATCAACACAATCATTCCTAGAGCTATTCTCACTATAATACACATCCTACAAGCTACAAAAGATGTATGGAGAATCCCCTAACCTTGGGTGAGCTTGAAACCTCCAAACAATCACCAAAGTCACCAAACAAAACAAGCCTCTTCAAAGTGCAGCTGAAGGCCGAATGTTTTCTCTCTCTAGGGTGGAAATGGAGTTCAAAAATAACAAGTGTGAGCTTAAGGGACTCATGGAAATGAAACAAGGAAAGGAAAATAAGGGTGTTTAGGACCAAAGCCTTCACTTACCAACACAAAACTTGAGGAAAGTCTCCTCCTTTTTCCCCTTCAATGCTGAAAACGTGACCCTCTTGCTTTGGGTAGCCATGGAAAATTCAAAATGAAAGAAATAAGCTCATGGAACTTAAGGAAATGGAATGGGGAAAAGAAATGGTGAAGAAAGGGGTCAAAATCATCACTTACCCACCAAAACCCAAGCAAGCTTCCACCTTTTTCCCTCCCTCTCCTTTCACGCAGCAGCTGACCTCCTTTCCCCCACCTCCTTCGTTGCTTTCTTTCTCTAAAATGAGGGTTATGTTACTTTAGCTTGGACCCCTAACCTTTATGACTAGAAATGGGCCTAAATAATGGCCCTTGGGCCTTATCCTCCACTCCTACTTTTAATTCATCACACCTCCTGGAAATAAAATAAATCCAACTCAATACTCCTACTTAAAATAAATTAGACCCCTTTTAGGTAAAATAAACCCAACTTAATTAATTACTTTAATTAAGTGTTGCAACCCTTAAATAACTTAATTAATTAAATAACTAAATTATTTTAGGCGTTACAACTCTCCCCCACTTAAAGAATTTCGTCCTCGAAATTACCTGAATCGAACAACTCTGGGTAAGATTCTCTCATCTTGCTCTCCAACTCCCAAGTCATGCTTTCTCCCACAGCTCCTAGCCAAACTACCTTCACCAACTTGATCTCCTTACCTCTTAAGACCTTCACCTCACGATCCTCAATTCTAACTGGCATTGTCTCCACCGTAAGGTTATCTCTCACCTCCACATCGTCCATCTGCACTACATGAGATGGGTCTGGCACATACTTCCGCAACTGAGACACGTGGAATACATCATGTAGATTAGCAAGGTTAGGTGGCAAGGCCACCCGATAAGCAACTTTCCCAACTCTCTCTGAAATCTGATATGGTCCAATAAAACGTGGAGTTAACTTCTTAGACTTCAACGCACGGCCTACACCTGTCGTCGGAGTAACTCTTAGAAATACATGATCACCCGCCTGAAATTCTAGATCCTACTCGATTATTCATATACCATCTATTCCGATGCAGGGACACCATCCTCTCAACTACGATTTGCGATTAGCTTACCCTATTTAAGTTTCCAATCTCTGGTGCTCACTTCCGAACTCAACCTACTAACCCAACCTATCTCTTTCATCTAATTGACCTACTCGTCTTCATTACTAATAATTCCACACCGAGTTCTCTAACAATCCGCACTCCCGGTGCTTAGCAACAATCCTGAATCATGTTAACATCAAACGACATCTGCATTTCAGGTGTATGCACACTACAAAGAATTACCCTTCCTTACTCCCTCAATTACTCACCTTGGTTACACTACGCTTGAGCACAACACTCTTAAACGCAACATTTCATCCGGGTAGATATACAGTATACTTAAACACCCACTCCTTTACACTTAGTTTATATACATCCCACTATACTTCGACAACTTCAATATTTCGACAAACACTAACTTCGACTTACACTTTACCTCCATATCTCCATAATCGTATTCATACTAGATTTCGATATACTTAATTGCACATACCTACTACTAGATCTTCAGCAATATATATACTTTGACAGACATACTCCTCACTTAGATATTTACACCTATTTCAACAACTCTGCTCTTCGACCATGCTTACATTTCGACTCATCCATACTTAGTTAACACCACACTTCGATACCTATACACTTCGACACTCACTCATCAATCACCTTTGTATTTATAAAGACAAAGAATGAACCGCACTTTTTTAACTATAAAGACGGCCGAAAATTCAATTCAAAAACAAGAACGCTAAGTTGCAAACCAAAGACTTTTTAAATACAAAACAGCGTACAATTTAAATCACTACACATAACATTTTCTCAATTTCATTTACCTTCTAATCACGCAATTCAATTACCACTTTGAACATGTATCAAAATTCCTAACGAAAATTCGGCAGAGTTTCCTCTGAAATATGGACATTTCAGAAATATTTTTACCTGTATAACCAGTCCAGACATCAATTCTTGTTCAAAACTCATTAATCCTCGCACATATATAAAATTTACGGTTTTCCAAAAGATTTGTAAATTCAACTAACACAGACCCGCAATCGAAGTCCATATTCAAGCATAACAATTAAACAATCAAATCTTTATGGTTGCGTTCTTAAGTTTCAAACAAACATAATTTCTCGAAATAGCGTTTTTGATTCGAAAATTCACGAACTCCAATTTTCGAAAACCGTTCAAACATAACATAAACAACATTTTAAAATTTCCCTAAACGTGAGTAAAACTCACCTTTTTGTTTCAAAAGATTTTACCTCGTCAAACCATGAAATTATTGGAAGACCTCGTCATTTTTCAAACAACATCAATCCATGACCTAATCGGTCCTAAAGCTACAATCACGTCACACCTCGTAATAAAATTCTAAACAACTTGGAACAGAATTTAACACAATTCTTGACATTACGTTCATTCCCAAAAACACAGAATTTTCCAAGTACTGCTTTCTTTTCAAAATTATAGAATTCACAATTTTGTCCAAAAAGGAAAACTATACGTAACCCCAAATCTCTTTATAACACGAACACGTTGCCACACAAAACAACCACTTATTATTTTCAAAATTTAGTTTCCCGACATAAACTCAGAAATTAGAAAAGTCAATCATTTCATCTTTGCCCAAAAAGGAGACTATACGCGAATCCTAACCTTAATTGTTATAACCGAGCACCGCATTTCATTTCAGTACATACTTCAAACAATTTAGCACTAATCAAAATTAAACTCACGTGCATTACGTAAAACATCAACCTATAGCAAAACGTCAATCAAAGGTAACAATATTCACAAGCAATCCTTCAAATATTGTCTATCCACTACTCTTAGGCTTATTCACAACTCACTTCATCAACTACACTTAGTCACTTCACCTTTGACTATTACACTTACTATTCAAACGTACCTAAACCTCGGTACTACATACTTTGACTCCCACATACTACGTCGCATGCCTATTACATCTCCACACACCTATGGTTAAGCAACTACACCTTAGTTCATATGTAGTCCTATGTACCTAACCTTCCTCTTCTTTCTTTCCTTTGATCCTCATACTATGATCATACTTGAGCCCACTACTAAACACTTTCCTTCACAACTAGTCCAATGCTCATTAAGAACTTCACGAAGGTTACAACACCCTTAGGCATACTTAATCTACACCTTTACTTTGTACCAAAACTCTATCTTCAGGTTACCAAAGTCTCACTCGATTTATTCCAAACACCATTAATTTATCGCTAGGAACTACGCCATATCAATCATTTAAATACCAATGCTCCTATCTTACGTCAATCCTTATTTTGACATCTCCCGACTATCAAACCCCAATTCAAACTCAAACTTCCATAAGGCACCTATTTTTTTTCTAAAAATTAATGGTCAATCAACTTGCACACACCACTCAATCAATCAAGTTGAAATTAGTATATATTCAAAATTTACAATAATTACGAGTTATTGTCGCTTCTTTCATTGGGGATGAGTGATCGGGGTGATCACCCTCCTACTCATGCAACCAACTAATTAAGGTCACAAAACTACTTTCTTTCAATTCTATATCTACCGCATTAAAAGACTTTTAACGCAAATCGAGTGCGAAAGGCGTCGTCCACGACTTTCACTCCTTTGACGTCGTTAGAACTCTTTTAATCACGAGATACCCGAATGATGCAGACAAAACCGCACGAATGCAGATAAGGTCAATGCCACAATTACGATTATACGGTTCATCCACGAGGCACGCCAATGAATGAACAAACCAACAAAAGTCACAAGAATAAATATCAACATAATTATGATTCGTAACGAGTACTAAGACTCGAGGTTAACAGACTCGACAACTTGGCGGACGGACCGAATCGCTCCGATACCACTAATGTAACACCCCCTTATATTTAAAGCTAATTCAATTAATTAAAATCGAGTTTTTCAAAATCTTTCCACGCACCTCGAAGAGGTGGTACATTTCAAATAAAACATCATCAAAACATAATCAAATCCAAACGCATCAACGCCATCATGCATAACATAGTCAAGTGGTTACAATCCTCAAAATAACCTTGTTTAGCGTTTACATTAGTCCATCAATAGTTTGCAAAGACAATGAAATAAAATTGAGTTCACATACTCAATACATAGGTTCAAAATAAGTTTAATACATAACCATAAATAATACTAAGACCCAACCCCTGGTATTCTTATCGAGTGACTCAATAAAACCCCCAGAGGCACAAAGACCACCATCACTGAATCACCTGCTTGTCGCCACGAGAGCAGTGCAACAAGAAATGCTAGGGTGAGTCTCTTTACATAATTTATAACAAGTAAGATAAGCATTATAATTAGGAAGCATCTAGCAATAATAAGACATAGTAATCATGCTAATTGCCATTCAATTATAATATCCACAAACAAGAAGATTCACATTTAAGCATCAACAAGATTTCTATGAATGTATGGATGTAAGCATGTATGCAATATGCATGTGGATCCATACTCACCACCAAACCCCGTCGGCAACACACCACCATTTTGGCCGGCCACATCACCATCCTCACCTTCACAGTAATGCATATGATGTATGTGACACTATGACAAATGCATCATCACACCATCAAAATATATATAAAATTACATTTGGGACCTAAGCCCACGTCATTTATTAACTCACCACCATTGTCAATCCTTGACCATCACCATCTCAATTGTTAATCACCACCACCTCAATTATTAATCACCACCACCTCAATTATTAATCATCACCTCATCATTTATTAATCATCCTCCATCATTTATTAATTTAAATCACACCTAAGGACCTTTTCTTCACTTAGGGACCATTTTGACACACCAAAATAAATTTAGGAACTTAGGAATTCAACAAAGACAAGGTTTTGGAAGATCCCCACCGAGGCGCACACACCGGGCGCTGCTAGAAGAGAGCGCGCGCAAGAAGCGCGCGCGGATAGTCGCTCTAACTCTCAAAGTTTCGTCCCTTCGCGAGAGGTGTGCGCCGCGAGGTTACGCTGCGCAGGGCCGCGCGTGCAAGATGGCGCGCAGCCTTGATCAAGCCTTGGCCTCCTTGCGCGTAAGTTTGCGCGCACAGCGCAAGATGGCGCGCAAAAAGACACCATTTCAGACACAGCGCCAAGTTGCCCAAAGAATCGGCGCCCCTCCCCACACACACACACACGCTTGACACAGCGCCAAGTTGCCCAAAGAATCGGCGCCCCCCGCACAACCCCACACACGCACAATTTCAAGAACCAGCGCCAAAATGCTAGGCATTTGGCGCCCCTTCCAACCCATACCCAACACACTTCAAAAACCTAATTTCTTCCAAACAAATTAATTCTCACATAACCACACCAACATAGCCAATGAATTATTAATGCTAATTATCATATTTACTTGTTCATGCTCATATGACCAAATCATCAAACATACACTATGCATATATCACAACTCATGCTTCCAAAACAACAATCAACATGCTATAACCAAATTCAAGCATTTAAACATCAATCATACAATCAACATACAATCAACATACAATCAACATACAATCAACACAATCATTCCTAGAGCTATTCTCACTATAATACACATCCTACAAGCTACAAACAATCACCAAAGTCACCAAACAAAACAAGCCTCTTCAAAGTGCAGCTGAAGGCCGAATGTTTTCTCTCTCTAGGGTGGAAATGGAGTTCAAAAATAACAAGTGTGAGCTTAAGGGACTCATGGAAATGAAACAAGGAAAGGAAAATAAGGGTGTTTAGGACCAAAGCCTTCACTTACCAACACAAAACTTGAGGAAAGTCTCCTCCTTTTTCCCCTTCAATGCTGAAAACGTGACCCTCTTGCTTTGGGTAGCCATGGAAAATTCAAAATGAAAGAAATAAGCTCATGGAACTTAAGGAAATGGAATGGGGAAAAGAAATGGTGAAGAAAGGGGTCAAAATCATCACTTACCCACCAAAACCCAAGCAAGCTTCCACCTTTTTCCCTCCTCTCCTTTCACGCAAAGAAATGACCTCCTTTCCCCACCTCCTTCGTTGCTTTCTTTCTAAAATGAGGGTTATGTTACTTTAGCTTGGACCCCTAACCTTTATGACTAGAAATGGGCCTAAATAATGGCCCTTGGGCCTTATCCTCCACTCCTACTTTTAATTCATCACACCTCCTGGAAATAAAATAAATCCAACTCAATACTCCTACTTAAAATAAATTAGACCCCTTTTAGGTAAAATAAACCCAACTTAATTAATTACTTTAATTAAGTGTTGCAACCCTTAAATAACTTAATTAATTAAATAACTAAATTATTTTAGGCGTTACACACAGCACCTTGGCGCACCATATTGCACCTCGGCATACACATCCTATCTTCCATCGCACCTACACCTCAACACATACACCTCGATATATACACCCTATACCTCAGCAATACTAGTTTAGACGTCCATACACTACACTTCATCCACTACACATAGGCTTATTCACAACTCACTTCATCATCTACACTTAGTCACTTCGGTCACTACACTTACGCTCCGTCACCTATATTCAACTTATACGCTTTGAAACACATACGCCTCACTTCGACAAGTACAATTCGATACCTATACTTAGTCCGACACACCCTTATACTTCTACGTACGCTCCTTCGACTCATGTATACTTCGACACACACATCTCTCGACACTTACATACTTCGACACACACATCTCTCGACACTTACATACTTCGACACACACATCTCTCGACACTTATATACTTCGACACACAATGAGTTCTGATACACTTGTAGATAGGCATCTACACCTCGACCGTTAGGTCTCTCTACACGCCTAGTCTACCTCTTCTCCCCTTCTCTAGTTCTCACGCTATGATCATACTTAAGCCAACTACTAAACACTTTCCTTTCACAACCAATCCAACACTCATTAAGGACTTCACGAAGGTCACAATACTCACACAAGCTCACTGGGACTGAGAGTTTCTCAGCTCCCATTCCTCTCCGTTGTCTCTCATAGGAATCTACTCAATATCAATACAACACAACTCCACTGGAGTGGAACTAAGACACAACTTCAAACACAACAACCACACAAAACATACAAGGCAGCTCAGAAATCATTCCTAGAGTCTACTCACGCATAACACACATCATATAATCTATTATAGATGAAAGAGAGAGCCCCCTAACCTCAAAAGATTGAAGAAGTAGCACTCTCTCCACCAAGCCTTCCCGATCCACCAAGAATCACCAACATTTCAACTCCTCCTCCTTGGCATTGAGCTCTTCCACGCCAAGCTTCCTCTTCCTCTCTCTAAAAGCCATCTCACCTACCACTCTCTCTCTCTTACTTTCCCTTTGCCTTTTCTTAGATTTTGGTGGTAATGGACTCTCCACCATCGACCACTACACCTTAAGCATGAATATGGGCTTAATTCATGGATCATGGGCCTAACTCTCATGGGCCTCTAATTACACTCCCTCCATCACTTGCACTACTCCCTCTTTTAATTAAATTACCACTCCCCTTTTACTAACCACCACTCCTCATTTAAATCAAATACCTCCTAAATACCCTAAAACTCCAATTAATCCTTTGACTTAACCAAATATTGTAAGCCTTAAAGAACCCACTAAATAAATAATTGAATTATATTTGGGGCATTACACTTGGCCGGTCTATTCTGTTCTTCTTTAGGACGCGCACGGGCGCCCTTTCTTGCAGCCAGAGTTTCTTCATACGCCATATGATCATTGGCCCTTCTTAAGAACATGGTGAGATCCTGATAGTGATTCAGTGTGAATTCTTCTGCGAACCTATGGTCCGGTCGAATACCACGCTTGAGGTACTTCAGCTTGTCCTTATCGGATAGGTCGCGAATATTCTCGGCCTCAGTGTTGAATCGGTCGATGTACTGCCTTAGAGTCTCATTATCTCCTTGAACGACCGTGTCCAAGTGCTCATCGTACCGATACTGGCAACGATTGGCTGTATAGTGGGCTAAGAAAATTCTGATAAGTCCCTCCCACGAAGAGATAGTGTTGGGTCGAAGTGATTCCCACCACTCTAATGCTCGGCCGTCCAACGACTGAGGGAAAAGCCTGCATTTCATCGTCGACCCCAAATCTCTATAGCTGCAATAATTATTGAAATATCGGATATGCTTATCCGGATCACCACGACCATCAAACTTGTTAAGATTGGGCGGCTTTCTCAAATCTCTTGGAATTCTGTAGCGCCTGATTTCTCTGGTAAATGGCCCATGGCCGTTCGGTATTTCGCTCGACCCAAAGGGCTGCATAGTGAGGCACGCCTCGTTGCCGGTCATTCCATAGAAACCTCCAGGCTGGCCAAAAGGTGGTAGTTGAGGTTGGTGCCTTCTAGGACGCTCACTGTTGCCCCTTCTTGGTCGCTGCGAGACGTCCCTAATTCCTCCATTTCGATAGTCTTCAAACTCTTCACGAGAATCCCAGGATCTACTTCTCGACCGACGTGAACCGAACGACTCATAGGAGGAGTATCTGGTGGGCGATCGACCGAGTTCAGGACGGTAGCTGTAATCCTCGTATTCATCATAAGAGAGGGAACAACGTCTGCGCACGTTCCTGCTCGGGGGCGACCTGTGTGCCCCAATTCGTAGTGCCGGAGATCGGTGGGTAGTGCTTTCCCGGCGAGTGAGGCTCCTTCGAGGAGGCAATCTATGTCTACACGCTGGCGGCCCATAATCGACCCTCTTTCATAACGTGAGATCAACTCGTCTCTATCTGCAATGAGCTGGTTCTTGTTCTGCAGAACCTATAGAACGGCCTAAGTGATGTGCTCTCGCGCAGGCTCGCACTTCCTACTTGGCCACTCGGTGTATCTCGATGAGGAGCGGGCGGTTGCACCTGCTCTAGATCGGTCTGCGGCCGCCATGCACTGAGGGTTCTTGGCGCGAATTTCCTTGAGATTCATGAACGGTGACGGCTACGCCCTCCGGGGTCTGCTGCTGAGGGTGATGCTGCCCGGAGAGGTTCAGTCGAGATGAGGCTTGTAACGCCCCAAATATAATTCAATTATTTATTTAGTGGGTTCTTTAAGGCTTACAATATTTGGTTAAGTCAAAGGATTAATTGGAGTTTTAGGGTATTTAGGAGGTATTTGATTTAAATGAGGAGTGGTGGTTAGTAAAAGGGGAGTGGTAATTTAATTAAAAGAGGGAGTAGTGCAAGTGATGGAGGGAGTGTAATTAGAGGCCCATGAGAGTTAGGCCCATGATCCATGAATTAAGCCCATATTCATGCTTAAGGTGTAGTGGGTCGATGCCGAGAGTCCATTACCACCAAAATCTAAGAAAAGGCAAAGGGAAAGTAAGAGAGAGAGAGTGGTAGTGAGATGGCTTTTTAGAGAGAGGAAGAGGAAGCTTGGCGTGGAAGAGCTCAATGCCAAGGAGGAGGAGCTGAAATGTTGGTGATTCTTGGTGGATCGGAAGGCTTGGTGGAGAGAGTGCTACTTCTTCAATCTTTTGAGGTTGTGGGCTCTCTTTTTCATCTATAATAGATTATATGATGTGTGTTATGCGTGAGTAGACTCTAGGAATGATTTCCGAGCCGCCTTGTATGTTTTGTGTGGTTGTTGTGTTTGAAGTTGTGTCTTAGTTCCACTCCAAAGGAGTTGTGTTGTATTGATATTGAGTAGATTCCTATGAGAGACAACGAAGAGGAATGGGAGCCGAGAAACTCTCACCCCAAAGTGAGCTTGTGTGAGTATTGTAACCTTCGTGAAGTCCTTAATGAGTGTTGGATTGGTTGTGAAAGGAAAGTGTTTAGTAGTTGGCTTAAGTATGATCATAGCGTGAGAACTAGAGAAGGGAGAAGAGGTAGACTAGGCGGTAGAGAGACCTAACTGGCCGAGGTGTAGATGCCTATCTACAAGTGTATCGTAACTCATTGTGTGTCAAGTATATGTTGTCGAGAGATGTGTGTGTCAAGTATGTAAGTGTCGAGAGATGTGTGTGTCAAGCATGTAAGTGTCGAGAGATGTGTGTGTCGAAGCATACATGAGTCGAAGGAGCGCACGAGAAGTATAAGGGTGTGTCTGACTAAGTATAGGTATCGAATTGTACTTGTCGAAGTGAGGCGTATGTGTTTCAAAGCGTAAGAGTTGAATATAGGTGACTGAGCGTAAGTGTAGTGACCAAAGTGACTAAGTGTAGATGATGAAGTGAGTTGTGAATAAGCCTATGTGTAGTGGATGAAGTGTAGTGTATGGACGTCTAAACTAGTATTACTGAGGTATAGGGTGTATATATCGAGGTGTATGTGTTGAGGTGTAGGTGCGATGGAAGATAGGATGTGTATGCCGAGGTGCAATATGGTGCGCCAAGGTGTCGTGGTAAAGGAAAACGAAGGGTAAGGTGTGTGTGTATGTCGAGGTGCAATGAGGTGCGCCGAGGTGTCAGTGGAGTATAACCGAGGCAAAGCGAGGTAGTTGTAGAGATGAGGTATTGTTCTTAAGTGTAACCATAGATAGTAGCTGAGGTGAATGTTGAAGAGGTGATGTTCCTAAGTGTAACTGTAGGTGGTAACCGAGGTAGAAATCGAGGTAGAAATCGAGGTAAATGACGATGAGGTGTAAGTGTGGCTTAGACCCAATGTGGGAGTCGACTTGTAGTTGCCGGGGTGTAGCGTAGGTATACCGAGGTGATTACTGACGTGTAGCGTGTATCTATGCACGGGAGTGTAGTTGCTGGAACGTGGTTGCCAAGGTGGATGAAGATGGGTTTGTTCCTAAGTGAACTGAGGCGAGTGGCAGAGAAGTGAGGAAGGATAGGTTGCCTAAGTGAAGTAACTAGGAAACCGAGGTCAGGCTGAAGGGCGCCATTGAAAGTGTAGTGTGCGCCTAAGTGGAGGCGTAGCCGAGGTGGTGAACCGAGGTGATTGATGGTGAATCGAAGTAGTGTAGCCCAGTTGTGTTAAGGCTAAAGTGAAGTAAGTAAGGTAGTTGTGGTATAAGTATAGATACCGAGATGATTTATGGTGCAGAGAGGAGGCCTAGTGCCTGTGTGCCGAGGTGAATGATGACGAGGCGTAGCAGCCTAAGTGAGGTGTCAAGGTGCAGATTTAAGTATGACTAAGTGTAGCTATTTAAGTGAAGTCTATGATGATCGAAGTACGTATTGTCGAGGTGTAGAGGTGTTAAGGGTAGCGTAATCATGCCTAAGTGTGGTCAGCCAGAAGTGCGGGATGTTCGCCGGAAGTCGCATGGCCGAGATGTAGGAAGGTCGTAGTTATATTGAAGTGTTGTATACGTTGTGTACTTAAGTATATTAATCGAAATGAGTTGTTGCGCTTAAGTGTAGTGTGCCTAGGTGAACTAGCCGAGGCGAGGTGTTGCGCTTAAGTGTGGTATGTTCAAGTGTAGAGTAACCGAGGTGGTGTTGTAGGAGTACAGCGAGTGTGTGCGAAGTGAAATGATGTGCGCGTTGTGTTGGTGTATGTTACGCGTTATGCTTTGGCGTGGGTGGGGGTCACGGTGAGGGGCACCAAGTGTGGCATGCCCTTGTGCCGTGAGGGTCTCGGTGGGGGGCGCCAAATGAGGCGTGCCCCTTGCGCCAAGTCCGGTGTGTGTAGCCGAGGTGATGTGAGAGTGCCGAGGTGATGCGAGAGTGTCGGGGTGAGGGATGAGTATGCCGAGGTGCAATTCGACCCCAGAGTAGCATAGAACGCTGCTAGACGCCACTGTGAGTGCTGTCTAGTGCTGAGAACGCTTAAGTGACTGAATGGTGTAGTCAGGTTTGATTCCTAGGTGACGTTTAGTCCTAGGTGACGTTGTGGTCCTCGTAGTGACTATGCAGTCCACTACTTTAGGTGGCAAAGTGTCCAGTGAGTTGGACACTAGTTTTAGAGCTATGACCGAGGTGTCAAAGTTAGTCATAGAGTTGGTGAATGAGGTGTGGAGATTTCCAGTGAGTTGGACGCTAGCTATAGAGCTATTGGACGATGTAGAGATGTCAGCCTTAGTGCAGCGATGATGTCTGAGTGGTGTTAGCCTTAGGGTTATCAGCAGAGGACTTCGGTCCTAGAGGTGAGCAGAGGACTTAGGTCCTATTTATGAACGAAAAGGCTGCGGTCTTGGTGATGGGTCTATGACCTGCTATTTTTGTGAAAAGGCTGCGGTCTTGGTGATGGGTCTATGACCTGCTATTTTTGTGTAGAGGCTGCGGTCTGGTGATGTGCCTTTGAGGCATTGTCGGTAAGTATGCATTGTGCGCATTAAGATTGGCTTGGTGTGTTAGGATGCATGTTTCATTGTGTCGCATAAATCATATGCATATTACCCGTGGAGTTTGGGTTGGACTTCGGTCTATTTGACGAGCAGAAGACTTCGGTCTTATTGATGAGCAGAAGACTTCGGTCTTATGGATCCACATGCATATTACCCGTGGAGTTTGGGTTGCATTGCATTGCACGCATATACGCACGCACATTGGTGCCTTTGATGATTAGGAGTTGGTGTGCCTTAACTTGGTGTGTTGTGTGGTTGGTTGAGTCGGAGTGTTGCTAGTTGTCTTTCTCTAGCATAATGTTTATCATACATTTTATTATTTATGAAAAGAGACTCACCCTAGCATTTTTATGTTGCCTGCTCTCGTGGCGACAAACAGGTGATGTGCAGGTGATCCTGAGTGAAGGTCCTTTCTTTCCTCAGTCTAGTTGTGGCGTCTTGCTCTGTGACGTCGAACTGGGAAGCCGGGTAGTCTATTAGTTGTTTAAGAATTAGTGTTGAACTGTAATAGATTGATGTATTAACATTTGAGCGTTCGCCCCATTTTAAGTCGTGCTATGTATCACACAATTATATTTTATTAATGAAAAGTATTATTGGCTAAGTGAAAGCGATGTTTGATAAACGTAGCATTCCCTTGAGGATGTATCTTTGAAAAGAAAAATGATTTTTGAACTCTGATTTTATAAATTAAAGTATTAAGAGTAAGGGGGTGTTACAAGGCTCTCGTCTGGGCCGGTCGCGTGGAGCCATGAATGAAGTAGGATAGCGCTCGGGCCTCCCACTGTGGTCGTCAATTGATCGTACCTTAGACCAATGAAGTGTAGTTATTGTCCGCTGATTGGCCGGTCGTTGAGAGAGGGAAAGGACCGGTCTTGGCTGCACACTGAGCGCCTCGGGTGATACCTGCAATGACACTCCGACGCTCAAGTAAGTGGTCGCTCGGGAAGGGTATTACTAGGTAAAGAGAACGTACCTGAGGCCATATGCGAATGGCGTATATATACTGCAGAGTCCCGACCGTTGCGGTAATTTCGGCCGGCCAGCGCGCGAAGTGCGCCAAGCAACCGAGATCGGGCCTGTTGTCTTTACGGCCGACGACCCAAATGCTATTGGAACCTGCTGGTTTTGCTGATACACCCCGGAACAATATTTTCATCGGTTTCAATTTTCGTTTTAGTACTTTGTTTGAATACTTTTATATTAATTTTTCTTCATTTAATTATTACAAAACATTGTAAGACAGGAAACAAAATCTTTTCCTGGACAAAACCCCACATCCCATTTGAAATTATAATATATAATTATATTATATATATATATAAATCTAAATTTAATTTCCTACTATTATATAAATATTTAAAATAGTTGAAGTAATTACCTTACGGTGTCTAAACAAATGAATTTCGACCCGTGCTGGCACGGGCAAATTATACTAGTATATATATACGTGGCAATGGAATCAAATGTCATTATTGTGTTAATAATTGTATTAACGACTTTGCTAATTTTGTGGATCTACAATCTTGAAACCAGGAAACGGCTGGCAGAATCAAACCCCACCTAATGTTTCACACCGATCAATTCCTAAGCTCTTCTTCAGTCTTCTTCCTCTCTTCTAAAGTGGCATCCCTTCTTCTTCCTCTCTTCTTCTATGTTCGAAACTTAGAGCTTCTTATTTCAAACCCATCTTCTTACTCTCTTCATTTCCCCCTCTTCTTCTTCACTTTTGGAACCTAGGGTTTCAAATTATCGAAACCCAGCCCTTATATCTCTTGCCCACTCACTAGTGAAAAAACAGGAATAGAATTGGACTTTTCAAGTTGGATGTCAATATATCCGACTTAAAATACGGACGCGGTGGCAATTTTGTAATAATCCTGGGAAAAAATTTCAGCCTCACAACTTTAAAGTCGGATGAAAAATTACATCCGTCTTTATATGGGTCATTGTTTTTTTTTTTTTAATAAAAAAAATATTGAACGCTTATTAAAAAAAAAGGACTGAGAGTCCTTCACTTTCGCGTACGCTCTTTCTTTCGTCTCACTCTTTCACTTTTGAAACCCTAAGCCAGCCATCTTCCTCCGCTCTCTCTCGCGTACACCTCCATCTCTCTCGTCCTTGCTCTCTCCGCCAAGTTTCCATCTTCCTCCGCCGTTCTCTCCTCTCTGCGCGCCATCTCTCTCTCTCTTCGTTTCCATCTTCCTGCGCTGTTCTCTTTCTTTTGGTTCTGAAAGGTAAAGTACCACTCTTCTTTTTTGTTTCTTGTTGCTATAAAAATGATTCCCTCTCTCTAATTTGAGGTTGTGTTGTTCTATTTTAGTTGACATATCAAAATGGTAGGTGGGTGAGAGGGAATTGGTCACTGCCCTAGAGGAAGAAGGGGAAAGGTAGAAATTGGCTTGCTTAAATTGTTTATTAGGTTTGTGTTCTAATTGTGTGTGAATCATATCTGAGAACATTCTGTGGGTTATGCTTTGCTGCAATGTTAACTTTGTTTCTTTGTTCTAGGTATCTGTTAGACTTTTTGAATTAGTTCTTCTTTTAAAATCAACATATTTCTTTGGCTTGCATGTATACTGAGAGCGAGAGAGAACTGAGTGAGAATAACCTGTCTGTGCTAGATTAATGTACTGGTTTATGTATTTTTAAAATCTAGAGTTTATGTATACTGTTCAGATTGTAAAGAAATTAAAAAGAACTGATTTACACACAACCAGTACATTAATTTCTTGAGAGAAATAAAGATTCATGAGTTTCAGATTGTTCTTTACATTGTTCTCTCTCGCTCTCAAAGATACATAAAACTCGAGTTCTTTGCATAAACCAAGACACTAAATCAAGAAATTAAAAATACAAGACAAGAAGTGCTAGATTAATGTAATGGTTTATGTAAAGAACAACTCGATGTGAGAAACCATTGGGACGTCCTGGAGCTATAAATGCTAGATTAATATATTGATTTATCATAAGGAATAATTACGGCATGCCACAAGGTTGGCTTATAATGATACTTAAACATGGCATATCAATGACAGACCACCAGCATGAATTGACCCCTAGAACCTAGCTTAACATGCCTTCCTAATTATTTGACACACATAATGTTATTAATTTGATTGCTTATTGAGTTTGTTTATACACTTATATAAGATCTTAAGTATCAATATGAATTATTAGTTCTATGTTGTTTTTCATGATATAACAATAACAAAGTTAATGATATAGCAGAGGCATCAAAGTCCTTTAAGACCTTACAATCAATGGTTGATCAAGATGTACAAACTAATTACATCACACAAAACAAGGAAGCCATTCAAGAAATCTTTTGAAAATCAAACGTGGACTTGACTTTCTCGGGTGCTCTTTCAACAAGTTATGCTCACAGAGTATGTTAATTACCCCCTTTTCCATCTCTCACACATGTTTTTCATATTTACTACCCTAATGTACTTAAATGCTTTTAACACTAGTGGTAGACAACAATGATTAAATTAAGAGGAGTTGAAGATAATAAAGATGACCAGAAAAAGATTCCACTTACAATTCTTTAATCTTAATGCAAGTGCAAACTGAAAATTAAATCTTAAGCCACCCTCATTCGATATAGTAATTGGCTTTTTCTATTTCTACAAGCATTTCTACAAGCATTCTTTTTATATTCATTTCTACAATCTATAATAGCATTTCTACAAGCTATTAGGACAAGCATTTCTAGAACAGATTCACAATTATTAATAGTAATTGGCTTTTGTCCTTTGATTTCAAATTATTGTTGTTTTCACTAAAGTCTTGTATGTCCAATATCTCAACTCGTGATTAGTCCTTTTGACAATTTCTTTTTCTTTTTATGGTTAGGTAATACACGCTCCTTATCAAAGTTGACTTTATATCTTGTTGTGGTCGCTCTCTCCCCCTCTTCCGTATCACCATCGCCTCTTGTCTTTGAAACCCTTTCGTGTATCTATCATGGTTCTTTACTTTAATTGTTTGCTTGCCTAGTTAAACTTTTCATAATGCAACTCTTTTTGTTTGTTAAATTCAAGAATAATATGCTATGTTTGTTTGTTTGTTTCAATAGAATTGGAATCCTTTCTTTCTTTACATTGGATAAGTTGTATATAAATACATTCTTTTTACTATTTTTTTAGTGTAGCTATGGATCGTAGTTGGATGCAAACTAGTAAGTTGAGTGACGAGTATGCGAAAGGGGGTGGAAGAGTTTCTAGAGTTTGCTCAAACAAATATTAAAGATACTGGTGGAATTTTTGATTGTCCTTGTGTTAAATGTGTGAACCAAAGACCACAAACAGTTGCCACAATCAAAGATCATCTTCTTGTAGATGGCATTTGTCGTGGTTATACAACATGGATATGGCATGGGGAGAAGTTACATATCCCAAGTGTGTCTGAAAGAGATAATTTCGCAGACACAAATATGGATGATCGAATGGAGAACATGATACGTGATATTGGTCCAGAGTCTTTTAAGCAAGCACGTGCCTATGATACATTGTGCAAAGATAAAGAAGAGCCTTTGTATTTGGGATGTACAAAACACACGCGATTGAATGTGGTGATAAGATTGTTCAACCTGAAAGCAATAAATGGGTGGACTGATAAGAGTTTCACTGAGTTGCTTGAGTTGTTGAAAGACATACTTCCAGAAGGTAACACATTGCCGTGTCGTACGTACGAAGCAAAGAAAATTTTGTGTCCGATGGGTGTGGAGTATAAAAATACATGCATGCCCCAATGATTGCATATTGTATCGGAAAGATTTTGAGAATCGCATAAGTGCCCCGTGTGTGTAATAGGTCGCGCTACAAAGCAAAGTCCGTGATTCTAGTTGTGATGATGACGACACAAAGGGCTCTCCAAAATAAGGTGTTATGGTATCTTCCGATAATTCCCGTGTTGAAACGCTTGTTTGTTAATGCAAAGGACGCAAAGAACATCAGATGGCATGCAGATGAGAGGAAATGTGACGACAGCTTCGTCATCCGGCTGATTCTCTACAATGGAAGAAGGTTGATAGCTTGTTTCCTGATTTTGGCGCCGAGCCAAGAAATCTTAGGCTTGCGCTTGCCGGATGGGATGAACCCATATGGTAACTTAAGTACGAATCATAGCTCCCGCCTGTTTCTCCTTATAATTTACAACCTATCTCCTTGGTTGTGCATGAAGCGTAAATATGTTATGTTATCCATGATGATTTCGGCCCAAGACAAACCAGAAATGACATAGATGTTTACCTTAGTCCGTTGGTTGAAGACTTGAGGATAATGTGGGATGAGGGAGTTAATGTGTTTGACGGGTATTCCGATGAAACTTTTAAGCTGCGGGCTATGTTATTTTGCACGATCAATGACTTCCCAGCATACGGGAACTTGTCTGGGTATAGTGTTAAGGGACATAAAGCTTGTCCTATTTGTCTTTGAAAACACGTGCTACCATCAATCAAAACATGGTAAGAAGACTGTATACCTTGGGCACCAAAGATTTCTCAAAAGTAATCACTCGTATCGTAGGTTGAAAAAAGCTTTTAATGGATGCCAAGAGAATGAAACTGCTCCTAATGTCTTGAGTGGAGAAGAAGTCTACCAAGTGGTTAAGGACATCGAAGTTGTATTTGGCAAAAAGAAGAATCAGCCCAATGAGAAAAGCAAGTGGAAGAAGAGGTCAGTGTTCTTTGATCTTCCGTATTGGTCTAGTCTTTATGTAAGGCAATCGCCTTGATTTCATGCATGTCGAGAAAACGCGTTTGTGATAGTGTTATCGGGACACTTCTCAATATTAAAGGCCGACAAAGGATGGTATAAATTCTCGCTTAGATTTGCGTGAAATGGGGATAAGAGAGCAATTACATCCAGAGCCAAAAGGCAAGCGTACATATTTGCCCCCAAAGATGTTATACATTGTCCAAAAAGAGAAAATAAGTTTGTGCGAGTGTCTACATGGAATCAAAGTTCCACAAGGTTACTCTTCAAATTTTAAGAGGCTTGTGTCAATGAAAGATCTCAAATTAGTTGGCTTAAAGTCTCATGATTGTCACGTGTTGATGCAACAACTACTACCGGTGGCTATTCGTGGGATCTTGCCAAAATGTGTTCGACATGCCATAACTAGGTTGTGCTTATTCTTTAATTCCATATGTGTCAAAGTCATTGACCCTCAAAAGTTGGATGAATTGGAAAATGAGGTCGCTATTATCTTGTGTCAATTGGAGATGTATTTTCCCCCCTCATTTTTTGACATTATGGTTCATTTAATTGTTCACCTAGTGAGAGAGATTAGAATGTGTGGCCCTATTTATTTAAGGTGGATGTACCCAGTTGAACGATACATGAAGATTTTGAAAGGTTATGTGAAGAATCAATATCATCCGTAAGCATCTATTGTTGAAAGGTATGTCACGTAAGAAGCTATTGAGTTTTGTTCGATTATTTGGGTGAACCAAAACCCGTAGGGATTCCCAAGTCTCGTCATATAGAAAGGTGTCAAGGTAAGGGTGCACAGACGCTCAAAGTCCAAGATTAAGGATCGAAAGCGTATGTTGCAAGCACATATGTACGTATTGATTAACACCGATGAGGTACTACCTTATTTATCTACTCATAAAAGTATTGTCAAGGCCCAAAACCCTTACATGCAAGAAATAGCACTATTGAAAGAGCACAACAAGTCATTCCTAAATTGGTTTAAAGAGACTATTATGAATGATAATAGTGCTTCGATACATTAAGGTGGCTTGCACATGAACCTAGATTTAGTGTCTCGCTTTTGGTCCGGGTATGATATAAATAACTTTTCTTTTTGTACAAAGTCACAAGATGATAAAAGAATTGGGCAAAATAGTGGCGTTATGGTTATGGCTTCTCGCAATGCACTTCTCTAGTTCAAAGGATAAACACCTGCTCGGCGCCCAAAGGCTTACTTTGGGGTTATTGAAGAGATTTGGGAGCTCGACATCTTGCAAATTTAAAGTGCCTCTTTTTAAATGTAAGTGGGTTAACAGTAAAACTGGTGTACAAACCGATGAGTTAGGATTTACATTGGTGGACCTAGACAAGGAAGGTCATAAGGATGAGCCTTTCATCATGGCTGACCAAGCAAAACAAATTTTTTTTGTCAAAGATCCTTCTAGCAAAAAATGGTCAGTGGTCCTACAAGGAAGGATCATAAATAATAATGATGAAGATGGACATTCATCCCTTGAAATTCTTGAGACTCCTTCTTTCAGTACACAAATGCCTACATTCGTTGAGGACAATGATGTGGATGGTGTACATGCGACTCGTGATGATCATAATGAAGGGATATGGGAAGATGTTTTAATTTGACCCCTAGAAATAAAATATAGCCACATGTAAGTTATTTATTCATTTTTAATAAGTGTTTGTCATTTATCCATTCTTAATAATTTTTATATCTGTTGACAATTTTTACAAGTGTTTTTTATCTATTATTTATAAGTATTCATTCATTTTTTATAAGTGTTTGTCATTTTTGTTTAAACAGGAATCATGGCTGATTCATCTACCAACCCCCCAACAAAGAAGAGGACTAGATGTGCTACGACATTACACCAATTTATGTCTAGACGGCCGCAGAGTTATAGGTTTCCGATTGAATTTAATGCTGTTACCAAACAACCTTTTGGTGAATTCGCTACCAAATGTAAGAGTTATGTGGCTATGCTAGCACGAAACAAGGCGAGCATATTAGAAGAAACTTGGGAAAAAGTGAATGGGGATGTCAAGACCTTGATCTGGGATGATATTTTGGTATTAACTTTTATCACCATATATATATATATATATATATATATATATATATCGTCTTAATATATTTATTACTGTAAAAGTTATTAATTACTAACAATGTGTTTTTTGTGTATGTAAGCAAACATTTGACATTCCTAATGACGAGAAGTTGAAGAATTATTGGATATCGTATGCTGGTGAACGTTGGACGCAATTTAAGTCAACACTCACACGGGTTTATGTTTTTGGCTCTGGAGACAAACAGGGTAACACAACTCCATGTGAGAAATACCCTTACATATCAACGGAAATCTGGGCGTTGTTCGTAAAGAGTCGCATGGAAGAAAAGTTTCAGGTATGTTCGTAAATTTTACAATGATAGACTGTAACACTATGAACTAGTTTGCTTAATTCAAAAACACCTCGACAGCCACCGTGAAGCATGAGAAACTTTGAAAGGTATTACACAACAAGCTTGAAGAAGTGGTGCTGCTGCAGTCCAATTGACCAGAAAATTGATATTGCAGAGGGAGGGTGAGGGTGAGGGTGGTGTGGTGTTGTGGTGCATACTGCATAACAGTTACTGGAAAGGAGGGTCTGCACCTAATAATTGTTTGTTTTCAAACCATATGTTACTATAATTCGTCATTCTCATGCACACCTTCTCTTTCATATATTTGTTTACTTTATAGTTAGTCCACTTCCTTTTGCTGCTCGAATTGCTTATATTTCAATTCACAAAGCCAATTGTTATAAACTGTGTACTGCTGTATTGTTGAAATCTATCAATTTAACTCTATATATTTAAGTAAAGTAGTTTAATTACCGTGTTTGTATGTGTTCTTTTTGCCTAGTTGAAATTGTAGTACTTTAATTACTTTAAAGTATGTGCAGGAAATTATTGTGTAAGTCAATCAAAAAAAAAATTAAAACCCAAAAAAAAGTACATTTAAAGTCGGATATTCTTTTTATAGGCTTATATCCGACTTAAAATAAGACTTTTAAAGTCGGATATCCTTCTTAATCCGACTTTACATGTATTCCAGAGATATCATAATACGTTACAATAACACTTTTCAAGTCGGATTATTGAATTCATCCGACTTTAAAACCGTCTTTTCAAGTCGGATTATTGAATTTAATCCGACTTTACATGTATTCCAGAGATATCATAACACGTTACAATAACACTTTTCAAGTCGGATTATTGAATTCATCCGACTTTAAATTAGTCTTTTCAAGTCGGATTATTGAATTTATCCGACTTTAAAACCGTCTTTTCAAGTCGGATTATTGAATTTAATCCGACTTTACATGTATTACAGAGATATCATAACACGTTACAATAACACTTTTCAAGTCGGATTATTGAATTTATCCGACTTTAAAACCGTCTTTTAAAGTCGGATGTCCATCCGACTTCTAAATTTTCAGACTTTCTAAGTCCACTTAATAGAAGTCGGATGTACATCCGACTTTGAATGTCCAAAATATCCGACTTTAAATCCTCTTTTTTTACTAGTGCTCTCTCAAGAAGATAGGGAAATCTAGGTACGTTTTCTTCTTAGATTCAGCTCCAATCTCTAGGTTTCAATCTCATTTTTGATTTCATTTTCGTTTTATAATCAGAACCAACTGATTTTATCACCATGCTGTATTTTTAACATTTTAGGGTTTAGTGATTTAACTGATTTTGCTGTTATTTACTAATTTGAGAATACTATCATTTAGGGATTTTATTGATTTTAGGAGTTTAATAAAGAATAATCAAACATAGAGTTCTAAAAAGCTTTTTTATATTAAAATCAAAATTGCTTGATTTATGCATATTTCACAAAAAGTGTAAAGCGTTTTAACTGGTACTAATGTTCTTTATAATGATTTTACAACATTTGGTAATTTGTCTTTTTATTTCATATGTTCTTTATAATGATTTTACTATCATCTTCTAATGGTGGTACTGCGCTGGTTGAAGCGCTTGATGTAACGCCCCAAAAATAATTCAATTATTTATTTAATTGGGTTATTTAAGGCTTACAACATTTTATTAAGTCAAATAATTAATTTAGAGTTTTATTTTATTCAGGAGGTGTTTGAGTAATTGAGGAGGTGTAAATAAAGGCCCATGATCCATTAGTTAGGCCCATATTCATGTAATAAGCTTAGGAGTCTAGGGAGAGTGCTCATTTCAACCAAAGCAAATAAAAAAAATAGAAAGTGAGAAGAGGGAGAGAGGTGCGACGGCTCCAAGGGAGAGGAAGAGAAGATTTTGGCGTGGAGTCTAGGGTGAGAGCTTGTTTGTTGGTGATTCTTGGATTCTTGGTGGAGAGAGTGCTTTTTTCTTCAATCCATTAAGGTAAGGGGGCTCTCTTTCACCTATAATGGGGTATATGATGAGGATTATGTATGGGTTAGACTCTAGGATGATTATTGAATTGATTGTGTTGTTAATTGTGTGATTGATGTTGTGTTAGATTCAATTTGGTGAAATTGTGGTGTTTGGTGTAACACCCCCTTTCTAAACGCTATTATTTAATATATATAATATCAGAGTTTTAAAAATTTAAATCATCGAAAGAAAGTGTCACACTTCACCGTTTATAAAAACAACCAACTTATGATCCAGTGACATGAAGTCAACAAAATAACAGCACGATATATAGCACGATAGTTTAGGGACGGGCCCACAAACACCTGTTTTAGTTTACAGCACCAAAATGAAATACCTCCAACACAGCGGAACAATTATTAGTCTAGAATCATACTTAATACATCACCACGAATAGTCTAAAACATAAAAATAGCAAATAAAGTAACACTACGCCTCTTCCCGGTGCTACATATCGAGTGACACGACTACTAGCAAAAGGGCATAAGAATGCCTTCACTCGCGATTACACTGCAGCTGCTTGACATAAGAAGCAACACAAGCAAGTAGGGTGAGTCTTTTATACAAATAATAATAATTAGAATAAGCGGATATATTGGTCAGCAGACAGAACATCTAATCCACAACCACACAACGCGTTATCGCGACACATCATCATATTTATAATGCATTCACAAAAGTATAACCATCAAAGAAACATCAATAACATATGTATGTGTTTATGCATGTAATGCAACATGCATGAGGATCCTATCATCACCACAATTTGCCTTGAGGGCACTCATCGCTTTGGACCGAGTCCCACGCCGCTTTGCCGAAGCCTACACATCGCTTTATGCATATGCATCATGAGGCTCTATGTCAATGCACCACAAACACACCTATTACAACAACTTATTATACTCACCATTTTCCGTTATTAACTCATCTCCATCTCATCAACAAATTAGCCTTGAGGGCTACACATCGCTTTGGACCGGAGTCCCAAACCGCTTTCACACCTCCGCATAAAAACAACTCAGTTTCCATTTTTAATTTAGTAGATTAACTCATAATTTACATCGCCACACCCAATTGGACCAAACTAAGCACTAGGGACCAAGATAGCACCTAGGCGCAACACTAGGCGCCACTTGGCGCCACCACTGGCAGCCACTTTGGCGCCCCACCAAGCACACACCGAGACACACACACACGGCACCAGGCTGCCACAATTGGCGCCCTGTGCCACACCCCAGCACGCACAATGGCACGCAGGGCAGCCACCTTTTGGCGCCCTGCTCAGACACACACGCACACACATCATCACGCACATTGGCGCCTCAGTTGGCGCCTGTGCTAGACGCCACAGTCACACACAGTCACGCACTTGGCGCCTATTGGCGCCTGTGCTAGGCACACCGTGCCACTCGCACACCCTGACACGGGCAAGCCATTTGGCGCCCCCTCCCTCGGCACGCCCACACTCTTCACACGCAGGCAGCCACTTACGCGCGCCGCTCCAAAGACGCACGCACACCACATACATACACACTGTCTTGGGCGCCAGATTGCTAGGCAATTGGCGCCTAGGCCGTAGCCAACTCCTCCTACTTGCACAATTCCTTTACACTTCAACAACACCAATTACGCAATGTTTTTGACACTTAATCCACATCGTTCAAACAACAATCATTGTGCATTTCATCAATTATTTCACAATCACCACATATCCACATACACATCATTGAGGAAATTTCACAAACATGTTATATGCTTATTCAACAACATATCTATTCCAAAGTTACCAAGAGACATAGCATTCCAGTCAGACTCCAAACACAATACAATTAATCACATAACCACTCCAAACATGCAACAATTCAACAATTTCAAACACTCAACAATTCAATAGTTTAGAGCACCCAACAACCTAACCAATACATAACCACAATCCTAAAAATTATTATAGGTATAGAAGAGCCCCCATACCTTGCAAAACTGAAGAACTCAATCCTCACCAAAATCGCCAAAAACGTGACAAGCTTCCCTCTCCCTCCTTCGCAAAAAACCGCAGTTACAACTAGTGAAGAGTTTGAGAAAAAGCTCTCCTTCTCCTCCACTTCTCACGTCGCAGCCTCTCCCTTCACACTCACGGCTTCTGCTCTCTTTCTTTCTTTGGTTGAATGGGACGCTCCACATAGGGTTTTGGGGAAATAACAACGATGGGAGTGAGGAAAGGAAGGCTACAAAACGTATAAAGGGAAGAAAACGGAAGAGAAAGGATTGAAAGCCATTACCTAGTGAAGAACTTGAGAGAACTCTCCTTCTCCTTCTCTTCTCACGCCGCGAACTTCATCTCTCTTCTCTCTCGAATTCTTTCTTTCTTTCTCTTATTTCTTTCCTCTCACTGCACTGCCAAAACCCTCTCCCTCAATTTCTATTTCTTTTCTTTAATTAAACCCTAGGCCCAATCCATAACCTACTTGCACCCTCTCCTTGCTTTCACACACCCATCAATTAAAGCCCATAATGCTTTTTACACCTCCCATTTCAATTAATTCCACCACTTCCTTATTACTTAAACACCTCCTAATAAAATAAAACTCCAATTAATAAATTCTAATATAATACCTACACAATTAATTAAATAATCCGCTAATTATTTTGGGGCGTTATAACTCTCCCCACTTAGAATATTTTCGTCCCTCGAAAATTTGACGCCAAAACCATGAAAACAATATTGAGCTTAAGTTCTCATACCTAATTTGATCCAGATCATGCCCCTCTTACATCGTTACTTTTGTACCAAAACTCTAATCTTTACGCCTCACTACCATCTCCTCCCAATCTAGCATCGAGACACCACCAAGGGTTCATTATGGACATAAACTCGAAATACGGTTCAAGATAAATTCCTACTACACCTAGAAGGACACAACTATTGCAAGTCAAGATCATAAAATCGTAGTTCACGCATTGCACGCCGAGGACCATTAGGCACATAGGAAAAAACAAAGTGAAGTACACATTCATAAAATACACTCGACATTTAGAATCATTCTCATAGAAATCAAAGCATTAAAGACATGACAACACCTTAAAATAATTAACATGGTATCCCATAAAGTTTCCAATAAAGGCATGATTTGGTATTCCTTGGCTCTTACGTTTGTACAACATTCTACTTAGTAAATGAGACATTAAAATTTGAAGAAAACAACACCTATTGGCTCAAGAAAATAGCACTTCTAAATCTTGGGAAACAGCAACATAAAGTTGAGAATACAGCAACATCTATTTTTAAAACGGCAAACGGCAACAATTTTTAACGAAAACAGCAGACAACCAACTTTTAAAGACGACACCATTTTACCCAACCCCCTCGCTAACATCCAATTTATCTACGCAATGCACAACACGTAACCTTCTCAGTATCATTATTACCACATCTCTCAATTTCATCATAACCCTCTTATTTAAATCACAACATCATCATTTAGTCACTTAGCACGATTAACACGTCATTATCTCTAATCATTAGTTATACACATGGGACGCCACAACATAAAAACAGCAGCAATTATTGTGACTACAACAACTTGAAAGATAGAGAAAACGGCACTTTAAAATATGATGAACAGCACACTTAAATTGAAGAAATAGCTCACTTAAACTTGAGAAAACAGCTGCATTTCATTTAAGTAAATCGCACATTTAATTATAAAGAAAGAAAGAAAACAGCAGCAGCCACTTAGTTGTAAAACCGCACTATTAATTTTATATAAAAAGGACAGCAACCTAGCCTTACAAAAATAGCGACATCGGCTTAAAAAAACTGCGGCATTAGCTTCGTAAAAACAGTCACAGTGGTTTTTATAAACAAAATACAGCAACATCACCTTTTATATAAAAAAATACAGCAACATCACCTTTTATATAAAAAAATACAGCAACCGCGTTTAAATGAAAAACAGCAACAGCAAAAAAAAAAACAGCAGCTTGACAACATGAAAACAGCCCTTTTAATTCACAAAAACAGCGACTTGATTATGGAAAAATAGCAACCTTGATTTTAATTATGCAATCACGACAACACCTAACCCATTCTCATCTTATTTAAATTTAAGTAGCAATACATCTAAATTGAAGGGACAACACATTGGAATGATTTGGGTACCAATACCTTTTGCACTTTAGAAAAATATCACATTTAAATTAAGGAAACAACACATTTTGAAAGTGGGAACATCTCATTCAAGAATTGGAGTAACAACACCTCTAAGTTTTCAAGTAACAACATCTTCAAAACCTAGTAACAACACATTCCAAGTTTTAGTAACAATGCCTTTAAATTTGGGAAACAACGCACATTCAAATCTTGGGCAACACATTAAAATTCGGGTAACAATATATTGGAAATTTTGGAAAACATCTCCTTTTAAAATCACCAAACAAAGAGTAAAACCCCCACTATTTTATTTATAAAGACAACCACGTTACACCCCTTTTTCATTTTAAAAGAAACACAGGAAAACAAAGTGGATAAACAAGAGGGAAATGGCGCCTCATTTGTTGTGAAACAAAGCAGATTTTTATTAAGAGAAAACAAAGAAGACAAAGAAAAACAAACAATTGATCACCCTCACCACATCCTCATCAAATCACCCAATCACTCACAACAACATTTTTTTTTTTTTTTTTTTTTTTTTTAAATATGACAACATACGATTTGCCCTTTATATATATTCGTGGGTTATAAAATAGTAAACTATTTGACTATGGGATTTCTCGGATATCCTGTGCGCTCAATGTAACATTTGTGAGGCTCTCGAGAGATGTCCTTGAAAATACACCAATGGCCGCTCCGAACAAAGGCTAGCCATAGTCAAAAAGTACACTAGTAGTATAACACTTAGAGTGAAATTCTTTGAATTAATGTCCATATAAGTATCACAGTTAATATAGTAGAACATTTTCGCATACCAAAACCTACAATACCCGAACCCCACATACAAGTCCCCCATATATACCATTATAAGGTCAGAACCCCACCCTTTACAAAATCCAACAAGAACAAGAGCACTTAAACGAGGTTAAGATCAATTATCATCCTAGAGAAAACACGTAAAGCAGCCAAGCATCCTTTAAACACATAACTTTTTGGGATTTGAGAGTCAACAAACACGACATCATAGTAACGCGAGAAAACTACTTTCAGATAGCACACCATAATTAAATCAGTAGTTCCTGCTATTTAAACTCTAGTTTTATAACTTAATGATCGAAGCATATGCACCCTGACACTATAGACATGCAAAGATGGCAGTTTGAACACCAACGCATTTTCTCTAACTTTATCTAGTTCTATGTATCAAGTGGATTAATTAACCAAATTCAATCACCTCATTAACTACAATTACTTAAATAAATGCAACATGTTGGTAAGACTATCACCTAACATTTAAAATATCGCAACATATGGTAAGAAGTAGTAGCTAAACGAAAAACTAACATAGCGATTACACAAGGTACTCGTGAGCAAACACATACATAGCAAAGAATAAGACAATAAGCGACACCAAATATCAACAATAGCAATCCTACCGTTTGGCGAATTCACTAATCAACGCAACACAATTCATGGTTAGAACGAGTACCAAGACTCGAGGATAACTAGACTCGACACTGGACAACTTGGCCGGACAGACCAAACTTCAGCTCTGATACCACTAATGTAACACCCCCTTTCTAAACGCTATTATTTAATATATATAATATCAAAGTTTTAAAAATTTAAATCATCGAAAGAAAGTGTCACACTTCACCGCTTATAAAAACAACCAACTTATGATCCAGTTGACATGAAGTCAACAAAATAACAAAGACGATATATAGCACGATAGTTTAGGGGACGGGCCCACAAACACTGCTTTAGTTTTACTGACACCAAAATGAAATACCTCCAACACAAATGGAACAATTATTAGTCTAGAATCATACTTAATACATCACCACGAATAGTCTAAAACATAAAAATAGCAAATAAAGTAACACTACGCCCTTCCCCGGTGCTACATATCGTAGTGACACGACTACTAGCAAAAGGGCATAAGAATGCCTTCACTCGCGATTACTGCGATTCTTTGAGACATAAGAAGCAACACAAGCGATAGGGTGAGTCTTTTATACAAATAATAATAATTAGAATAAGCGGATATATTGGTCGAGCAAACAGAACATCTAATCCACAACCACACAACGTGTTATCAGCACACATCATCATATTTATAATGCATTCACAAAAGTATAACCATCAAAGAAACATCAATAACATATGTATGTGTTTATGCATGTAATGCAACATGCATGAGGATCCTATCATCACCACAATTTGCCTTGAGGGCACTCATCGCTTTGGACCGGAGTCCCACGTCGCTTTGGCCGAAGCCTACACATCGCTTTATGCATATGCATCATGAGGCTCTATGTCAATGCACCACAAACACACCTATTACAACAACTTATTATACTCACCATTTTCCGTTATTAACTCATCTCCATCTCATCAACAAATTAGCCTTGAGGGCTACACATCGCTTTGGACCGGAGTCCCAAACCGCTTTCACACCTCCGCATAAAAACAACTCAGTTTCCATTTTTAATTTAGTAGATTAACTCATAATTTACATCGCCACACCCAATTGGACCAAACTAAGCACTAGGGACCAAGATGGCACCTAGGCGCAACACTAGGCGCCACTTGGCGCCACGGGGCAGCCACTTTGGCGCCCCACCAAGCACACACCGAGACACACACACACGGCACCAGGCTGCCACAATTGGCGCCCTGTGCCACACCCCAGCACGCACAATGGCACGCAGGGCAGCCACCTTTTGGCGCCCTGCTCAGACACACACGCACACACATCATCACGCATTGGCGCCTCGGTTGGCGCGCGCGTGCGCGACGCCATGATCACACGATCCACGCACTTGGCGCCTCTATTGGCGCCTGTGCTAGGCACACCGTGCCACTCTGCACACCCTGACACGGGCAAGCCATTTGGCGCCCCCTCCCTCGGCACGCCCACACTCTTCACACGCAGGGCAGCCAATTCTGGCGCCCTGCTCCAGCACGCACGCACCAGCCACATACACACTGTCTTGGGCGCCAGATTGCTAGGCAATTGGCGCCTAGGCCGTAGCCAACTCCTCCTACTTGCACAATTCCTTTACACTTCAACAACACCAATTACGCAATGTTTTTGACACTTAATCCACATCGTTCAAACAACAATCATTGTGCATTTCATCAATTATTTCACAATCACCACATATCCACATACACATCATTGAGGAAATTTCACAAACATGTTATATGCTTATTCAACAACATATCTATTCCAAAGTTACCAAGAGACATAGCATTCCAGTCAGACTCCAAACACAATACAATTAATCACATAACCACTCCAAACATGCAACAATTCAACAATTTCAAACACTCAACAATTCAATAGTTTAGAGCACCCAACAACCTAACCTATACATAACCACAATCCTAAAAATTATTATAGGTATAGAAGAGCCCCCATACCTTGCAAAACTGAAGAACTCAATCCTCACCAAAATCGCCAAAAACGTGACAAGCTTCCCTCTCCCTCCTTCGCAAAACCGCAGGCTACAACTAGTGAAGAGTTTGAGAAAAAGCTCTCCTTCTCCTCCACTTCTCACGTCGCGCAGCTCTCCCTTCTCACTCACAGCTTCGGTTCTCTTTCTTTCTTTGGTTGAATGGGACGCTCCACATAGGGTTTTGGGGAAATAACAACGATGGGAGTGAGGGAAAGGAAGGCTACAAAACGTATAAAGGGAAGAAAACGGAAGAGAAAGGATTGAAAGCCATTACCTAGTGAAGAACTTGAGAGAACTCTCCTTCTCCTTCTCTTCTCACGCCGCGAACTTCATCTCTCTTCTCTCTCGAATTCTTTCTTTCTTTCTCTTATTTCTTTCCTCTCACTCTGTACCCGAAAACCCTCTCCCTCAATTTCTATTTCTTTTCTTTAATTAAACCCTAGGCCCAATCCATAACCTACTTGCACCCCTCTCCTTGCTTTCACACACCCATCAATTAAAGCCCATAATGCTTTTTACACCTCCCATTTCAATTAATTCCACCACTTCCTTATTACTTAAACACCTCCTAATAAAATAAAACTCCAATTAATAAATTCTAATATAATACCTACACAATTAATTAAATAATCCGCCAATTATTTTTGGGGCGTTACAACTCTCCCCCACTTAGAATATTTTCGTCCTCGAAAATTTGACGCCAAAACCATGAAAACAATATTGAGCTTAAGTTCTCATACCTAATTTGATCCAGATCATGCCCCCTCTTACATCGTTACTTTTGTACCAAAACTCTAATCTTTACGCCTCACTACCATCTCCTCCCAATCTAGCATCGAGACACCACCAAGGGTTCATTATGGACATAAACTCGAAATACGGTTCAAGATAAATTCCTACGACACCTAGAAGGACACAACTATTGCAAGTCAAGATCATAAAATCAGAGTTCACGCATTGCACGCTGAGGACCATTAGGCACATAGGAAAAAACAAAGTGAAGTACACATTCATAAAATACACTCGACATTTAGAATCATTCTCATAGAAATCAAAGCATTAAAGACATGACAACACCTTAAAATAATTAACATGGTATCCCATAAAGTTTCCAATAAAGGCATGATTTGGTATTCCTTGGCTCTTACGTTTGTACAACATTCTACTTAGTAAACAGCACATTAAAATTTGAAGAAAACAACACCTATTGGCTCAAGAAAATAGCACTTCTAAATCTTGGGAAACAAAGACATAAAGTTGAGAATACAAAGAACATCTATTTTTAAAACGGCAAACGGCAACAATTTTTAACGAAAACAGCAGACAACCAACTTTTAAAGACGACACCATTTTACCCAACCCCCTCGCTAACATCCAATTTATCTACGCAATGCACAACACGTAACCTTCTCAGTATCATTATTACCACATCTCTCAATTTCATCATAACCCTCTTATTTAAATCACAACATCATCATTTAGTCACTTAGCACGATTAACACGTCATTATCTCTAATCATTAGTTATACACATGGGACGCCATGTAACGCCCCGAAAATAATTTGAATATTTATTTAAGTGGATTAATTAAGTTGTGGAGAAATATTAGAATTGATTAATTAATTTGAGGTTTATTGTTTTAATTAGAGGTTGTTTAAGTAGTAGGAGAGGTGGAAGTAAAAAGGGAGTAGTTGAATTAATTGAGGGGGTTGCAAATAGAGGCCCAACCCATTGGGCCCAATTGAATTGTGGATTAAATGAATGAAAGAAAGGAATTAAGAAAGAGGGAATCGGACTAGAGTGAGGGGGAAAGAAAGAAGAAAGGTGAGAGAGAGAGGAGGAGAAGGGGAAGCTCGAGAGAGAGAGAGAGAAGAAGGTGGCGCAAGAGCGAGGAAGAAAGAGAGAGAGGAAGAAGGTGGCGCAAGAGTGAGAAGAGGAGAGAGAGAGAAGGAGGCCAAGGTGGAGGGGGGGGGCGGTGGTGGTGATGTATTTGGGGGTTTAGGGTTTTCCACCCTTTGATTTGGTAAGTTGATTTTGGTTCTAATCTCCCTAGTTTTTCATGCTCTTTCCATTATACTAGTTTCCATCTCTCAATCTCTCTATTTTGCATTTCACCATGAGAGGAGTTAGAAGCTTAAAGTGTTGGTGTTTGGCTTGTTGATGGTGTGATGAAGGAAGAGCTAGGTTGTCTACAATTCCTAAGGTTGTGGGATTCTCCATACATCTTTTATAGCTTGTAGGATGTGTATTATAGTGAGAATAGCTCTAGGAATGATTGGGTTGATTGTATGTTGATTGCATGTTGATTGTATGTTGATTGTATGATTAATGTTTAAATGCTTGAATTTGGTCATAGCATGTTGATTGTTGTTTTGGAAGCATGAGTTGTGACATATGCATAGTGTATGTTTGATGATTTGGTCATATGAGCATGAAGAAGTAAATATGATGATTAGCATTAATAATTCATTGACTATGTTGGTGTGGTTATGTGAGAATTAATTTGTTTGGAAGAAATTAGGTTTTGAAGTGTGTTGGGTGTAGGTTGAGGAGGAGGCGCCAAATGCTAGGCATCTTGGCGCCAGTGGGCTCTTGTTCTCCTTTTATGCGTGCGTGTTGTGTTGAAAGGGAAGGGGCGCAATTCCCTAGGAATCGCGCCCGTGGCGGTGTGAGTTGTGCGGGGGCGCCATCTGCCGGGCAACTTGGCGCTGTGTCCGAAATGGTGTCTTTGCGCGCCATCATCTTGCGCTGCGTCCTCACAGCGTAACCTCGCGCGCACACCTCTCACCAAGGGCGACGTAAACTTTTGAGAGTTAGAGCGACTACCCGCGCGCTTCTTGCGCGCTTCTCTTCTTCGCATTGCGCGCGTGCGCGCTCCAAGGGGGATTTTTCCAAAACCTTGTGCCGTTGAATTCCTAAGTTCTCTAAATTAATTATTGGTGTGTCGAAATGGTCCTATAGTGAGGAGAAAACCCCATGGGGTGGTGTTGGTTCTTAGGTGAGAATTAATAAATATTTGGTGAGGTGATGCTAATTAATCGGTGAGGTGGTATTGATAATTAATGATGTGCTAATTAATAATTGAGGTGGTGTGCTTGGTGTGGAGTGATGCATTGTCATAAAGTCGCATGAATCATATGCATGGCTTCGCCAACAGTGATGGAATACCCTTCGGGGAGGTGATGGAATACCCTTCGGGTGGTGATGAAATACCCGACGGGGTGGTGAGGTGAATATGGATCCACATGCATGTTGCATACATGCATATAATCATACATTCCCTAGTTTGTTTGTTAATGTCCAATTAATGTTATGGTTGCTTGCGTGATATCTCATGTGAATGATAAATGCCTTGTTCTCGTGAATCTGTTGTTAGCTAGTTCTTACTATATGGCTTATTTTACCGTTATAAATTATGTAAAGAGACTCACCCTAGCATTTCTTGTTGCTCGCTCTCGTGGCGACAAACAGTGATTCCGAGTGATGGTGCTTTGTACCTCTCAGGGTTTTATTGAGTCACTCGATAGTAACACCTGGTTGGGTCTTAGTATTTATTTATGCTTATGTATTAAACTATTTTGGAGTATGTATTGATTATGTAATGGATAAGTTAAACTTATTTTCATTCCATTGTGCTAGTGGACTAGTTCGGATTGTTGTAAAACTAAATGGTATTATTTTTGAGGGTTCTCCCCATTTAAGTCGTGATATGTAACACGCAATATATTTATTAATGAGAGAGTAACGTTGACTGATTTTAAGTCATATGTATGGTGAACGTAGCATCCCCTTGAGGATGTACCTTTTAAAAGAAAAACAATTTTTAAACTCTGATTTTTAATTAAATATTTAAACAAAGTAAGGGGGTGTTACAAGTTGGTATCAAAGCGATTCGGTCTCAGAAGCCAAGTTTGTCCAAATGTAGTGTCTCGTAGATCCTCGTTGATCTCCAACAGAGACTTTGTTAGAGATTTTGTTTGGTTGTTTGCAATGTTGATAGCAACATTGCTTGTAGTTGCTTGTGGATCGTTGGATTGTATTGAGTGAGGTATGTGTGATTAGGAGAGCATTTTAACGACGCCCACGAGTAGGAATCGTGACGACGCCTTCGCACTGGATCGTGTTAAAAGGCCCTTCAATGTGAAAGGTGTGAATTTTGAAAAGACGTAGTTTCGTGACCTTAATTAGTTGGATGCGTGAGTAGGAGGGACTGATCACCCCGATAACTCATTCCCAATGAAAGAGGTGACAATAACTCAGTAACTATTATAAATTTTGAATATATACTAATTTCATCTTGATTGATTGAGTGGTGTGTGCAAGTTGATTGACTATTAATTTTTAGATAAATAGGGCCTTATGGAAGGTTGAGTTTGATTTGGAGAGATGTCAAAATAAGGATTGACACTTTGGATTTGAAGTTCAGACAAAGAAAATAGAGCATGCCTTTTGGAAGAGTTTAGAAATATGTTTTCCGGAGAGCCTAAGGTAGGGAAATCGTCTTTAAAAGTATGGTAGTCGAGGAGTACCTATCTAGGATCTAGATGATAGTGTGTAACTTTGAGGATTAGATGAGTAAAAATTCAGTGACGAAGAGTAGGAATGCCGAAATGAGGAAGGCATTGTTTGTGGGTTGGATATGGATTGACATAAGATAGGAGCATTAGTACTTAAATGATTGATATGGCGTAGTCCCCAGCGATAAATTAATGGTGTTTGGATAATCTAGTGAGACTTTGGCGACTGAAAATAGAGTTTTGGTACAAAGTAAAGGTGTAGGTTAAGTATGCCTAAGGATGTTGTAACCTCCTTGAAATTCTTAATGAGTGTTGGACTAGTTGTGTAGGGGAAGCGTTTAGTAGTTGGCTTAAGTATGATCATAGTGTGTAGTACCGATGTTTAGGTATGTTTGAATAGTAAGTGTAGTGAAGCTTACCGTGACGTAGTGTAGAGAACCGAGGTGCCAAAAGAGTGTACCGAGTTGTTGTGTAGTGTAATGGCCGAGGTTAGGGAGTGCTTAGGTGTAGAGTGCCTAAGTGTAATAGTCAAAGGTGAAGTGACTGGGTGTAGATGATGAAGTGAGTTGTGAATAAGCCTAAGAGTAGTGGATAGACAAAATTTGAAGGATTGCTTGTGAATATTGTTACCCTTGATTGACAGTTTGCTATAGGTTGATTGTTTCAGAATGCACATGAGTTTAATTTTGATTTGCGCTAAATTGTTTTGAAGTTATGTAATTGAAATGAAATGCGGTGCTTGGTTATAACAAGTAAGGTTAGGATTCACGTATAGTCTCCTTTTTGGCGTAAATGAAATGATTGACTTTTCTAACTTCGAGTTATGTCGGAAACTAAATTTTGAAAATGACGAGGTCTTAAAATAATTTCATGGTTTGACGAGATAAAATCTTTTGAAACTTGAAAGGTGAGTTTTACTCACGTTTAGAGAATTTTAAAATGTGTTTGTGTGTTTATGTGTTGTCATGTGTTTATTTACTGTGATGGGAAGTTTAGTTATGGAGAAAGTGCAAATTTCACAAAATCGGAAATTTTACGGTTTTTGAGCATGTTTTGGTTTGTGACTTTGTAACTCGATTGTGCTTGAGTGAATTGATGAAATTATGCTTTAGTTGTATGTAAACCATGTGTTAGAATATCCGATTGAAAATGATTTCTGTTCCATAGGAAACTAGACACTCTAAGGTTTCTAATGAATATTTGTTTGTTTAATTCCGATAATGCTTGCTATGTTAGGTTTGAACGGTTTTCGAAAATTGGAATTTCGTGAATTTTCGAGTCAAAAAACGCCATTTTGAGAAATTATGTTTGTTTGAAACTTAGAACGAAACCATAAAGATTTGATTGTTAAATTGTTATGCTTGAATATGGTTTCATTGTGGGTCTGTGTTAGCTGAATTCACAAATCTTTTGGAAAACCGTAAATTTTGTATACGTGCACGAATTAATGATTTCTGAACAAAAATTGATGTCTGGACTGGTTATACAGGTAAAAGTCATTTTTGGGATGTCCATATTTCAGAGGAAACTCTGCCGAATTTTCGTTAGAAATTTTGATACATGTTCAAAGTGTTACTTGAATTGTGTGGTTAGATAGTAAATGAAATCGAGAAAATGTTGTGTGTGGTGACTTAAATTGTATGTTGTTTTGTTATTTAGAAAGTTGCCGGTTCGCAATTTAATGTTGCTATTTTTGAACAAAATCTTCTACGTCTTTATAGATAAAAGGGTGCGGTTCATTGCCGTCTTTATAAATACAAAGGTGATTGATGAGTGAGTGTCGAAGTGTATAGGTATCGAAGTGTGGTGTTAACTAAGCATAGTAGAGGAGCAGAGTTGTTGAAATAGGTGTAAGTATCTAAGTGAAGAGTATGTCTGTCGAAGGATATATATTGTCGAATCTAGTAGTAGGTATGTGCAATTAAGTATATCGAAATCTAGTATGGTACAGTTATGGAGATATTGAGGTAACGGTGTAAGTCGAAGTTAGGTTGGTCGAAACGTAGGTAAGTTGAAGTATAGAGTTGTTGAAATGAGTAATGTCTAAGTGTATTTCTCTAAGTTAGAGTGGAAGGGTCGAAATATTGAAGTTGTCGGCAGTATAGTGTGACGTATCTAACTGAAGCGTAAAGGAGTGGGTGTAATGTATGGAAGCCTAAACTAGTATTGATGAGATGTCGTGTTTAAGAGTGATGTGCTCAAGTGTAGTGTAACCAAGGTGAGTAACTGAGGAGTAATTGCTGTAGTGTGCGTACACCTAAGTACAGATGCCGAGATCCCGAGTGAGTGTGCCGAGATGCCGTTTGATGTTAACATGGTTTAGAATTATTGCTAAGCACCGGAGTGCGGTTGTTATGGGACTCGAGGAGGAACTATTAGTAATGACCACGAGTAGGTTAATTAGATGAATGAGATAGTTTGGATTAGGAGGTTGAGTTCGGAAGTGAGCACCAGAGATTGGAAACTTAAAGAGGGTAAGCTAATCGCAAATCGTAGTTGAGGATATAGTGTTACTGCATCAGAACAGATGGTATTTGAGTAGTCGAGTAGGATCGGGATATCCTACAGGTTAGAATATCTGCTAAGGATAAGAGTGTAGAAAAGGTGTGTGTTTTGTTACCTTAGTGTACGATAGATTATGATAAATACTACAGAGGTGTGAAGAATGTTGGGTATTGCTTCGTGAGTATTTTCGAGGACGAAAAATATTCCAAGTGGGGAGAGTTGTAACGCCTAAAAATAATTTGAATATTTATTTAAGTGGATTAATTAAGTTGTGGAGAAATATTAGAATTGATTAATTAATTTGAGGTTTATTGTTTTAATTAGAGGTTGTTTAAGTAGTAGGAGAGGTGGAAGTAAAAAGGGAGTAGTTGAATTAATTGAGGGGGTTGCAAATAGAGGCCCAACCCATTGGGCCCAATTGAATTGTGGATTAAATGAATGAAAGAAAGGAATTAAGAAAGAGGGAATCAGACCCGAGAGTGAGGGGAGAAAGAAAGAAGAAAGGTGAGAGTGAGAGGAGGAGAAGGGAAGCTCGAGAGAGAGAGAGAGGAAGAAGGTGGCGCAAGAGCGAGGAAGAAAGAGAGAGAGGAAGAAGGTGGCGCAAGAGTGAGAAGAGGAGAGAGAGAAGGAGGCCGAAGGTGGAGGGGGCTGGCGGTGGTGGTGATGTATTTGGGGGTTTAGGGTTTTCTCCACCCTTTGATTTGGTAAGTTGATTTTGGTTCTAATCTCCCTAGTTTTTCATGCTCTTTCCATTATACTAGTTTCCATCTCTCAATCTCTCTATTTTGCATTTCACCATGAGAGGAGTTAGAAGCTTAAAGTGTTGGTGTTTGGCTTGTTGATGGTGTGATGAAGGAAGAGCTAGGTTGTCTACAATTCCTAAGGTTAGGGGATTCTCCATACATCTTTTATAGCTTGTAGGATGTGTATTATAGTGAGAATAGCTCTAGGAATGATTGGGTTGATTGTATGTTGATTGCATGTTGATTGTATGTTGATTGTATGATTAATGTTTAAATGCTTGAATTTGGTCATAGCATGTTGATTGTTGTTTTGGAAGCATGAGTTGTGACATATGCATAGTGTATGTTTGATGATTTGGTCATATGAGCATGAAGAAGTAAATATGATGATTAGCATTAATAATTCATTGACTATGTTGGTGTGGTTATGTGAGAATTAATTTGTTTGGAAGAAATTAGGTTTTGAAGTGTGTTGGGTGTAGGTTGGGAGGAGGCGCCAAATGCTAGGCATCTTGGCGCCAGGGGCTCTTGTTCTCCTTTTATGCGTGCGTGTTGTGTTGAAAGGAAGGGGGGGCGCCATTCCCTAGGAATCGCGCCCGTGGGCGCGTGTGAGTTGTGCGGGGGGCGATTCTTTGGGCAACTTGGCGCTGTGTCCGAAATGGTGTGTTTGCGCGCCATCTTGCTGCTGCGTCCCTCACTGCGTAACTCGCGCGCACACCTCTCACCGAGGACGAAACTTTTGAGAGTTAGAAGCGACCTACCCGCGCGCTTCTTGCGCGCCTCTCTTCTTCGCGCCGATTAGTGCGCGCGCTCCTCAAGTGGGGATTTTTCCAAAACCTTGTCTTTGAATTCCTAAGTTCTCTAAATTAATTATTGGTGTGTCGAATGGTCCTATAGTGAGGAGAAAACCCTATGGGGTGGTGTTGGTTCTTAGGTGAGAATTAATAAATATTTGGTGAGGTGATGCTAATTAATCGGTGAGGTGGTATTGATAATTAATGATGTGCTAATTAATAATTGAGGTGGTGTGCTTGGTGTGGAGTGATGCATTGTCATAAAGTCGCATGAATCATATGCATGGCTTCGGCCAACAGGTGATGGAATACCCTTCGGGAGGTGATGGAATACCGCCGGGGGTGGTGATGAAATACCCGACGGGGTGGTGAGGTGAATATGGATCCACATGCATGTTGCATACATGCATATAATCATACATTCCCTAGCTGTTTGTTAATGTCCAATTAATCTGTTATGGTTGCTTGCGTGATATCTCATGTGAATGATAAATGCCTTGTTCTGTGAATCTCTGTTGTTAGCTAGTTCTTACTATATGGCTTATTTTACCTGGTTAAAATTATGTAAAGAGACTCACCCTAGCATTTTCTTGTTGCTCGCTCTCGTGGCGACAAACAGTGATTCCGAGTGATGGTGCTGTGCCTCAGGGTTTTATTGAGTCACTCGATAGTAACACCTGGTTGGGTCTTAGTATTTATTTATGCTTATGTATTAAACTATTTTGGAGTATGTATTGATTATGTAATGGATAAGTTAAACTTATTTTCATTCATTGTGCTAGTGGACTAGTTCTGGATTGTTGTAAAACTAAACAGGTATTTTCGAGGGTTCTCCCCATTTAAGTCGTGATATGTAACACGCAATATATTTATTAATGAGAGAGTAACGTTGACTGATTTTAAGTCATATGTATGGTGAACGTAGCATCCCCTTGAGGATGTACCTTTTAAAAGAAAAACAATTTTTAAACTCTGATTTTTAATTAAATATTTAAACAAAGTAAGGGGGGTGTTACACGCCACAACATAAAAACAGCAGCAATTATTGTGACTACAACAACTTGAAAGATAGAGAAAACGGCACTTTAAAATATGATGAACAGCACACTTAAATTGAAGAAATAGCTCACTTAAACTTGAGAAAACAAATGTGCATTTCATTTAAGTAAATCGCACATTTAATTATAAAGAAAGAAAGAAAACAAAGCAAAGAGCCACTTAGTTGTAAAACCGCACTATTAATTTTATATAAAAAGGACAGCAACCTAGCCTTACAAAAATAGCGACATCGGCTTAAAAAAACTGCGGCATTAGCTTCGTAAAAACAGTCACAGTGGTTTTTATAAACAAAATACAGCAACATCACCTTTTATATAAAAAAATACAGCAACATCACCTTTTATATAAAAAAATACAGCAACCGCGTTTAAATGAAAAACAAAGAACAAAAAAAAAAAAAAGCAATTTTGACAACATGAAAACGAATTTTTTAATTCACAAAAAAAATGACTTGATTATGGAAAAATAGCAACCTTGATTTTAATTATGCAATCACGACAACACCTAACCCATTCTCATCTTATTTAAATTTAAGTAGCAATACATCTAAATTGAAGGGACAACACATTGGAATGATTTGGGTACCAATACCTTTTGCACTTTAGAAAAATATCACATTTAAATTAAGGAAACAACACATTTTGAAAGTGGGAACATCTCATTCAAGAATTGGAGTAACAACACCTCTAAGTTTTCAAGTAACAACATCTTCAAAACCTAGTAACAACACATTCCAAGTTTTAGTAACAATGCCTTTAAATTTGGGAAACAACACATTCAAATCTTGGGCAACACATTAAAATTCGGGTAACAATATATTGGAAATTTTGGAAAACATCTCCTTTTTAAAATCACCAAACAGTAGTAAAACCCCCCACTATTTTATTTATAAAGACAGCCACGTTACACCCCTTTTTCATTTTAAAAGAAACACAGGAAAACAGTGTGGATAAACAGTAGGAAATGGCGCCTCATTTGTTGTGAAACAAAGAAGATTTTTATTAAGAGAAAACAAAGAAGACAAAGAAAAACAAACAATTGATCACCCCTCACCACATCCCTCATCAAATCACCCAATCACTCACAACAACATTTTTTTTTTTTTTTTTAAATATGACAACATACAGTTGCCCTTTATATATATTCGTGGGTTATAAAATAGTAAACTATTTGACTATGGGATTTCTCGAGATATCCTGTATCGCTCACAATGTAACATTTGTGAGGCTCTCGAGAGATGTCCTTGAAAATACACCAAGAACCGCTTTGAACAAAGGCTAGCCATAGTCAAAAAGTACACTAGTAGTATAACACTTAGAGTGAAATTCTTTGAATTAATGTCCATATAAGTATCACAGTTAATATAGTAGAACATTTTCGCATACCAAAACCTACAATACCCGAACCCCACATACAAGTCCCCCATATATACCATTATAAGGTCAGAACCCCACCCTTTACAAAATCCAACAAGAACAAGAGCACTTAAACGAGGTTAAGATCAATTATCATCCTAGAGAAAACACGTAAAGCAGCCAAGCATCCTTTAAACACATAACTTTTTGGGATTTGAGAGTCAACAAACACGACATCATAATGAACGCGAGAAAACTACTTTCGGATAGCACACCATAATTAAATCGGTAGTTCCCGCTATTTAAACTCTAGTTTTATAACTTAATGATCGAAGCATATGCACCCTGACACTATAGACATGCAAAGATGGCAGTTTGAACACCAACGCATTTTCTCTAACTTTATCTAGTTCTATGTATCAAGTGGATTAATTAACCAAATTCAATCACCTCATTAACTACAATTACTTAAATAAATGCAACATGTTGGTAAGACTATCACCTAACATTTAAAATATCGCAACATATGGTAAGAAGTAGTAGCTAAACAGTAAAACTAACATAGCAGATTACACAAGGTACTCGAGCAAACACATACATAGCGAAGAATAAGACAATAAGCGAAGACACGATTATCAACAATAGCAATCCTACCGCTTTGGCGATTCAAATAATCAACGCAACACAATTCATGGTTAGAACGAGTACCAAGACTCGAGGGATAACTAGACTCGACAATCGACAACTTGGCGAGACGGACCAAAACTTCACTCGATACCACTAATGTAACACCCCTTTCTAAACGCTATTATTTAATATATATAATATCGAGTTTTAAAAATTTAAATCATCGAAAGAAAGTGTCACACTTCACCGTTTATAAAAACAACCAACTTATGATCCAGTGACATGAAGTCAACAAAATAACAGCACGATATATAGCACGATAGTTTAGGGATCGGGCCACAAACACTGCTTTAGTTTACTGACACCAAAATGAAATACCTCCAACACACGTGAGAACAATTATTAGTCTAGAATCATACTTAATACATCACCACGAATAGTCTAAAACATAAAAATAGCAAATAAAGTAACACTACGCCCTTCCCCTGGTGCTACATATCAGAGCTGACACGACTACTAGCAAAAGGGCATAAGAATGCCTTCACTCGCGATTACACTGCGATTCTTGAGCACATGAAGCAACACAAGCAAAGAGGGTGAGTCTTTTATACAAATAATAATAATTAGAATAAGCAGATATATTGGTCAGTGCAGTGAGAACATCTAATCCACAACCACACAACGCGTTATCAGCACACATCATCATATTTATAATGCATTCACAAAAGTATAACCATCAAAGAAACATCAATAACATATGTATGTGTTTATGCATGTAATGCAACATGCATGAGGATCCTATCATCACCACAATTTGCCTTGAGGGCACTCATCGCTTTGGACCGAGTCCCACGTCGCTTTGGCGGCCTACACATCGCTTTATGCATATGCATCATGAGGCTCTATGTCAATGCACCACAAACACACCTATTACCACAACTTATTATACTCACCATTTTCCGTTATTAACTCATCTCCATCTCATCAACAAATTAGCCTTGAGGGCTACACATCGCTTTGGACCGGAGTCCCACACCGCTTTCACACCTCCGCATAAAAACAACTCAGTTTCCATTTTTAATTTAGTAGATTAACTCATCATTTACATCGCCACACCCAATTGGACCAAACTAAGCACTAGGGACCAAGATGGCACCTAGGCGCAACACTAGGCGCCACGGGGCAGCCACTTTGGCGCCCCACCAAGCACACACCGAGACACACACACACGGCACCAGGCTGCCACAATTGGCGCCCTGTGCCACACCCCAGCACGCACAATGGCACGCAGGGCAGCCACCTTTGGCGCCCGCTTTCGACACACGCACACACATCATCACGCACATTGGCGCCTCAGTTGGCGCCTGTGCTAGACGCCACAGTCACACACAGTCACGCACTTGGCGCCTCTATTGGCGCCTGTGCTAGGCACACCGTGCCACTCTGCACACCCTGACACGGGCAAGCCATTTGGCGCCCCCTCCCTCGGCACGCCCACACTCTTCACACGCAGGCGGCGCCACTTCGCGCGCCTGCTCCAAAGACGCACGCACCAGCACCCACATACACACTGTCTTGGGCGCCAGATTGCTAGGCAATTGGCGCCTAGGCCGTAGCCAACTCCTCCTACTTGCACAATTCCTTTACACTTCAACAACACCAATTACGCAATGTTTTTGACACTTAATCCACATCGTTCAAACAACAATCATTGTGCATTTCATCAATTATTTCACAATCACCACATATCCACATACACATCATTGAGGAAATTTCACAAACATGTTATATGCTTATTCAACAACATATCTATTCCAAAGTTACCAAGAGACATAGCATTCCAGTCAGACTCCAAACACAATACAATTAATCACATAACCACTCCAAACATGCAACAATTCAACAATTTCAAACACTCAACAATTCAATAGTTTAGAGCACCCAACAACCTAACCTATACATAACCACAATCCTAAAAATTATTATAGGTATAGAAGAGCCCCCATACCTTGCAAAACTGAAGAACTCAATCCTCACCAAAATCTCCAAAAACGTGACAAGCTTCCCTCTCCCTCCTTCGCAAAACCGCAGGCTACAACTAGTGAAGAGTTTGAGAAAAAGCTCTCCTTCTCCTCCACTTCTCACGTCGCGCCTCTCCTCCCTTCACTCACACGCCTTCTGGTTCTCTTTCTTTCTTTGGTTGAATGGGACGCTCCACATAGGGTTTTGGGGAAATAACAACGATGGGAGTGAGGGAAAGGAAGGCTACAAAACGTATAAAGGGAAGAAAACGGAAGAGAAAGGATTGAAAGCCATTACCTAGTGAAGAACTTGAGAGAACTCTCCTTCTCCTTCTCTTCTCACGCCGCGAACTTCATCTCTCTTCTCTCTCGAATTCTTTCTTTCTTTCTCTTATTTCTTTCCTCTCACTCTGTACCCGAAAACCCTCTCCCTCAATTTCTATTTCTTTTCTTTAATTAAACCCTAGGCCCAATCCATAACCTACTTGCACCCCTCTCCTTGCTTTCACACACCCATCAATTAAAGCCCATAATGCTTTTTACACCTCCCATTTCAATTAATTCCACCACTTCCTTATTACTTAAACACCTCCTAATAAAATAAAACTCCAATTAATAAATTCTAATATAATACCTACACAATTAATTAAATAATCCGCCAATTATTTTTGGGGCGTTACATTTGGTGTTGAAATGAACTATGAACATATGTTGCCTACAAGGTGTTTGATGATATTACTCTATGAGCTTTGAAGGTGAATTTACTATGCTTATGTTGTGTTTGATGAAATGAATAAGTATGTTATGATTATAATTGGTTTTGGTGAATGATCATGATGAGTTTTACTTGCTTATGGTTTCCGTGCGTTTCTGGACGCTGTTTCGGTCTTTCTGAAACTGGCAGTGTTTGGTTGATCCAAAAATTGTGTGGCTGATTGTTTTTGAAAATAGACTTAAGGCCGGTCGTTTTGGCACTGGTTTCGTTCAATTTGGAGTTTTGTAGCTCAAGTTATGAGTCTCCAAAGTTAGGTCAAATTTCTGAAATCAAACTGTGAGTAGGTTCGGTTTTTGCAGCTTTTGTGTTCTCAATTGAACTCTGTTTTGAATGATTCTTATTTCATTGAAAAGTAGACTTAATTCTCTACGAAATAGGCACTGGTTTCACAAAATTTCATTAAGAAATGAGAAAGAAAATTTGGTTGCAAGTTGGGTAAAGAGTTCTGTCCGATTTTGGTACCTCAGTGTAGTGTTTTGAAAAACTGTACCAACTGGATACTTATTTTGAAAAACTAAAATCCTAGGTAAAAACTAGACTCAGAGAGCTTTCCAATGAGTGGTCTTTTGTTGAAATCCGATGTCGTTTGCTATTTTAATTAATTCTCCGAAGTAGGTGCACTGCTGTAGGAATTCAACACTTATGCTGTGTGGCTGCCGGTGGTGCCTGTGTTGCCACCAGGCGCCATTTATGTGACAGTTTAGTCCCTGTGTGACTGTTTAGTCCCTGGGAGTGACGGTTTAGTCCTTGTGTGACGGTTTTGTCCTTGTAGTGACAGTTTAGTCCATGACTTTTGGTGTTGATGTATCCGGTGAGTTTGATGTTAGCCATAGAGCTATTGATTGATGTATTGATGTTAGTCATAGAGCTATTGATTGATGTATTGGTGTTAGCCATAGAGTTATTAATTGATGATGTATTGGTGAATTAAATGACGGTGTATCTAATGACAGTGTATTTAATGACGGTGTATTTAATGATGGTGGATTAAATGACGGTGATGAATCTAGTGACGGTGTTAATTCATACAGTGGGGAAAAAGAGCTCCCGCCTGATATTTATTCACAGGTCAATAGTCTGCCCCGTTATCACGAGGATTGTCTTGTCCTTTAAGCGACCTATCCTGTTCTTCTATGGGCCGCGCGCGGGCGCCCTTTCTAGTGAACAGTGCTTCTTCATAGGCCATATGGTCGTTGGCCCTTCGAAGGAACATGGTCAGGTCCATGTACCGACTTAGGCCAAACTCTTTTGCGAATCTGTGGTCCGGTCTAATACCACGTTTAAGATATTTTAGCTTGTCTTTATCAGACAGGTCGCGAATTGTCTCGGCCTCAGCATTGAACCGGTCGATATACTGCCTCAGTGTCTCATTATCTCCTTGAACGATCGTGTCCAAGTGCTCCTCGTACCGGTATTGGCAACGATTGGTTGTATAATTGGCTAAGAAAATTCTTATCAAGCCTTCCCAAGAGGAGATGGTGTTGGGACGTAGCGACTCCCACCATTCTAGTGCCCGGTCGTCCAACGACCGAGGGAAGAGTCGGCATTTCATGGTCGACCCTAATTCCCTGTAACTGCAGTAGTTGTTGAAGTATCTGATATGCTTATCCGGATCTCCACGGCCATCAAACTTGTTCAGATTGGGCGGCTTCCTTAAGTCTCTTGGAATGCGGTAGCACCAGATCTCTCTTGTAAAGGGTCCATGGCCGTTCGGGATGTAACTCAGCCCAAAGGGCTGCATGGCGAGGCATGCCTCGTTGGTCGGCATTCCGTAGAATCCGCCGCCGATCGGTTGGCCATACTGCGGTGGCATTTGAGGTGAATGCCCCCTGGGTCGTTTAGAGTGGCGCCTCCTTGGTTGCTGGGAGACATCTTTGATGTCCCCGTCCCGATAGTCTTCAAATTCGTCGTACAAGTCCCAGAACCTACTTCTCGATCATCGAGAACCGGAGGACTCGCAGGAAGAATACCTGGTAGGCGAGCGACCTGACTCAGGACGATAGCTGGAATCTTCATAACCATAGTCATAAGAGGGGGAACGGCGTCTGCGCACGTTCCTGCTAGGAGGCGACCTGTGTGCCCTATTTTGGCGTGCCGGGGTTCGGCGAGAAGTACTTCTTCGGTGAGGGATGCTCCTTCGAGGGGGCGTTCGGTGTCTACGGGAAGGACGACCTTGAGCAGAGGGTTCTCCGTTGGCCGCTCGCTGGCGGACCGGGATCGACCCTCTTTCGTAGCGAGAGATCAACTCGTCTCGATCAACAATGAGCTGATTCTTGTTTTGCAGCACTTGAAGGACAGCTCGGCCGGTATCGATTGTTGAACTGGGTGAATCACCGGCCCCTGGCCGCCCTGCACTGATGGTTCTTGGCGAGGATTTCCTTGTGATTCATGTATGGTAATGGGTACGGCTTCCGGGGTCTGCTGTTGAGGAAACTGCTGTCTGGAGGGATTCAGACGAGATGAGGCCCGTGTCTGGGGCCTATCGCGTGGAGCCATAGTTGAAGTAGGATAGCGCTCGGGCCTCCCACTGTTGTCGCCAATTGATCGTACCTTTGACCAATGAAGTGTTGATGTCGCTCGTTGTTGTCCGGTCGCTGATGGGCTGAGAGGACCGGTCTTGGCTTCACGCGGGTGGTACCGCAATGACACTTCGATGCTCGCCGCACGCACGCCGCAGGCGGTATCACGAGGTAGGAAGAACGTGCACTGCCACCGGCGAGTGTGGCATTTATACTTTGTTGGAGTGAAGCGCCGCCGGTGTATGCGCAACGGCCAGAGCGCAACTTGCGCCGCAAGGTCGGGCGCTGGGCCTTATTGGGCGATCTCACGTGTTGTGTTGGGCTGGTCCACTAACTGCGCAGAGCAATTCTATTGGGCTTACTAGCCCATCCGAACATGTTCCTTTGAAACAAAGAATATTAATTTTTTTACTGTGTGCTTTTTACTTGTGTCGTAAATATCATCATCTCACCATTAAAGATATGATGTGACATACATTGCCACCACCTTATATGATATGCAGTTGAGTAGTTTTTTCTTTAGATTAGTTTCTTTGGTTTATTGTTATGACTTTATTTATGCTTAAATTTGTGCTTTTGTCATATAACAGTATGTAGTAACTGTATATTAACATCTAATTCGAAGCTATCATGATAATAGGAGGTTGCATTCTAAATTACTCAAATGCTAGGAGTTTTCCTTCATTACTATTAGGTGTTGTGTATTTTGATGTTGGGATTCAGTCCACTGACATGCGAAAGTGAGGCAGATGAGCAATTTGGCATGTTATGGAGTGTCTTTCTCCATAATGCATTAACAGAGCTGCACAAGAAGTCTATTTCTGCAATCAGATACAAAAAGGAGTATCTTTCATTTTTTTATTCTTAACACTATCTTTTCTTAATTAATAAAATAAACCTTATGAAATCCGAAAGCTCAAAGTCAGATTCAACTTCATAATATGGCCAGGGATGTATCAAATACCAGCTGTATAACTTCCACCTCAGTTCAACATGAACCAAAATTGAAAAGTTGCAATACAGTAAGGATTGTTATTATTTATTTGTACTCTAACTAATTCATTTCATTGAAACACTTTTTACGGTATAGAATAGGCTACTAAAAAGTCAGATCATATATACAACAACAAAGGACATGATAAATCAAGCAAACAATTGAATTCAGTTCAAGGTTATAACAAAGAGCATCTAACAATTTTGAGGATCAAAGGTCTCCAAGATATGATGGTGAAAGAAGTGCAGTTTAAACTCCATATTTTGTAGATTCTTGCAGACTCACCAGGTCCGTAGCAGATGTTACTTCATCAATTTGAAAAGAAATATCCACTTGAATGGCGGTGATGAGGAATTAATAATTGAGTAAGCTAGGATATTTTTGTCAAATTGAAAATTTTAGTACTATGGCGGTGATGAGGAATTAATAATTGAGGAAGCTCGAATGGTCGCACTAAAAAATTTTATAGACTCTGATTTTCAATTAATTAAATAGTAGTTACGTTAGAAGGGGATGTTACATTAGTGGTATCAGAGCAGTTCGGTCTGTCCGGCCAAGTTATCGAGTCGTCGAGTCTATTAACCCTCGAGTTTTGGTACTCGTTCTAAGTTATAGTTATGTTGTTGTTTATTGCTGTCGAATGTTGTGAACGTTTAAGTCTTGTATTGTCTGTTATGACTGGTATAGTATTGCCTGGTGTGTTCTCTGTGTCCCTTGTCGATCTTCGACAGAGACTTTGTTGTGATTTTGTTTGTTTGTTTGCCGTTGAATGGATTGGACGTGATCTTGGGTATGAACTAGTTAGAGCATAACCAAGTCCGTATTAACTGTCGTAGCAAGTCGGTGAGTTTGGGAGTGATGAGTCCGTTCTGTTAACCGCTAGTCAGTGTCTAGGTTAGCGGAGATTTATATCCAGGAGGGTGTGAAGCTTTGAATTTTCGAGGACGAAAATATTCTAAGTGGGGGAGAATTGTAATGCCCCAAAAGTTATCAAATAATTATTTAATTAATTTAATTAAATAGTATATTTAGTTGGCCTTATTAAAATAAATATAGGATAATTAATTTAATTAAGGAGTGGAGTGTAGTAAATAAATGGGGAGTATTGTAGTTAAATAGGGAGGGATGTGAGAAAGTAATTAGGGGTGTGCATTTAGAGCCCATTGGAGTTAAGTGGCCCAAACCCAATTAGTAAAACCCTTGGGTCTTAGGAGAAACCCTCATTAGAGCAAAAAAAGATCAAAAATTAGAAAGTGAGAAGATTGAGAGAGGGAGCGCGACGGCTAGGGCAAGGAAGGGAGAGGAATTGCGTGAAGCTCAAGGAGGAAGAAGGAAAGCTTGGAGTGTTGGTGTCTTGGAGGGGGTTTTCTTGAGAGTTTTGGCGTTATCTCTTTCAATTAACAAGGTATGGGGGCTCTCTTTCGTAGTTAATAATTTATAACACATGAAATCATAGGGATTAGGTGTTAGGAGTAGTTGTTTAAATTGATTCATGGAGTATTTGATTGATTGGGTGATTGTTTGATTTTGTATGTGATTGAATTGAATTTTTATGCAAATATTGAATTGATAAATCTTTGATTGTTGGTGTAAAGGTGAGTTACATGAATTTAATGAAAAACAATAGGAGGAAATATGGTGTATAATAGGTGTTTGATAAATTGCTTGAAGGAAAACTATTTTTATGGTGTTTAGTGGGGATGGGTGTGGTGTATCGGTTGGGTGTTAGGAGTTAGGAGTAGTTGTTTAAATTGATTCATGGAGTATTTGATTGATTGGGTGATTGTTTGATTTTGTATATGATTGAATTGAATTTTTATGCAAATATTGAATTGATAAATCTTTGATTGTTGGTGTAAAGGTGAGTTACATGAATTTAATGAAAAACAATAGGAGGAAATATGGTGTATAATAGGTGTTTGATAAATTGCTTGAAGGAAAACTATTTTTATGGTGTTTAGTGGGGATGGGTGTGGTGTATCGGTTGGGTAGTGAACAGTGGGGGTGTAACGCCCCAAAGATTATTAGATATTTATTTAATAAATTATTGGGGAATAAATATGTGATTTTATCTCCTATGTAGTTCGCATTTTTGGGGTTTTTAATTTATTTTGTTGTTTTTTTACTTGATGATGTTTACTCTTTTTAGTTGTTGATTGTTGATGATCTTGCAACTTGATTCTCACTTGTGCTTAGAGCACCATGATTTAAGTGAGAAGATTGCAAGATATGATTCAACTTTGTTTTTGAACTTTTCTTGTTTAATCTTTTTAAGTTGTTTGTTTGTTGATGATCTTGCAACTTGATTCTCACTTGTGCTTAGAGCACCATGATTTAAGTGAGAAGATTGCAAGATATGATTCAACTTTGTTTTTGAACTTTTCATGTTTAATCTTTTTAAGTTGTTTGTTTGTTGATGATCTTGCAACTTGATTCTCACTTGTGCTTAGAGCACCATGATTTAAGTGAGAAGATTGCAAGATATGATTCAACTTTGTTTTTGAACTTTTCTTGTTTAATCTTTTTAATTTATTTGTTTGTTGATGATTTTGCAACTTGAATCTCACTTGTGCTTAGAGCACCATGATCTAAGTGAGAAGATTGCAAGATATGATTCAACCTTGTTTATGAGTTGTTCTTGTTTAACCTTTTTAGTTGTTGTTTGTTGATGATTTTGCAACTTGATTCTCACTTGTGCTTAGAGCACCATGATTTAAGTGAGAGGATTGCAAGATATGATTCAACTTCATTTAATGTTCATTTATTAGATTCAACCCCTTTCATTTGTATTCTTGAATAATTAAAGATGAGGTTTTGGGCTTAAAATTTAGGGTTTGAGCAAAGGATAGACTTATCCAAGTCTTGATGCAATTCTTTTGTTCACATGGATGGTTGCAAAGGATAGGTCCATTTCGACCTTGATGCTTTAGCTTGTTTAATCAAATAATCATTGTTATATGTTCATTGGTTAATTAAGACTACTCTATGCCTATTTAATATGCTTGAACCACAAAAATAATTGTTACCAAGTCTTGTGAAAATAAAGAGTGTTTGGGATATTATTTATTTAGGGAGTTATTTTGGTCTATTGAGGTGTTAAAATAATGGTTATAGTGATATTGGGCTCTAAAAATATTTAAAATGAGTTTTTGGGTTGTTTTACTCGCATACACCCCCTGTTGCCTGCTGGACGCACCCCCGCTGCAAATCACTTAAGCCCACGCACCTGTGCAGCCCACAACGCGTGAACCGGCCCTGACCCGACCCAGCGCGCTTCTTCTTCTTCCTCGCGTGAACTGCTGCGCAAAACGGCAACCCTCACGCCGTTCTCTCTCTCTCTCTCTCTCTCTCTCTCTCCGTCACGTTCTCCCTCCTCAAGCCATGGTTGACCCTCAAACTTCACTCTCCCACTCGAAAATGGCCACTGAGCACGATTATGGGGTCTGTTTCTTCAATCGTGGTCCCGTTTCTAACCCCTCTTCACTCACGAACGCGTAGCCATGGGAAACTCACGGTGATGCTACGTTTTCGGTTGCTAGACTCGAAACGCTCAGACTTGGGTAGATGTTCAGACTCTCATGGTCATGTTGCCATTGGAAGCTTGTTCAGATCTAGATTTGAGTCCTTCGGTTCTGACTTCGAATCTCGTTCGGGTACTTTCCGATAGGTACTCCTTTTTCCAAACATTAGTAAATAATTTGTAAACGAACGATTTCGTATTTCCAATAAACTGTGATTGGGTAATAAATTGATTGTTCTTGTGTTTAATTGTATGTGTGCGAGTCAAACGTTCTGCAGTTGAAATTAGATCCCGCTCGAGAGTTCGTGACTCGTCCTTGCACTGTGTCAAAAGGAAGAAAGAAGGAAGGGAGGAGCTTAGTTGCTGCGGTTCTATTGGTGACTCCGTAGAGAGAGCTCTGTTTTCGGTTTATTCGAGGTAAGGGGAGTCTCGCTTTATAATAGAGAGTATAATAGGGAGTATGTAGGTCATAGGGTCTCTATTGTTGTTAATTGGTATTGAATTTGACTGTTGAGTGATTGATTGAAATTGAATGTGGAGTAGAAACCGATTTACATGATAGAGTTAGGGTTTATATTGTGTGATTACGGGTTTGAGGTGTATTTGATGATTTGAATGGGAAATGGAAGTTGTTGGTATGATCATAATGTGTTTTTGGATTGTTGTTGATGATTGGTTTTGAGAAAAATTGTGTGAAAATGATTTAGGGGACCCTAGGTACTCTAGGGCGCCATATGGCTAGAGAAATGGCGCCTATGTTACTGTAGTAGTGACTGTGTGTGCGTGTTGATGTCTGGGGCGCCAAGTTGCTGGGAAACTGGCGCCTAGTGCTGTGTTGCACAAGGTGGCGCCAGAATGTGGGGAAAATGGCGCCTAGTCTTTTCTCGGTGCCTAAGTGTGCTTTGTTCTAGGTGACAGTTTGGTCCCTAGGTGACTGTTTTGGTCCTAAAGGGTGTTTTAGGTCCCTGGGTGAGGCTTAGTCCTCTAGTTGTGATTAGTCCTTGGGACTTGATTGTGTGGAGTTAGTGACAGAGGTGATTGATGATGGGCCATGGGGGCCAGGCCATGGGGGCCAGAGTCATGGGGACTCAATTTATTGATGAGAATGGTGAGTGGTGGGCTGCGGTCTTAGTGTATAAATGATTGTGATGATGTGTGTGTTCATGGGTCACATGCATACATTCGGCTGCGGTCGTGGAGTATAATAATTAATGATATATTGTAAAGGCTGCGGTCTGGTGTTTTATTTCGGCTGCGGTCGTGGAGTATAATAATTAATGATGAGGTCATGATGCGTGTTTTATTTCTTTGCGGTCGTGGAGTATAATAATTAATGATGAGGCTGCGGTCTGGTGATAATGGTACCACATGCATTCTTGCATTACATTGCATCCATCTTCATAAATGATAATGAACTGATTGTGATGGTTGTGATTGATTGACTACTATAAACCTGATATACTGCTTATTATTCCCTTTATTATATAGTTCGAGACTCACCCTTTCTCATTGTTGTACTACAGTAGCCATGAGTGAAGGCTTATCTCCTTCACTTTCCCGAGTCGATGCGCTCGATACGTAACACCTAGGGGATGGGTTTAGTTTCTAGCTGTCTGATTTGTTTATCGTTGAACTGTTATATTATGAGATATTTATATGTTATTAATGAGACTGTTGTTTGTCTCTTTGGAACTGTTTTTATTTCCGCTGCGTAGTGTATGATGTTTATTTCCTGGTGCGTGGAATTATTTAATAAAGTGTGAGAAATTCCATCCTATGATGATGTTACGTATTAAACTGTTGAAAAGAAGGAATTATATTATATTTGTTGTTGTTTGAGCTGTAGTGAGTGTAGCACTCCATTTGAAAAATAAATTTTTATACTCTGATTTTTACTATAAATTGCCGGGTAGAAACGGGGTGTTACAGGGGGGGCGCCAAATCTGCAGGATTTAGGCGCCTGGTGTACTGTGCAGGTGGGTGGTTGTATCGGGTTGGGCAGGAACAGTGCTAGGGGCGCCAAGTTTGCAGGAAATTGGCGCCTGTGTGTGCAGGTGGGGCCGGAAACGAGTTCTGGGTTGAGGTGTGTTGCGCAGGGGCGCCATTTTGGCTGCCCAATGCGCCTGGTGTGTTTTGGGTTGCTGGGAAATTCTGGGTTGGGGTGGGGCGCAATACTGGGCGCCATTCTGGCGTGCCCAGTGCGCCTAGTGCACTGTTTGTGTGCGTGGCGGTGTGTGGTGTTGCGCAGGGGGCGCCATTTGGCTTCCCCAAGTGCGCCTGGTGGTGCTGGTGAGGGGTGTGTGCGTGTTGCACTGCACAGGGCGTCATTTGGTTGCCCAAAATGCGCTTGTGTGCGCTGGTGTCTAGTGCAGGGCGCTAACTTTGGTTGCCCAAGTGCACTGTGGGTGATGTGTCTTAGTGCAGGGCGCCATTTGGCTGCCCAAGTTGCCTTGCTGCGTCGGTAATGAGTGACGGCGCCATTTTGGCCGCCTGTGTTGCCGGGTGAGGTCGTGTCTAAGTGATGGGCGCCAACCTTGGCGACCAAGCGCAACTTGGCGCTGTGTCTCAGTGTGGGTTCACCCACAGTGCGTTTAGTCCTAAGGTGTCAAAATAGTCCCTAGGTGCCAAATGAGTCCTTGAGGTGTCAAAATAGTCCTTAGGTGTCAGAGTGGTCCCCGAGGTGTCAATTTAGTCCTTAGATGTCAAAATGGTCCCTATGGTGTCAGATTGGTCCTTAGGTGCTAAAATGGTCCCTTGGCGTCACATTAGTCCCTGTGGAGGTGGTCAGGGTCCCTAGGTGTGGGTTTAGTCCCTGGTGTTGACTTTAGTCCTTGGAGTGACTTTAGTCCTTTGGTGTAGAATTAGTTCTTGGTGCCCTTTGAGTCCCTGTAGGGTTGTTAATTATGGTGTTGTATATTACATGGTGAGTATATTGTGGTGATGAGAGGTCTATGACTCTCCTTGGTGATTGGTGAATATATATAATTGTTGGTGAGCATGTTAATGCATTAACTGGTGTTTTGGCGTTATGGTGCATAGTCATGGTGTCGCATATTCATATGCATATTTTGGTGAATAGGCCTCGGCCTCATAAATTATTAGTGAATGCCTCAAGGCTATTATGGTGATGGATCCACATACATATGCCCGTGGAGTTTTGGGTTGCATCTCATACATTGCATTCATTTGTCCGGTGTCTGATTTGGGTGTTCATAAACTAGTGCTGTATTGGATGTGACTGTATTTCTGGTGTACTTAACTTAACTGTATTTCTGGTGTATTTGAATTGACTATATCTCTGGTGTGCTAGTTTGCCTGTTCTACTGTGTTTCTTGTTTTATTTATTATTACCTATGTAAAGAGACTCACCCTACTGCATTATGTTGCTTCTTATGTCGAAGAATCGCAGTGACGGTGGATCAAGGTGACTAGAGTACCTTTTTCTAGTGTGGTCGTCGACTCGATAGCACCTGGGATGTTTAGTTTGTTATTTCCTTTATATTTTGAACTATCATGTTAAGTTTGTCATTTTCCACTGCTGTAGTACTTTATCCTCGGATTTAATCGGTGCTATATATGTATCCTCTATATTGGAGTTTTATTTTGATTAATATTTTGGAGTTTTGATTATGGTGTTTAAATGTGGCACCCTCGAATGGTCGCACTGAAAATTTTTATAGACTCTGATTTTCAATTAATTAAATAGTAGTTACGTTAGAAGGGGATGTTACATTAGTGGTATCAGAGCAGTTCGGTCTGTCCGGCCAAGTTATCGAGTCGTCGAGTCTATTAACCCTCGAGTCTTGGTACTCGTTCTAAGTTATAGTTATGTTGTTGTTTATTGCTGTCGAATGTTGTGAACGTTTAAGTCTTGTATTGTCTGTTATGACTGGTATAGTATTGCCTGGTGTGTTCTCTGCGTCCCTTGTCGATTTTCGACAGAGACTTTGTTGTGATTTTGTTTGTTTGTTTGCCGTTGAATGGATTGCACGTGATCTTGGGTATGAACTAGTTAGAGCATAACCAAGTCCGTATTAACTGTCGTAACAAGTCGGTGAGTTTGGGAGTGATGAGTCCGTTTTGTTAACCGCTAGTCAGTGTCTAGGTTAGCAGAGATTTATATCTGAGAGGGTGTGAAGCTTTGAATTTTCGAGGACGAAAATATTCTAAGTGGGGGAAAATTGTAACGCCCCAAAAGTTATCAAATAATTATTTAATTAATTTAATTAAATAGTATATTTAGTTGGCCTTATTAAAATAAATATAGGATAATTAATTTAATTAAGGAGTGGAGTGTAGTAAATAAATGGGGAGTATTTTAGTTAAATAGGGAGGGATGTGAGAAAGTAATTAGGGGTGTGCATTTAGAGCCCATTGGAGTTAAGTGGCCCAAACCCAATTAATAAAACCCTTGGGTCTTAGGAGAAACCCTCATTAGAGCAAAAAAGATCAAAAATTAGAAAGTGAGAAGATTGAGAGAGGGAGCGCGACGGCTAGGGCAAGTAAGGGAGAGGAATTGCGTGAAGCTCAAGGAGGAAGAAGGAAAGCTTGGAGTGTTGGTGTCTTGGAGGGGTTTTCTTGAGAGTTTTGGCGTTATCTCTTTCAATTAACAAGGTATGGGGGCTCTCTTTCGTAGTTAATAATTTATAACACATGAAATCATAGGGATTAGGTGTTAGGAGTAGTTGTTTAAATTGATTCATGGAGTATTTGATTGATTGGGTGATTGTTTGATTTTGTATGTGATTGAATTTAATTTTTATGCAAATATTGAATTGATAAATCTTTGATTGTTGGTGTTAAGGCGAGTTACATGAATTTAATGAAAAACAATAGGAGGAAATATCATGTATAATAGGTGTTTGCTAAATTGCTTGAAGGAAAACTATTTTTATGGTGTTTAGTGGGGATGGGTTCGGTTTGGGGTGCAGCACAGGGGGCGCCACTCGCAGAATTAGGCGCTGGGTTACTGTTTTTGGATGGTGCTTTGTGGTGTAGTCGGGCTCGGTTGGGCGAATGAGCAGTGGGGGGCAAATCTGCAGGATTTAGGCGCCTGGTGTACTGTGCAGGTGGGTGGTTGTATCGGGTTGTGTAGGAACAGTGCTAGGGGCGCCAAGTTTGCAGGAAATTGGCGCCTGTGTGTGCAGGTGGGGCTGGAAACGAGTTCTGGGTTGAGGTGTGTTGCGCAGGGGCGCCATTTTGGCTGCCCAATGCGCCTGGTGTGTTTTGGGTTGCTGGGAAATTCTGGGTTGGGGTGGGGCGCAATACTGGGCGCCATTCTGGCGTGCCCAGTGCGCCTAATGCACTGTTTGTGTGCGTGCAGGTGTGTGGTGTTGCGCAGGGGGCGCCATTTGGCTGCCCCAAGTGCGCCTGGTGGTGCTGGTGAGGGGTGTGTGCGTGTTGCACTGCACAGGGCGTCATTTGGTTGCCCAAAATGCGCTTGTGTGCGCTGGTGTCTAGTGCAGGGCGCTAACTTTGGTTGCCCAAGTGCACTGTGGGTGATGTGTCTTAATGCAGGGCGCCATTTGGCTGCCCAAGTTGCACTGCTTGGTGCTGGTGTCTAGTGACAGGGCGCCATTTTGGCTGCCCTGTGTTGCTGGTGAGGCTGTGTCTAAGTGATGGGCGCCAACCTTGCGTGTGCGCGCGCAACTTGGCGCCCGTGTTCAGTGTGTGGGTTCGGGCCCCACAGTGCGTTTAGTCCTAAGGTGTCAAAATAGTCCCTAGGTGCCAAATGAGTCCTTGAGGTGTCAAAATAGTCCTTAGGTGTCAGAGTGGTCCCCGAGGTGTCAATTTAGTCCTTAGATGTCAAAATGGTCCCTATGGTGTCAGATTGGTCCTTAGGTGCTAAAATGGTCCTCAAGGCCACATTAGTCCCTGTGGAGGTGGTCAGGTCCCTAGGTGTGGGTTTAGTCCTCGGTGTTGACTTTAGTCCTTGGAGTGACTTTAGTCCTTTTGTGTAGAATTAGTTCTTGGTGCCCTTTGAGTCCCTGTAGGGTTGTTAATTATGGTGTTGTATATTACATGGTGAGTATATTGTGGTGATGAGAGGTCTATGACTCTCCTTGGTGATTGGTGAATATATATAATTGTTGGTGAGCATGTTAATGCATTAACTGGTGTTTTGGCGTTATGGTGCATAGTCATGGTGTCGCATATTCATATGCATATTTTGGTGAATAGGCCTCGGCCTCATAAATTATTGGTGAATGCCCTCAAGGCTATTATGGTGATGGATCCACATACATATGCCCGTGGAGTTTTGGGTTGCATCTCATACATTGCATTCATTTGCTGGTGTCTGATTTGGGTGTTCATAAACTAGTGCTGTATTGGATGTGACTGTATTTCTGGTGTACTTAACTTAACTGTATTTCTGGTGTATTTGAATTGACTATATCTCTGGTGTGCTAGTTTGCTCGTTTCTCTTCGTGTTTCTTGTTTTATTTATTATTACCTATGTAAAGAGACTCACCCTACTGCATTATGTTGCTTCTTATGTCGGCAACTGCAGGTGACGGAGACTGAAGGTGACTAGAGTACCTTTTTCTAGTGTGGTCGAGTCAGCTCTGATAGCACCGGGGGGATGTTTAGTTTGTTATTTCCTTTATATTTTGAACTATCATGTTAAGTTTGTCATTTTCCACTGCTGTAGTAGTTTTTATCCTCGATTTAATCGGCTATATATGTATCCTCTATATTGGAGTTTTATTTTGATTAATATTTTGGAGTTTTGATTATGGTGTTTAAATGTGGCACCTCGAATGGTCGCACTGAAAATTTTTATAGACTCTGATTTTCAATTAATTAAATAGTAGTTACGTTAGAAGGGGATGTTACATTAGTGGTATCAGAGCAGTTCGGTCTGTCCGGCCAAGTTATCGAGTCGTCGAGTCTATTAACCCTCGAGTCTTGGTACTCGTTCTAAGTTATAGTTATGTTGTTGTTTATTGCTGTCGAATGTTGTGAACGTTTAAGTCTTGTATTGTCTGTTATGACTGGTATAGTATTGCCTGGTGTGTTCTCTGCGTCCCTTGTCGATTTTCGACAGAGACTTTGTTGTGATTTTGTTTGTTTGTTTGCCGTTGAATGGATTGCACGTGATCTTGGGTATGAACTAGTTAGAGCATAACCAAGTCCGTATTAACTGTCGTAACAAGTCGGTGAGTTTGGGAGTGATGAGTCCGTTTTGTTAACCGCTAGTCAGTGTCTAGGTTAGCAGAGATTTATATCTGAGAGGGTGTGAAGCTTTGAATTTTCGAGGACGAAAATATTCTAAGTGGGGGAAAATTGTAACGCCCCAAAAGTTATCAAATAATTATTTAATTAATTTAATTAAATAGTATATTTAGTTGGCCTTATTAAAATAAATATAGGATAATTAATTTAATTAAGGAGTGGAGTGTAGTAAATAAATGGGGAGTATTTTAGTTAAATAGGGAGGGATGTGAGAAAGTAATTAGGGGTGTGCATTTAGAGCCCATTGGAGTTAAGTGGCCCAAACCCAATTAATAAAACCCTGGGTCTTAGGAGAAACCCTCATTAGAGCAAAAAAGATCAAAAATTAGAAAGTGAGAAGATTGAGAGAGGGAGCGCGACGGCTAGGGCAAGTAAGGGAGAGGAATTGCGTGAAGCTCAAGGAGGAAGAAGGAAAGCTTGGAGTGTTGGTGTCTTGGAGGGGTTTTCTTGAGAGTTTTGGCGTTATCTCTTTCAATTAACAAGGTATGGGGGCTCTCTTTCGTAGTTAATAATTTATAACACATGAAATCATAGGGATTATGTAACACCCCCTTATATTTAAAGCTAATTCAATTAATTAAAATCAGAGTTTTTCAAAATCTTTCCACGCACCTCGAAGAGGGTGGTACATTTCAAATAAAACATCATCAAAACATAATCAAATCCAAACGCATCAACGCGTATCATGCATAACATAGTCAAGTGGTTACAATCCTCAAAATAACCTGTTTAGCGTTTACATTAGTCCATCAATAGTTTGCAGCACAGCGGAAATAAAATTGAGTTCACATACTCAATACATAGGTTCAAAATAAGTTTAATACATAACCATAAATAATACTAAGACCCAACCCCGGTGTTACTATCAGAGCTGACTCAATAAAACCCCGCAGGCACAAAAAGACCATCACTCGGAATCACCTGTTTGTCGCCACGAGCGAGCAACAAGAAATGCTAGGTGAGTCTCTTTACATAATTTATAACAAGTAAGATAAGCATTATAATTAGGAAGCATCTAGCAATAACAGTACATAGTAATCATGCTAATTGCCATTCAATTATAATATCCACAAACAGTAAGATTCAGTCATTTAAGCATCAACAAGATTTCTATGAATGTATGGATGTAAGCATGTATGCAATATGCATGTGGATCCATACTCACCACCAAACCCCGTCGGGCAACACACCACCATTTTGGCCAAGCCACATCACCATCCTCACCTTCACAGAATGCATATGATGTATGTGACACTATGACAAATGCATCATCACAGTCCATCAAAATATATATAAAATTACATTTGGGACCTAAGCCCACGTCATTTATTAACTCACCACCATTGTCAATCCTTGACCATCACCATCTCAATTGTTAATCACCACCACCTCAATTATTAATCACCACCACCTCAATTATTAATCATCACCTCATCATTTATTAATCATCCTCCATCATTTATTAATTTAAATCACACCTAAGGACCTTTTCTTCACTTAGGGACCATTTTGACACACCAAAATAAATTTAGGAACTTAGGAATTCAACAGCACAAGGTTTTGGAAGATCCCCACTGGAGGCGCACACACTGGCGCGCAGAAGAGAGGCGCGCAAGAAGGCGCGCGGATAGGTCGCTCTAACTCTCAAAGTTTCGTCCTTCGTGAGAGGTGTGCGCCGCGAGGTTACGCGCAGGACGCGCGTGCAAGATGGCGCGCAGTCTTGATCAAGCCTTGGCCTCCTTGCGCGTAAGTTTGCGCTACAAGCAAGATGCGCGCAAAGACACCATTTCGGACACGAGCGCCAAGTTGCCCAAAGAATCGCGCCTCCCCGCCACACACACACACACACGGTTCTTGGACACAGGCGCCAAGTTGCCCAAAGAATCGCGCCCCCCGCACAACCCCACACGCACAATTTCAAGAACCAGCGCCAAAATGCTAGGCATTTGGCGCCCCTTCCAACCCATATACCCACACACTTCAAAACCTAATTTCTTCCAAACAAATTAATTCTCACATAACCACACCAACATAGCCAATGAATTATTAATGCTAATTATCATATTTACTTGTTCATGCTCATATGACCAAATCATCAAACATACACTATGCATATATCACAACTCATGCTTCCAAAACAACAATCAACATGCTATAACCAAATTCAAGCATTTAAACATCAATCATACAATCAACATACAATCAACATACAATCAACATACAATCAACACAATCATTCCTAGAGCTATTCTCACTATAATACACATCCTACAAGCTACAAAAGATGTATGGAGAATCCCTAACCTCGGGTGAGCTTGAAACCTCCAAACAATCACCAAAGTCACCAAACAAAACAAGCCTCTTCAAAGTGCAGCTGAAGGCCGAATGTTTTCTCTCTCAACACAAAACTTGAGGAAAGTCTCCTCCTTTTTCCCCTTCAATGCTGAAAACGTGACCCTCTTGCCACCAAAACCCAAGCAAGCTTCCACCTTTTTCCCTCCCTCTCCTTTCACGCAGCAGCTGACCTCCTTTCCCCCACCTCCTTCGTTGCTTTCTTTCTCTAAAATGAGGGTTATGTTACTTTAGCTTGGACCCCTAACCTTTATGACTAGAAATGGGCCTAAATAATGGCCCTTGGGCCTTATCCTCCACTCCTACTTTTAATTCATCACACCTCCTGGAAATAAAATAAATCCAACTCAATACTCCTACTTAAAATAAATTAGACCCCTTTTAGGTAAAATAAACCCAACTTAATTAATTACTTTAATTAAGTGTTGCAACCCTTAAATAACTTAATTAATTAAATAACTAAATTATTTTAGGCGTTACAACTCTCCCCCACTTAAAGAATTTCGTCCTCGAAATTACCTGAATCGAACAACTCCGGGTAAGATTCTCTCATCTTGCTCTCCAACTCCCAAGTCATGCTTTCTCTCACAGCTCCTAGCCAAACTACCTTCACCAACTTGATCTCCTTACCTCTTAAGACCTTCACCTCACGATCCTCAATTCTAACGGCATTGTCTCCACCGTAAGGTTATCTCTCACATCCACATCGTCCATCTGCACTACATGAGATGGGTCTGGCACATACTTCCGCAACTGAGACACGTGGAATACATCATGTAGATTAGCAAGGTTAGGTGGCAAGGCCACCCGATAAGCAACTTTCCCAACTCTCTCAAACTGATATGGTCCAATAAAACGTGGAGTTAACTTCTTAGACTTCAACGCACGGCCTACACACGTCGTCGAGTAACTCTTAGAAATACATGATCACCCGCTCAAAATTCTAGATCCTACTCGATTATTCATATACCATCTATTCCGATGCAGGGGACACCATCCTCTCAACTACGATTTGCGATTAGCTTACCCTATTTAAGTTTCCAATCTCTGGTGCTCACTTCCGAACTCAACCTACTAACCCAACCTATCTCTTTCATCTAATTGACCTACTCGTCTTCATTACTAATAATTCCACACCGAGTTCTCTAACAATCCGCACTCCCGGTGCTTAGCAACAATCCTGAATCATGTTAACATCAAACGACATCTGTACTTAGGTGTATGCACACTACAGCAATTACCCTTCCTTACTCCCTCAATTACTCACCTTGGTTACACTACGCTTGAGCACAACACTCTTAAACGCAACATTTCATCCGGGTAGATATACAGTATACTTAAACACCCACTCCTTTACACTTAGTTTATATACATCCCACTATACTTCGACAACTTCAATATTTCGACAAACACTAACTTCGACTTACACTTTACCTCCATATCTCCATAACTGTACCATACTAGATTTCGATATACTTAATTGCACATACCTACTACTAGATCTTCAGCAATATATATACTTTGACAGACATACTCCTCACTTAGATATTTACACCTATTTCAACAACTCTGCTCTTCGACCATGCTTACATTTCGACTCATCCATACTTAGTTAACACCACACTTCGATACCTATACACTTCGACACTCACTCATCAATCACCTTTGTATTTATAAAGACAAAGAATGAACCGCACCTTTTTAACTATAAAGACGGTACTAAAATTCAATTCAAAAACAAGAACGCTAAGTTGCAAACCAGCAGCTTTTTAAATACAAAACAGCGTACAATTTAAATCACTACACATAACATTTTCTCAATTTCATTTACCTTCTAATCACGCAATTCAATTACCACTTTGAACATGTATCAAAATTCCTAACGAAAATTCGCAGAGAGTTTCCTCCGAAATATGGACATTTCGTAAATATTTTTACTGTATAACCAAATCGGACATCAATTCTTGTTCAAAACTCATTAATCCTCGCACATATATAAAATTTACGGTTTTCCAAAAGATTTGTAAATTCAACTAACACAACCATAATCAAGTCCATATTCAAGCATAACAATTAAACAATCAAATCTTTATGGTTGCGTTCTTAAGTTTCAAACAAACATAATTTCTCGAAATAGCGTTTTTGATTCGAAAATTCACGAACTCCAATTTTCAAAACCGCTCAAACATAACATAAACAACATTTTAAAATTTCCTAAACGTGAGTAAAACTCACCTTTTTGTTTCAAAAGATTTTACCTCGTCAAACCATGAAATTATTGGAAGACCTCGTCATTTTTCAAACAACATCAATCCATGACCTAATCGGTCCTAAAGCTACAATCACGTCACACCTCGTAATAAAATTCTAAACAACTTGGAAAGAATTTAACACAATTCTTGACATTACGTTCATTCCCAAAAACACGTAATTTTCCAAGTACCGCTTTCTTTCAAAAATTATAGAATTCACAATTTTGTCCAAAAGGAAAACTATACGTAACCCCAAATCTCTTTATAACACGAACACGTTGCCACACAAAACAACCACTTATTATTTTCAAAATTTAGTTTCCCGACATAAACTCAGAAATTAGAAAAGTCAATCATTTCATCTTTGCCCAAAAAGGAGGCTATACGCGAATCCTAACCTTAATTGTTATAACCGAGCACCGCATTTCATTTCAGTACATACTTCAAACAATTTAGCACTAATCAAAATTAAACTCACGTGCATTACAGAAAACATCAACCTATAGCAAAACGTCAATCAAAGGTAACAATATTCACAAGCAATCCTTCAAATATTGTCTATCCACTACTCTTAGGCTTATTCACAACTCACTTCATCAACTACACTTAGTCACTTCACCTTTGACTATTACACTTACTATTCAAACGTACCTAAACCTCGGTACTACATACTTTGACTCCCACATACTACGTCGCATGCCTATTACATCTCCACACACCTATGGTTAAGCAACTACACCTTAGTTCATATGTAGTCCTATGTACCTAACCTTCCTCTTCTTTCTTTCCTTTGATCCTCATACTATGATCATACTTGAGCCCACTACTAAACACTTTCCTTCACAACTAGTCCAATGCTCATTAAGAACTTCACGAAGGTTACAACACCCTTAGGCATACTTAATCTACACCTTTACTTTGTACCAAAACTCTATCTTCAGGTTACCAAAGTCTCACTCGATTTATTCCAAACACCATTAATTTATCGCTAGGGAACTACGCCATATCAATCATTTAAATACCAATGCTCCTATCTTACGTCAATCCTTATTTTGACATCTCCCGACTATCAAACCCCAATTCAAACTCAAACTTCCATAAGGCACCTATTTTTTTTCTAAAAATTAATGGTCAATCAACTTGCACACACCACTCAATCAATCAAGTTGAAATTAGTATATATTCAAAATTTACAATAATTACGAGTTATTGTCGCCTCTTTCATTGGGGATGAGTGATTGGGGTGATCAGTCCCTCCTACTCATGCAACCAACTAATTAAGGTCACAAAAACTACTTTCTTTCAATTCTATATCTACCGCATTAAAAGACTTTTAACGCAGTCCGGAGTGCGAAGGCGTCGTCACGACTTTCACTCCTTTGACGTCGTTAGAACTCTTTTAATCACAGATACCCGAATGATGCGCATAACCGTCACGAATGCATACAAGGTCAATGCCACAATTACGATTACGGTTCATCCACGAGGCACGTCAATGAATGAACAAACCAACAAAAGTCACAGTAATAAATATCAACATAATTATGATTCAGAACGAGTACTAAGACTCGAGGGTTAACAGACTCGACAACTTGGCCGGACGGACCGAACTGCTCTGATACCACTAATGTAACACCCCCTTATATTTAAAGCTAATTCAATTAATTAAAATCAGAGTTTTTCAAAATCTTTCCACGCACCTCGAAGAGGGTGGTACATTTCAAATAAAACATCATCAAAACATAATCAAATCCAAACGCATCAACGCGTATCATGCATAACATAGTCAAGTGGTTACAATCCTCAAAATAACCTCGCTTAGCGCTTACATTAGTCCATCAATAGTTTGCAAAGACAATGGAAATAAAATTGAGTTCACATACTCAATACATAGGTTCAAAATAAGTTTAATACATAACCATAAATAATACTAAGACCCAACCCCTGTTACTATCGAGTGACTCAATAAAACCCCAGTGAGGCACAAAGACCATCACTCGGAATCACCATGCTTGTCGCCACGAGAGCAACAACAAGAAATGCTAGGGTGAGTCTCTTTACATAATTTATAACAAGTAAGATAAGCATTATAATTAGGAAGCATCTAGCAATAACAGTACATAGTAATCATGCTAATTGCCATTCAATTATAATATCCACAAACAGTAAGATTCAGTCATTTAAGCATCAACAAGATTTCTATGAATGTATGGATGTAAGCATGTATGCAATATGCATGTGGATCCATACTCACCACCAAACCCCGTCGGGCAACACACCACCATTTTGGCCGAAGCCACATCACCATCCTCACCTTCGCGTAATGCATATGATGTATGTGACACTATGACAAATGCATCATCACAGTCCATCAAAATATATATAAAATTACATTTGGGACCTAAGCCCACGTCATTTATTAACTCACCACCATTGTCAATCCTTGACCATCACCATCTCAATTGTTAATCACCACCACCTCAATTATTAATCACCACCACCTCAATTATTAATCATCACCTCATCATTTATTAATCATCCTCCATCATTTATTAATTTAAATCACACCTAAGGACCTTTTCTTCACTTAGGGACCATTTTGACACACCAAAATAAATTTAGGAACTTAGGAATTCAACAGCACAAGGTTTTGGAAGATCCCCACTGGAGGCGCACACACCGCGCGCTAGAAGAGAGAGGCGCGCAAGAAGCGCGCGCGATATAGTCGCTCTAACTCTCAAAGTTTCGTCCCTTCGTGAGAGGTGTGCGCCGAGGTTACGCGCAGGGACGCGCGTGCAAGATGGCGCGCAGTCTTGATCAAGCCTTGGCCTCCTTGCGCGTAAGTTTGCGCGCGCGCGCAAGATGGCGCGCAAAGACACCATTTCCAGACACAGGCGCCAAGTTGCCCAAAGAATCGGCGCCCCCCGCCACACACACACACACACACGCTTCTTGACACAGCGCCAAGTTGCCCAAAGAATCGCGCGCCCCCTCTGCACAACCCCCACACGCACAATTTCAGCAACCAGGCGCCAAAATGCTAGGCATTTGGCGCCCCCCCCTTCCAACCCATACCCAACACACTTCAAAAACCTAATTTCTTCCAAACAAATTAATTCTCACATAACCACACCAACATAGCCAATGAATTATTAATGCTAATTATCATATTTACTTGTTCATGCTCATATGACCAAATCATCAAACATACACTATGCATATATCACAACTCATGCTTCCAAAACAACAATCAACATGCTATAACCAAATTCAAGCATTTAAACATCAATCATACAATCAACATACAATCAACATACAATCAACATACAATCAACACAATCATTCCTAGAGCTATTCTCACTATAATACACATCCTACAAGCTACAAAAGATGTATGGAGAATCCCTAACCTTGGGTGAGCTTGAAACCTCCAAACAATCACCAAAGTCACCAAACAAAACAAGCCTCTTCAAAGTGCACTTGAGGTCGAATGTTTTCTCTCTCAACACAAAACTTGAGGAAAGTCTCCTCCTTTTTCCCTTCAATGTCGAAAACGTGACCCTCTTGCCACCAAAACCCAAGCAAGCTTCCACCTTTTTCCCTCCTCTCCTCACACGCAGCAAATTGACCTCCTTTCCCCCACCTCCTTCGTTGCTTTCTTTCTCTAAAATGAGGGTTATGTTACTTTAGCTTGGACCCCTAACCTTTATGACTAGAAATGGGCCTAAATAATGGCCCTTGGGCCTTATCCTCCACTCCTACTTTTAATTCATCACACCTCCTGGAAATAAAATAAATCCAACTCAATACTCCTACTTAAAATAAATTAGACCCCTTTTAGGTAAAATAAACCCAACTTAATTAATTACTTTAATTAAGTGTTGCAACCCTTAAATAACTTAATTAATTAAATAACTAAATTATTTTAGGCGTTACAACTCTCCCCCACTTAAAGAATTTCGTCCTCGAAATTACCTGAATCGAACAACTCCGGGTAAGATTCTCTCATCTTGCTCTCCAACTCCCAAGTCATGCTTTCTCTCACAGCTCCTAGCCAAACTACCTTCACCAACTTGATCTCCTTACCTCTTAAGACCTTCACCTCACGATCCTCAATTCTAACTGGCATTGTCTCCACCGTAAGGTTATCTCTCACCTCCACATCGTCCATCTGCACTACATGAGATGGGTCTGGCACATACTTCCGCAACTGAGACACGTGGAATACATCATGTAGATTAGCAAGGTTAGGTGGCAAGGCCACCCGATAAGCAACTTTCCCAACTCTCTCTGAAATCTGATATGGTCCAATAAAACGTGGAGTTAACTTCTTAGACTTCAACGCACGGCCTACACTGTCGTCGGAGTAACTCTTAGAAATACATGATCACCCGCCTGAAATTCTAGATCCTACTCGATTATTCATATACCATCTATTCCGATGCAGGGACACCATCCTCTCAACTACGATTTGCGATTAGCTTACCCTATTTAAGTTTCCAATCTCTGGTGCTCACTTCCGAACTCAACCTACTAACCCAACCTATCTCTTTCATCTAATTGACCTACTCGTCTTCATTACTAATAATTCCACACCGAGTTCTCTAACAATCCGCACTCCCGGTGCTTAGCAACAATCCTGAATCATGTTAACATCAAACGACATCTGTACTTAGGTGTATGCACACTACAGCAATTACCCTTCCTTACTCCCTCAATTACTCACCTTGGTTACACTACGCTTGAGCACAACACTCTTAAACGCAACATTTCATCCGGGTAGATATACAGTATACTTAAACACCCACTCCTTTACACTTAGTTTATATACATCCCACTATACTTCGACAACTTCAATATTTCGACAAACACTAACTTCGACTTACACTTTACCTCCATATCTCCATAATCGTATTTCATACTAGATTTCGATATACTTAATTGCACATACCTACTACTAGATCTTCACAGAATATATATACTTTGGACAGAGACATACTCCTCACTTAGATATTTACACCTATTTCAACAACTCGCTCTTCGACCATGCTTACATTTCGACTCATCCATACTTAGTTAACACCACACTTCGATACCTATACACTTCGACACTCACTCATCAATCACCTTTGTATTTATAAAGACAAAGAATGAACCGCACCCTTTTTAACTATAAAGACGGCCTAAAATTCAATTCAAAAACAATGAACGCTAAGTTGCAAACCAAAGACTTTTAAATACAAAACAATGACAATTTAAATCACTACACATAACATTTTCTCAATTTCATTTACCTTCTAATCACGCAATTCAATTACCACTTTGAACATGTATCAAAATTCCTAACGAAAATTCGCGAGTTTCCTCCAAATATGGACATTTCGTAAATATTTTTACTGTATAACCAAATCCGGACATCAATTCTTGTTCAAAACTCATTAATCCTCGCACATATATAAAATTTACGGTTTTCCAAAAGATTTGTAAATTCAACTAACACAGCACTCCATAATCAAGTCCATATTCAAGCATAACAATTAAACAATCAAATCTTTATGGTTGCGTTCTTAAGTTTCAAACAAACATAATTTCTCGAAATAGCGTTTTTGATTCGAAAATTCACGAACTCCAATTTTCGAAAACCGTTCAAACATAACATAAACAACATTTTAAAATTTCCCTAAACGTGAGTAAAACTCACCTTTTTGTTTCAAAAGATTTTACCTCGTCAAACCATGAAATTATTGGAAGACCTCGCCATTTTTCAAACAACATCAATCCATGACCTAATCGGTCCTAAAGCTACAATCACGCCACACCTCGTAATAAAATTCTAAACAACTTGGAAATGCATTTAACACAATTCTTGACATTACGCTCATTCCCAAAAACACAGAATTTTCCAAGTACCGTTTCTTTTCGAAAATTATAGAATTCACAATTTTGTCCAAAAAGGAAAACTATACGTAACCCCAAATCTCTTTATAACACGAACACGTTGCCACACAAAAACAACCACTTATTATTTTCAAAATTTAGTTTCCGACATAAACTCGTAAATTAGAAAAGTCAATCATTTCATCTTTGCCCAAAAAGGAGGCTATACGCGAATCCTAACCTTAATTGTTATAACCGAGCACCGCATTTCATTTCAAGACATACTTCAAACAATTTAGCACTAATCAAAATTAAACTCACGTGCATTACGTAAAACATCAACCTATAGCAAAACGTCAATCAAAGGTAACAATATTCACAAGCAATCCTTCGAATATTGTCTATCCACTACTCTTAGGCTTATTCACAACTCACTTCATCAACTACACTTAGTCACTTCACCTTTGACTATTACACTTACTATTCAAACGTACCTAAACCTCGGTACTACATACTTTGACTCCCACATACTACGCCGCATGCCTATTACATCTCCACACACCTATGGTTAAGCAACTACACCTTAGTTCATATGTAGTCCTATGTACCTAACCTTCCTCTTCTTTCTTTCCTTTGATCCTCATACTATGATCATACTTGAGCCCACTACTAAACACTTTCCTTCACAACTAGTCCAATGCTCATTAAGAACTTCACGAAGGTTACAACACCCTTAGGCATACTTAATCTACACCTTTACTTTGTACCAAAACTCTATCTTCAGGTTACCAAAGTCTCACTCGATTTATTCCAAACACCATTAATTTATCGCTAGGAACTACGCCATATCAATCATTTAAATACCAATGCTCCTATCTTACGTCAATCCTTATTTTGACATCTCCCGACTATCAAACCCCAATTCAAACTCAAACTTCCATAAGGCACCTATTTTTTTTCTAAAAATTAATGGTCAATCAACTTGCACACACCACTCAATCAATCAAGTTGAAATTAGTATATATTCAAAATTTACAATAATTACGAGTTATTGTCGCTCTTTCATCGGGGATGAGTGATCGGGGTGATCACCCCCTCCTACTCATGCAACCAACTAATTAAGGTCACAAAACTACTTTCTTTCAATTCTATATCTACCGCATTAAAAGACTTTTAACGCAAATCCGAGTGCGGCGCTCGTCACGACTTTCACTCCTTTGACGTCGTTAGAACTCTTTTAATCACGAGATACCCGAATGATGCGATAACCGCCACGCGAATGCATAAGGTCAATGCCACAATTACGCCATACGCTTCACCACGAGGCACGCCAATGAATGAACAAACCAACAAAAGTCACAAGAATAAATATCAACATAATTATGATTCGAACGAGTACTAAGACTCGAGGTTAACAGAACTCGACAACTTGGCGGACGGACGAATCGCTCTCGATACCACTAATGTAACACCCCTTATATTTAAAGCTAATTCAATTAATTAAAATCGAGTTTTTCAAAATCTTTCCACGCACCTCGAAGAGGTGGTACATTTCAAATAAAACATCATCAAAACATAATCAAATCCAAACGCATCAACGCGTATCATGCATAACATAGTCAAGTGGTTACAATCCTCAAAATAACCTCGTTTAGCGCTTACATTAGTCCATCAATAGTTTGCAAAGACAATGGAAATAAAATTGAGTTCACATACTCAATACATAGGTTCAAAATAAGTTTAATACATAACCATAAATAATACTAAGACCCAACCCCTGTTACTATCGAGTGACTCAATAAAACCCTGAGAGGCACAAAGACCATCACTCGAATCACCTGTTTGTCGCCACGAGAGCAGCAACAAGAAATGCTAGGGTGAGTCTCTTTACATAATTTATAACAAGTAAGATAAGCATTATAATTAGGAAGCATCTAGCAATAACGAAGACATAGTAATCATGCTAATTGCCATTCAATTATAATATCCACAAACAATAAGATTCGATCATTTAAGCATCAACAAGATTTCTATGAATGTATGGATGTAAGCATGTATGCAATATGCATGTGGATCCATACTCACCACCAAACCCCGTCGGGCAACACACCACCATTTTGGCCGAGCCACATCACCATCCTCACCTTCACAGTAATGCATATGATGTATGTGACACTATGACAAATGCATCATCACACCATCCATCAAAATATATATAAAATTACATTTGGGACCTAAGCCCACGTCATTTATTAACTCACCACCATTGTCAATCCTTGACCATCACCATCTCAATTGTTAATCACCACCACCTCAATTATTAATCACCACCACCTCAATTATTAATCATCACCTCATCATTTATTAATCATCCTCCATCATTTATTAATTTAAATCACACCTAAGGACCTTTTCTTCACTTAGGGACCATTTTGACACACCAAAATAAATTTAGGAACTTAGGAATTCAACAGCACAAGGTTTTGGAAGATCCCCACTGGAGGCGCACACACCGGGCGCTGCTAGAAGAGAGGCGCGCAAGAAGGCGCGCGGATAGGTCGCTCTAACTCTCAAAGTTTCTGTCCTTCTGTGAGAGGTGTGCGCACGAGGTTACGCGCAGGGACGCGCGTGCAAGATGGCGCGCAGTCTTGATCAAGCCTTGGCCTCCTTGCGCGTAAGTTTGCGCTGCCAAGCAAGATGGCGCGCAAAGACACCATTTCGGACACAGCGCCAAGTTGCCCAAAGAATCGCGCCCCCTCCCGCCACACACACACACACACGCTTGGACACAGCGCCAAGTTGCCCGGCAATCGGCGCTCTCCCGCACAACCCCACACGCACAATTTCAAGAACCAGCGCCAAAATGCTAGGCATTTGGCGCCCCCCCCTTCCAACCCATACCCAACACACTTCAAAAACCTAATTTCTTCCAAACAAATTAATTCTCACATAACCACACCAACATAGCCAATGAATTATTAATGCTAATTATCATATTTACTTGTTCATGCTCATATGACCAAATCATCAAACATACACTATGCATATATCACAACTCATGCTTCCAAAACAACAATCAACATGCTATAACCAAATTCAAGCATTTAAACATCAATCATACAATCAACATACAATCAACATACAATCAACATACAATCAACACAATCATTCCTAGAGCTATTCTCACTATAATACACATCCTACAAGCTACAAAAGATGTATGGAGAATCCCCTAACCTTGGGTGAGCTTGAAACCTCCAAACAATCACCAAAGTCACCAAACAAAACAAGCCTCTTCAAAGTGCAGCTGAAGGCCGAATGTTTTCTCTCTCAACACAAAACTTGAGGAAAGTCTCCTCCTTTTTCCCCTTCAATGCTGAAAACGTGACCCTCTTGCCACCAAAACCCAAGCAAGCTTCCACCTTTTTCCCTCCCTCTCCTTTCACGCAGCAGCTGACCTCCTTTCCCCCACCTCCTTCGTTGCTTTCTTTCTCTAAAATGAGGGTTATGTTACTTTAGCTTGGACCCCTAACCTTTATGACTAGAAATGGGCCTAAATAATGGCCCTTGGGCCTTATCCTCCACTCCTACTTTTAATTCATCACACCTCCTGGAAATAAAATAAATCCAACTCAATACTCCTACTTAAAATAAATTAGACCCCTTTTAGGTAAAATAAACCCAACTTAATTAATTACTTTAATTAAGTGTTGCAACCCTTAAATAACTTAATTAATTAAATAACTAAATTATTTTAGGCGTTACAGATTAGGTGTTAGGAGTAGTTGTTTAAATTGATTCATGGAGTATTTGATTGATTGGGTGATTGTTTGATTTTGTATGTGATTGAATTTAATTTTTATGCAAATATTGAATTGATAAATCTTTGATTGTTGGTGTTAAGGCGAGTTACATGAATTTAATGAAAAACAATAGGAGGAAATATCATGTATAATAGGTGTTTGCTAAATTGCTTGAAGGAAAACTATTTTTATGGTGTTTAGTGGGGATGGGTTCGGTTTGGGGTGCAAGACGGGGCGCCAATTCTGCAGAATTAGGCGCTGGGTTCTTGCTTGGATGGTGCCGTGTGTGTGTATCGGTTGGGCGATGAATGTGGGGGCAAATCTGCAGGATTTAGGCGCCTGGTGTATCTTGTGCGGTGGGTGGTTGTATCGGGTTGTGTAGGAACAGTGCTAGGGGCGCCAAGTTTGCAGGAAATTGGCGCCTGTGTGTGCAGGTGGGGCTGGAAACGAGTTCTGGGTTGAGGTGTGTTGCGCAGGGCGCCATTTTGGCCGCCAATGCGCTCGTGTGTTTTGGGTTGCCGGGAAATTGGTTGGGGTGGGGCGCACATCGGGCGCCATTCGGGCGTGCCTGCGCGCCTAATGCACCGCTTGTGCGCGCAGTGTGTGGTGTTGCGCAGGGGGCGCCATTTGGCTGCCCCAAGTGCGCCTGGTGGTGCTGGTGAGGGGTGTGTGCGTGTTGCACTGCACAGGGCGTCATTTGGTTGCCCAAAATGCGCTTGTGTGCGCTGGTGTCTAGTGCAGGGCGCTAACTTTGGTTGCCCAAGTGCACTGTGGGTGATGTGTCTTAATGCAGGGCGCCATTTGGCTGCCCAAGTTGCAATCGCTTGCGTCGGTGTCTAGTGACGTGGCGCCATTTTGGGCCCGCCTGTGTGTCTTTGAAATGAGGTCGTGTCTAAGTGATGGGCGCCAACCTTGGCAGCCCAAGGCGCAACTTGGCGCCTGTGTCTAGGTGTGGGTTCAGTCCCTGGTGCGTTTAGTCCTAAGGTGTCAAAATAGTCCCTAGGTGCCAAATGAGTCCTTGAGGTGTCAAAATAGTCCTTAGGTGTCAGAGTGGTCCCCGAGGTGTCAATTTAGTCCTTAGATGTCAAAATGGTCCCTATGGTGTCAGATTGGTCCTTAGGTGCTAAAATGGTCCCTTGGCGTCACATTAGTCCCTAGGAGGTGGTTGGGTCCCTAGGTGTGGGTTTAGTCCCTGGTGTTGACTTTAGTCCTTGGAGTGACTTTAGTCCTTTGGTGTAGAATTAGTTCTTGGTGCCCTTTGAGTCCCTGTAGGGTTGTTAATTATGGTGTTGTATATTACATGGTGAGTATATTGTGGTGATGAGAGGTCTATGACTCTCCTTGGTGATTGGTGAATATATATAATTGTTGGTGAGCATGTTAATGCATTAACTGGTGTTTTGGCGTTATGGTGCATAGTCATGGTGTCGCATATTCATATGCATATTTTGGTGAATAGGCCTCGGCCTCATAAATTATTGGTGAATGCCCTCAAGGCTATTATGGTGATGGATCCACATACATATGCCCGTGGAGTTTTGGGTTGCATCTCATACATTGCATTCATTTGCTGGTGTCTGATTTGGGTGTTCATAAACTAGTGCTGTATTGGATGTGACTGTATTTCTGGTGTACTTAACTTAACTGTATTTCTGGTGTATTTGAATTGACTATATCTCTGGTGTGCTAGTTTGCCTGTTCTACTGTGTTTCTTGTTTTATTTATTATTACCTATGTAAAGAGACTCACCCTACTGCATTATGTTGCTTCTTATGTCGGCAACTGCAGGTGACGGTGACTGAAGGTGACTAGAGTACCTTTTTCTAGTGTGGTCGAGTCAGCTCTGATAGCACCGGGGGGATGTTTAGTTTGTTATTTCCTTTATATTTTGAACTATCATGTTAAGTTTGTCATTTTCCACTGCTGTAGTACTTTATCCTCGGATTTAATCGGTGCTATATATGTATCCTCTATATTGGAGTTTTATTTTGATTAATATTTTGGAGTTTTGATTATGGTGTTTAAATGTGGCACCCTCGAATGGTCGCACTGAAAATTTTTATAGACTCTGATTTTCAATTAATTAAATAGTAGTTACGTTAGAAGGGGATGTTACATTAGTGGTATCAGAGCAGTTCGGTCTGTCCGGCCAAGTTATCGAGTCGTCGAGTCTATTAACCCTCGAGTCTTGGTACTCGTTCTAAGTTATAGTTATGTTGTTGTTTATTGCTGTCGAATGTTGTGAACGTTTAAGTCTTGTATTGTCTGTTATGACTGGTATAGTATTGCCTGGTGTGTTCTCTGCGTCCCTTGTCGATTTTCGACAGAGACTTTGTTGTGATTTTGTTTGTTTGTTTGCCGTTGAATGGATTGCACGTGATCTTGGGTATGAACTAGTTAGAGCATAACCAAGTCCGTATTAACTGTCGTAACAACAAGTCGGTGAGTTTGGGAGTGATGAGTCCGTTTTGTTAACCGCTAGTCAGTGTCTAGGTTAGCAGAGATTTATATCTGAGAGGGTGTGAAGCTTTGAATTTTCGAGGACGAAAATATTCTAAGTGGGGGAAAATTGTAACGCCCCAAAAGTTATCAAATAATTATTTAATTAATTTAATTAAATAGTATATTTAGTTGGCCTTATTAAAATAAATATAGGATAATTAATTTAATTAAGGAGTGGAGTGTAGTAAATAAATGGGGAGTATTTTAGTTAAATAGGGAGGGATGTGAGAAAGTAATTAGGGGTGTGCATTTAGAGCCCATTGGAGTTAAGTGGCCCAAACCCAATTAATAAAACCCTTGGGTCTTAGGAGAAACCCTCATTAGAGCAAAAAAGATCAAAAATTAGAAAGTGAGAAGATTGAGAGAGGGAGCGCGACGGCTAGGGCAAGTAAGGGAGAGGAATTGCGTGAAGCTCAAGGAGGAAGAAGGAAAGCTTGGAGTGTTGGTGTCTTGGAGGGGTTTTCTTGAGAGTTTTGGCGTTATCTCTTTCAATTAACAAGGTATGGGGCTCTCTTTCGTAGTTAATAATTTATAACACATGAAATCATAGGGATTAGGTGTTAGGAGTAGTTGTTTAAATTGATTCATGGAGTATTTGATTGATTGGGTGATTGTTTGATTTTGTATGTGATTGAATTTAATTTTTATGCAAATATTGAATTGATAAATCTTTGATTGTTGGTGTTAAGGCGAGTTACATGAATTTAATGAAAAACAATAGGAGGAAATATCATGTATAATAGGTGTTTGCTAAATTGCTTGAAGGAAAACTATTTTTATGGTGTTTAGTGGGGATGGGTTCGGTTTGGGGTGCAGCACAGGGGGCGCCAATTCTGCAGGAATTAGGCGCCTGGGTTACTGTTTGGATGGTGCTGGGGTGTGGTGTATCGGTTGGGCAGTGAATGCTGGGGGCAAATCTGCGCAGGATTTAGGCGCTGGTGTACTCGTGTCGTGTGGGTGGTTGTATCGGGTTGTGTAGGAACAGTGCTAGGGGCGCCAAGTTTGCAGGAAATTGGCGCCTGTGTGTGCAGGTGGGGCTGGAACCGAGTTCTGGGTTGAGGTGTGTTGCGCAGGGGCGCCATTTTGGCTGCCCAATGCGCCTGGTGTGTTTTGGGTTGCTGGGAAATTCTGGGTTGGGGTGGGCGCACATCGGGCGCCATTCGCGTGCCAGTCGCGCTAATGCACCGCTTTGTGTGCGTGTGTGTGGTGTGTGGTGCGCAGGGGCGCCATTTGCTGCCCCGCGCGCCCGTGGTGGTCTTTGGTGAGGGTGTGTGCGTGTTGCATCGCACGCATGTCATTTGGTTGCCCAAAATGCGCTTGTGTGTGCGCCGGTGTCTAGTGCGTAGCGCTAACTTTGGTTGCCCAAGTGCACCGTGGGTGATGTGTCTTAATGCGTGGCGCCATTTGGTCGCCTGCCGCACCGCTGCGCCTTTGGTAAATAGTGACAGGCGCCATTTTGGCCGCCTGCGTGTGTTCTTTGAGGTCATGTCTCGTGATGGGCGCCAACCTTGCGTACCTCAAGGCGCAACTTGGCGCTGTGTTCAGTGTGGGTTCACCACCGTGCGTTTAGTCCTAAGGTGTCAAAATAGTCCCTAGGTGCCAAATGAGTCCTTGAGGTGTCAAAATAGTCCTTAGGTGTCAGAGTGGTCCCCGAGGTGTCAATTTAGTCCTTAGATGTCAAAATGGTCCCTATGGTGTCAGATTGGTCCTTAGGTGCTAAAATGGTCCTCAAGCGCCACATTAGTCCCTAGGAGGTGGTTGGGTCCCTAGGTGTGGGTTTAGTCCCTGGTGTTGACTTTAGTCCTTGGAGTGACTTTAGTCCTTTGGTGTAGAATTAGTTCTTGGTGCCCTTTGAGTCCCTGTAGGGTTGTTAATTATGGTGTTGTATATTACATGGTGAGTATATTGTGGTGATGAGAGGTCTATGACTCTCCTTGGTGATTGGTGAATATATATAATTGTTGGTGAGCATGTTAATGCATTAACGGGTGTTTTGGCGTTATGGTGCATAGTCATGGTGTCGCATATTCATATGCATATTTTGGTGAATAGGCCTCGGCCTCATAAATTATTGGTGAATGCCCTCAAGGCTATTATGGTGATGGATCCACATGCATATGCCCGTGAAGTTTTGGGTTGCATCTCATACATTGCATTCATTTGCTGGTGTCTGATTTGGGTGTTCATAAACTAGTGGTGTATTGATGTGATCAGATTTACGTGTACTTAACTTAATCGTATTTCTCGTGTATTTGAATTGATCAGATCTCTCGTGTGCTAGTTTGCCTGTTCTCTCGTGTTTCTTGTTTTATTTATTATTACCTATGTAAAGAGACTCACCCTCTTGCATTATGTTGCTTCTGTGTGTTTCAAGAATCGCAGTGACGATGATCAAGGTGACTAGAGTACCTTTTTCTAGTGTGGTCGAGTCAGCTCTGATACGTAGCACCGGGGGGGATGTTTAGTTTGTTATTTCCTTTATATTTTAGACTATCATGTTAAGTTTGTCATTTTCCACTGTTGTAGTACTTTATCCTCGGATTTAATCGGTGCTATGTATCCTATATATTGGAGTTTTATTTTGATTAATATTTTGGAGTTTTGATTATGGTGTTTAAATGTGGCACCCTCGAATAGTCGCAAGGGGGTGTTACAAGGGGCACTAGTGGAAAAAGCGGATTTTATATCAACAATTTATATCGGTTCAAATACTAACAGATATGAAAAAAGAGGCGGTGGCATTTTTGAAATTATGATTACATTTTTCATATCGGTTGACAAACTAACCGATATGAAAACGCAAATTCCAATTCAAAAAAAGCACGCTCTATCGTTCTCTTCATCTCGTTCTCTCACTCTCAATACGCTTCGTCACTCCCAATCACTCTCCGCCTTCGCTTCCCCCTCCGCGCCTCCACCCGATTGCAGCGACCGCTCCACCTTCAACCCACTCGCCATGGCTCCATTGGGGTGCTTCTCTTGCTTTGCTCTGCTCCCTCCATCTCGCTCCGCCTCCATCTCTCGCTTCTCGCTAGTAAGTTTTCAAACTAACCCACTCGTAGTTGTGTTGAATGTTCTTCCTCTTTGATTTCGTTTTCCTTCCTCTTGATTTCGTTTTCATCCTTCTTCTTGATTTTGAATTTTAGGGCTTGTGTGATTTGGGATTGGGGAAACGAATTTTAGGGTTTGTGTGATTTGGGATTTGGGGTTTGTGTGATTTACTAACATTACAAAGCAGTGATTTGAGGAATGTTGCTCGGCTGATGCCTCTGTTAAAGCAAAGTTAGTTGTTCTTTTAACAAAGACATTTTATTGAGCACCTTGTTTGTTGGATTTTGTTTAGATCCTTTTGCTTGATTTGGTGCTTTTTATGAAGATTTTTTTATAAAGAAGAATCTTTTAAACGTTAGTTGATGAGCACAGACGAAAATTAAATTCAGGTTTCGCTTTTTGTTGATGAGCACAGACGAAAATTAAATTCAAGGTAGACTGACTATTTTGCAAGTTATAAAATTCTTCATCCTTTTGGAGTGATTTTAGATATCCCTACTAGGTAGTACTCTACTCTTACTTCAGAAGATTTCTTGTTAGGAAATTTGGATGATAATTTGTTTCTGAAATTCCATTGGTTAGCTACTGCTAAACATTTGTGGTAGGGTTAGTCATATAAAATTATTAGAGACTTCAGCAGGTTTAGACTTTTAAGCTTATAAGTTTAGTTGGTGGTGTTCTTTGAAATTCTGTTTTACTAATTTTTAAGCTTCTCTGTTACTATATGACCAACAAGGCAACAAGTTTGCTTTGCTTTCTGTACGTTATTAATTCTGAGCAACATTGATGAGATTCTTGGCCCAGTTAATCCAGGATAACCTAATAGATTTAGTAAAGTTATACACTAGAAAGTGTAAGAAAGAGATATGGATAGAAGCAAGAGAAAAGAGAGGGAAAGAGGATAAGAAAATATTCTAGTTGGTTAGAAGTGAGCGAGTGAATATAAGGGAGGGTCCGTAGTTGCTCGGACTTGGCAATTCTCGGCAATTCTTACTCCTTGTAATATGTTCTCATACAATTCAGACTCTCTGAGAGATCACCAAAGATTCTTGCCTGCTTGCAATTTGGAAGCACTGAGCCACTAGTTGTTCACTTCATAATTAATTTTTGTTTCTTCCTACCAAATAAACAATGACAGTTTGTGTCTTTTGTTTCAGGAGGCTCTTGATGTTTTCACAGTGGAACCACCCATAAAAGACAACAAGCTGGTTTTGCATGAGCAAGTTACTGCAACACCTCATCTTGGTGCCAGTACCACGGAAGCTCAGGTAAGTTACTTAAAGAAATTGCTTTTGACTGTGAGCTTTACCTTCTTTTTCCTTGTCACTATAATGTTTTACAAGGCTTCTATCTAAACTTAATCTGATATCTATGTTATCTTCTGCAATACAACTAGCCACTTTATTTTCATAATTTGATTACACACGCATTTTAATATAACAACCATAGAATCAACAATCAGATCCAGATAATTGTCCAGGTCTTGAATACTTTGAGTACCACTTTTGAGCTAAAATACAATGCAAATTGTTAATTTAACAAGTTCAATCTCAGTGAGAAATACAAATAAGAATATAGTTCAAGTGGAATCCATTCCATTACATGCTTTGAGAATTTGACACAAGACTTCACTTAAGTGTTTTATATAGTATGTCTTTATGTCTTTCCTAGCTCCAAAAGGTCAAGATCCTATTTGTTAAATTTAAAAAAGAAGGGGGGGCTGGTGCTGCATCAAACCCATTTTTTGAATTTAACATTAAATGAACTTACCTCTCACAAGCTGTACATGTGCAACATTATGCTTCCTAGAAGTGGAAGATAAAGTCTATTCACTCTGATAGACCCTCATTGATTCAAAGAGTGTATTTAAAAGGGTATGAGAGGGGTAATGAGGGGAAATTGATTGTATTGCTGTCCTTATAAATAGTAAGCTAATAAATGGTTAAGGGTAATTAGTTAGTAACTCAGATTTGTTGGAGAGGGAAGTCTCAAAATACCTTGTATTTGTACCCATCTACTTGGTCACCGAGACTGGATTATAAACTGCATAATACAAAGGGGATATTTACTTACATTCTTTCACCATTGTTTATGCTTTTCGTTCATATACCAGTCGGTATCTATCACACCCGTGTAGCAAGCTTCATTTCTTTTTTGTTTACAATTTGTGATTTGTTTTATAACTATTGCATCTTTAATTTTTCACTGGGTTTACCTAATATAATAGACTAAACTGAATGTGTCAAACTTCCAACTGATATAATATTAACTGTGTAGTACTCTCCTGGTAGATTGATGTCCTGACATAATCAGATTTACCAGGACTATACATATGCATTACTGACTTGCATGTTCCCTCTCTTTCTCTAGGGAGGAGGAACATTCAAAACTTTCTGCAGATATGGAGAAGCAGGAGAAAGTAGCATCTAGGAAATCCTATATTCATCACATAAAGGAGATTACAAAAAATAGTCGGAAACAAGATGTTGATATTGAGCGGATCTTGAAAGAAACTCTGGAGGTTCAATTGGAGAGTAATTCTATCGAGGAAAGCTTGCACCGCACTTATGTCAAGCTGTCGATGAAATTGTCTTTAGGTATCAAAGTTTTTAATCCATTTTGTAACCAATGGAGGGAAACCGAGATAAAGAAACAAAGCAAACCCTATGTTTCAAAGAGATCTAGCTATGATTTTTATTTATTTATTTTATAATATATATTTTTTCTTTTTCAAAGGTAAGTAATGTACGCTTTGTTTTCCTATTCTTATGTTTGCAGGAAGCAAAGAAAGATCCAACAGACCACAGTTTATAAGCTCCTTGTTAGCATCCATAAAGGCTTTGAACAAATGTCCGAAAAGATTATGGCAACCGATAGAATTAGAAGAGAAGTTATTAGCTCCTAATCCTCGATTTCATATTATCTTACATATTGACTATATATTCAAGATTTACTCATTAGCTCTTTCTTGCTTTTTAGTGGTTAGTAAAATATAGATAGTGTGTGTATTAGATTCTTTTTGTATTTGGATATGGATATTGAGTATAATTTGAGATCTTTGTATTTTTATATAAATATTGTATTTGTTGAGATTTTGTTGTTTGTCAGTATATCCAATTGAGGAATTTTTATTTTTTTTTTTAAAAAGACTTTTCATATCGGTTCCTTTAAATAACCGATATAAAAGTGATTTTCAATATCGGTTCAACTAAGAAACCGATATAAAAAAGCGTTTTATAGGTTTAAAACCGACTTTCCATAACGGTTCTCTTCGGGAACCGATATAAAAAATTTTTCCATATCGGTTCTTTAACCGATATAGAAAGCTACTGCTTTTAATATCCCTTTATCTATATCGGTTCTGGAATCGATATGAAAAGCCTTTTTTAACCGATATAAAAAGCCTTTTTTCTAGTAGTGGGGCTGTTGGAAGACAATGATTCACAAGTATTGCTTGATGGCTGGTGGGGGTAACTAATTGGAGCACATTTTGAGTCTACAAAATTAAGATGATATAATATATGTTAATATGTTCAAGGATTTACCTATGGATTTTTCGTTGTTTTGAAGTCTGATTTGGTATATTTTATACATATCTTATTCATTCTATTATTTTGATATCTATGTTTGTTGTTATGCAGGTGACAATGGATCACATCTGTCATTTATGATTCAATAGACTATATGTAGACTATATGTAGACATAGAAAATGACAAGATAGATTACCAAATATGGAGTATATGTAGTGGGAATAAATGATTTTGAGCCGATCCAATATTGGATCGTATTTTTCTAAGTTTTTCAATTGTTGATGCATGAGGTTTAAACAACCAAAGCAATATATAGCCTCGAAACAAACATTTAGCATCGGTTGTATATGATAACCAATGCTAAATGTCTCTTACAAGTACATTTAGCATCGGTTGTATAGAATACCTGATGCTAAATGTCTCTTACAAGCACATTTAGCATCGGTTGTATAGAATACCTGATGCTGAATGTCTCTAAAATTTACAATTAACATTGGTTGTTTAAATAACCGATGCTAAATATTTATTTTTAAAAAAAAAATATAATTGGCACAATTAACAGATATTGATTGACCAATTTATAAAATTCTGATATACAAAATTATTTCCAAACAACACACATAATAAATTCAAAAAAATTCTTCAAATTACATTGAAATTAATATCTTACAACACAATTCATGAAACTTAAAATTTCTACAAGTTTCTTACACAAAATTCAACAAAGTGTTTCTAAAACACAAACATCAAACTAAGGTAAGGTAAGGTAAGGTCTTAACATAAGGTTTCTGACTTCCAGATTGTTGCATCTATGAAAACCCAGTGCCTGTAGTGTAAATGTAATTTCATAATTAGCTAATAGGTGGCATAAGTAGTGTATCACCAGATCAGCGTTTTATTCTACCAGTACATACAATGTAAGTTAATATTTACTTGATCTGTCTTTTTCACTTCCTTGTGCCGTAATTTCTAGCTGACATGAGTTGAAATCGTTCCATTTTGTAAAATGGAGAAGGCATTATGTCGACCTGAAAAAATAAAGCCAAAAACTTGAATAAAACACTTCAATACTGATAATACTTCAATTGGAGTGTGAGAATCACTAAAAATTTCATCAATTGTTGAGTAACATACAATATTTTTTTTACGACTTCGTCCGAAGTTCCTCCATACTCAATATCAACCATCAGGAAAAATAACAATAACAATTTTCAGACCAAGACATAATAACATCCACAAGATCCCTGCCACGAGAACCAACCGAACAAACCCTTTCTTCCAAAAAATCCTCATGGGGTAATCTTGGGGTACCCTCTCTGAAGTAAAGAACCACACTTCAAAATCTGCATCATCAACAAACAAACTTAGATTATTTGGCAATGGCATAACAAACTAACTATTTACTTTACTGTTATAAATTTTATCTTAAAAGGTTAAAGAATCAAAAGAGTTGATAACGTCCTTCCCCACCTTTATCTTGGGGATTTTGATTGCTTCGGTCTCCTCTACGACTTAATCACCAAGATAGAGACATTTGAAGATCACCCTCCATATTTGATTCTTTCTTCAAGTTATCATCACTGCGATTGTATAACAAGAAGAAGAAATAGATGACATTTTTGGCATAACTCGTGTGATTCAAGAGTCAGAAAGAAAAAATACACAAACGTAGGATAAACATTAACAGCTAAACTGAGAACAGAATCATTACAAAAACTGATCCACATAGCAACTAATTAGTAATTACCCCATAATTTCCTTGAAAAAGATTAGGGTTTCGCAAAAACTGAGTAGATTTGTGAAAAATAGATCAAAAGCGAAATTAGGGTTTTAAGAGAGACAAAAGAGTTATGAAAGAGGGAGGGAAAGAATTTTACCATTATCCTTGTCCGTGAGCACAAGCTGTGGCTGCTGAGATCCTTCTTCTCGTTCCATGTATTTCATTCGCTTTACCACTTACTTCTCTTCACCCCTCTTTGTTGGTGAGCACAAGTTGTGATGATGTTGTGAGGCTACGGTTTTGGAATTTGTGAGTAGAGTTGAGAGTGAGAGCGAGACTTAAGAACGCGAGAGTGTGTATGTGATGGAAAAAATGAAAAAATATAACATGACTTTTAGCATCGGGTGTTTGAAAAGTCGATACTAAATGTGCTTGAGATACACATTTAACATCGATTGTTTAAACAACCGATCATAAAAGTCTGACCAAGTACTTTTAACATCGGTCGTTTAAATAACCGATGCTAAATGTAGGCGTGAAAATTGAAAACTTCCATTTAATTGCAAAATTGCCACCGCGTTTACATTTAGCATCGGGTGTTCAAACAACCAATGCTAAATGGTGCTTTTTAATGTCAGAATTGCACTAGTGATATGTCTAAGACGGTAAGGAAGTTGGGTGTAGCTAGAACAATATAACAATCTTCAGATCTTTATCAAACAATGATTTGTGAATCATGCTTCAAATATCCCCAAATTGATTGCAAAGGGGTTTTTTTCCGATCTCCACAAGGAAAAATTCCCTGCCTGCACGTCCAAATTGAGGCGTCTCCAATAAGGATTCTAACATATGGATATACAACTACAATATATACACACACATAATGACAAAAAGCCAAAATAATTTCAAATTAAATTTAAAAAGAATGTTGTTTAAAGTGGAGGTCGTACCCTCTAGGGACATGAGGTTTGAGAAAATATTCACCATCAGAACGATAACAATTGAGGAGGCAGTCATTGATAAGTTTACAAATGCTGAGGTTGACGAAGTAATAACTTTTGACCATTTTCCTGTTTCAGAATTCATGATTAGTTTGTCCATGTTGCATTACTAATGTTGCTGCATATGTTGTTAATGTAGGGTGTCACTCAGACACAAAATGGTGATGTTAATGTAGCTGCTGACATAACCCAAAGGTGGTTCACGTAGCTCTCTCGCACAAGATCTGATGGAGAAATTATCACACTCAACTCTAGAAAACTAGCTTGATGTCTGTGGTCCCAGCTGTTTGGATTGATCCCAGGACGAGGATGCTTGCAATGCAAACAAAAGACCCAACAACGATGTTGAGAATTCTGCAATAATCAAGTGTCTTGCACCAAAGATTCCTAAGGTTGTGGTTAAGATTGAGAAGCCTTAGTGCAAGATTGTTGTTCTGTTTGGTTTTCCTACTTTATGCATGAGTGCTTTCTTAAATTAGATGGCATGTGCCACTAATTGAGTAAGTGATGTTTTTTAAGTTTACCCCCAGGGGAAGTCGAATCCACCTCGCCTCTTTGATTCATACGTTGGTATTGCTTATTATATATTTTATTATATTATATATTTTACAACATTTTGATCCTACGGCAACGCCAAAAACTGCTGTATAAAGTCAGAAAACCATTCCCTTTTCTTTTGGCAACTGTTTTGAAACCGTTGTTTTCTCAGGCGTTGCCTATGCTTTTGGCAACGGTTTTTCGCTAGCAAAGGCAACACCATAGTAAATGCTGTATTTATAGGTTTAAGAGGCACTTAAGTGTGATGATCTGAACCGTTTGTTGTGGAGGCGTATTATAGGCCGTTTGATGAGTGAGTATGGGCCTTGGTTGTTTGGAGGCCCAATCATTTTGTTTTGAGGAATGGGGTGTAAATAGTATGTGTAGGTTTTCACCGTAACAGTTGCCCCCCAAGTCGGTTTGACGTGTTGGGTTAAACTAGACTTGAAATATGTTGAGACAAGTTATTTTACCGAGATTTAGAAGAGCCGAGTTTGTTTTGTGCCGAGAATATGGTAGTTGCCGATCTTGATGCCGAAACGATTGGTGGTGCTTCAATTTTTAGAACTGTTTGATGCTTTTTTGGACCGAGCAATAAATGCTCGATTTGATTGATGTGACCGTTTCAGGAATCGAGGCGTCTTTTTAATGATGACTCTTAGTTTTGCGCGCCAACTTGATTGATTGAGTGTGTCGCTTCGAGAGTGAACAGTGGGTCCTCTCAGGATCACTATAAATAAAGGTGAGGGTAGGTCATTTCTACTCTTTGGTTCCTCGCTTGCTCTGAGTACCGATCCAGTGATTTTGAGCTTTCCGATCTCGCTTTCTTTATTTCAAGAATTTCTCTTCATCGCTTATATTGAAGCTTCTTCTGAGGTTAGTATATTGCTTTTAGATTTACTTTTTACTGTATGTTTTCAACTTTCTTCGAGCTGGGATCTTGCCCCCAGCCTGCAATCTTCTTTGTCAGGGTGGGGGTTGTCAGGTCGGGTTCCGACCCCTTTCGAGAACCCATCATACGTGAATTACCCTGATAATCTGCCCCCAACCCTGTAGGTAAAAAACTGGCGAAGACTAAGCAAACAACTCGTGCTGAAACACTCCGACTTATTGATCAAGCCGAGCAAGCTCGTCAATCCCGAGGCCCCGACATCGGAAAACTAATGGCGGCGAGATCACAGACCGACTCTCACCCAACCGATCGTGAAGAGGTAGCTGCCCCCGAGATTCATGAAGAAGAGAACTCTGGACCGAGGGGAAGTGACAGCAAAAAGGTTTCGGATGGAGAATCGACAACCCCACCTTCTACACATAATACACCGGTTTATGAATCTCGGATAGATATAGGCTCGGATCCAAGTTCCTCGGAGGATTCTGACTCGGAGACCGAATCAAATGGAAGGAATGGTGATGACCGGTTCGGTGATCAGGACGACGTCTCAACTGAAGACATCGATTTGGAAGATAATGATGAGGAAGAAGAAGAAGCTCAGGAGGATATGGACGGCAGTTTTGAGTTGCTGTATGGATACGAAGACTCCGGCTGTAATAACGTCGATCTTCCTGTAGATCCTCCCTTAGGAACTCTCCGAGACTATTCGTGGGTGTCCGAATCTCTCCGGGGTGTAAGATCGGTTATGACCTTGGACGTTGATATCAACAATTTTTCGAAAAGGCTCTACTGGAAAGATCCAGAACGATGGCGTACATTCGACATGGAAGAGGGCGAGCACGTGGCCACTTATCCCGCCTCTCTTAAGTTTATTATCTACTGGACTACCTTGGCTCATATGAGAATCTGACCCCCATTTACTGCCTTCCAACAATCTGTACTGGCGAGATTGGATGTAGCCCCTTCACAACTCCACCCAAATGCCTGGGCCTTTGTACGTGCTTTCGAGCTCGTAGCCTTCATTTGGGTCGGCCCCTTTCTCTATAGCTTTTTCTTCACATGTTCGAGGTCAATAAACGAACTGAGAAAAATAGTGGCAAACCCGCCCGTTTGGAACATGTCAGTCTCCGATCTAGAAAAGGAGTCAAAGTATTTTGGCCATATACTGACAGTTTGAAAAATGAGTTGAAAAATAAGTTCTTTTGGGTCGAGCCTGTATTGCCTGCTGTTGTAGATAGGGTCGGTACTTTTAATGCTGACAATGATATTGTTTTAATGACAAAATTTCCACTTGGTTGGACTCGTCGGGATAATAAAACCAAGCATTCCGTTGATAGAAAATATCTGAGTTTGGAGGATCAGAAAACCTTGAAAATGCTGATGTTTATAGCGGATCAGGTCGTCACTAATAACGAGGCTAGGCCAAATCAGTGGGGTTTTGATACTAAGTCATTGGTTGAGACTGTTAGATTTGAGCAGGCTGAGAAAGTTTTAGGTCGGCTTTTTAAGTGTTTAATCGAGTTAATCTTTATGCTTTGCCGATGTTTCTACTCATTATGTCACTAACTGACCTTTCTTTTTGCAGACGGGATGGCCCCAAAGAACAAGATGGCGGCTTTGAAAGCCCTTGCTGTCCTAGATGCCAGTCAGATTGTGAAGGATGTCGGGACTGCTAGCAATGTTGCAGCTGAAAAAACTCATGCATTACATGTTACTCCTGCCCGACCTATTACTGTGGTTCATTCCGAAGTTGATGGTGAAGAGGAGCAACCTTTCAAAAGGAAAAGAAAGGGTACTGAAGGTCGTCTTCCGCCTAGGTCGAGTCATCAGGATCGGGGTAAAGGCGTGATTGAGGTTAGTGATCGTTCTGACTTTCCCTCTAAAAGGAGTAAGAAACACAAATCTGCCCCTTTCGATCCTAAAGAATTCATGAACCTCAAAGTCGAGGAATTCAAAGTAGACCCTTTCCGAGTCTCTATTTTGGTACTGTCTAGGATGACCGATCTTATGGAAGATCAGAAAAAAGATGCTGATTTGAAAATCAAAGGTATGATTTATTGTTTTTAAGCTCGTCATTTCAATCTCCGTATTTTCTGTGGTTTTTAACCCGCTTTATGTTCTTCGTATTTCTCTGTAGATCTTGAGGCTAAGTACGAGGCAGCCCGGAAGGCTGTAAGTCCACTTCGCTCTGACCTGGAAAAATCCCAAAAAGAAGTGGCTCTTCTCAACAAAGAGAAAGAGAATTGGGAAGCCAAACGCCTAGAGTTTGAAACCGAATTGAGGCTGGCGAAGGAACAAGCTGAAAAAGATATTGCTGAGCTGAAGAAACGAGCTGATAAGCTGGCCGAGATCGAGGCTTCAACTTCGTCCCAAAATATTTCCGAGCATTAGGAACAAATAAGAAAACTTACTGAGCAAAAGGATAAGGCTCTGGAGGATAAGATGCAGGCAGTCGAGCTCGGGCAGGAAGGCATAGTGGAAGCTTTCAACAATGCACTTGATCAAGTTGCTGTGGTTATTCCCGATTTTGTTGTCGATCCTGATATTTTTAAACCAGAATTTTCAGTTCATGACGGGCATATTGTCTAGTTCGACCCAGTAACTGATCAAGTGTCTAGGGTCGTCTATCCTTTCAAGTCGTCCTAACTACTTTTTGTTTTTATTTTGTTCGAACTTGAGGATCCGGTCGTAACCGAAGTATTTTGTAATCATATTTATAAGTTCGTTTATTGTGTGTGGACACTCCTCGTCCATCTCGTAAAAAACCCGATCCTTACTGATTCGCTCTTGTTTTGTGGGGTAACCTCGTCAATCTTGCTCCCCTGTTTAATCTAAGTTCGGTAGATCTTTTTTAGAAGATTTTTCTAGTGGGCGAGATTAAATAATAACGTTGTAACAATGGAATAGAATGGTTTGAAAAAGCTAAGTCTATTTAACAAGATCGGAATAGAATGCTTTGAAAAAGCTAAGTCTATTTAAACAATATCAGAATAGAATGCTTTGAAAAAGCTAAGTCTATTTAAACAAGATCGGAATAGAATGCTTTGAAAAAGCTAAGTCTATTTAAACAAGATCAGAATAGAATGCTTTGAAAAAGCTAAGTCTATTTAAATAAGATCGGAATAGAATGCTTTGAAAAAGCTAACTGTAATATTTCTTGAGCTTTGTCGCGTTCCAAGCTCTTGGGATCATCTTTCCTTCTAGTGTTTCTAGCTTGAAGGCTCCATTTCCGGTTTTCAAAATAACCCGATATGGACCTTCCCAGTTTGGTGCTAGTTTGCCTTGCGACGCATTCTTTAGTCCAATGTCGGCCCTTCTCAAGACGAGATCACCGATATCAAAATCTCTTGGAATGACTTTCTGATTATAAAGAGTGGCTACCCTCTGTTTGGTGATGGCTTCTTTAAGGGACGCGTGATCCCGGACTCATTCCACTAAGTCCAGTTCTTCTCTTAAAGCTCGGCCATTATCTTCAGGTGATTTCGGATTCGAGGTCCTCCAAGTTAATTCTCCAATTTCTACCGGGATGACTGCTTCACTTCCATAAGATAGTCGGAAAGGTGTTTCTCCCGTGGAGCTTTGGGGAGTAGTTCTATATGCCCATAAAACATAAGGGAGCTCTTAAACCCAGTTCCCTTAGCATCGTCTAACCTCTTTTTTAATCCGTTGAGAAGTACTTTATTTGCTGATTCCACCTGACCATTTGTTTGAGGATTCTCTACCGAAGTGAATCGATGTTTGATTTTTAGATCGGACATTAACTTCCTGAATCCTTTATCAGTGAATTGAGTTCCACTGTCTGTGATTACCACCTCGGGTAACCCGAACCAGGTAATAATCTCTTTCCTGAAGAAAGATATACAGTTTTTTGCATTTATGACGGACAATGGTTTGGCCTCAATCCATTTGGTAAAGTAGTCTACCGCCACAATTAAGAATTTGATTTTCCCTTGGGCCTTTGGAAAAGGTCCCAGAAGGTCTATCCCCCACCATGCGAAAGGCCATGGAGAGGAGAGAGTTGTGAGACCGGTAGGAGGTGCGATATGAACGTTTGCATGGATCTGGCACCTCGGACATTTCTTTACATAATTCCTCGCATCGGCTTCCATGGTTGGCCAAAAGTAACCCGTCCTCAACACTTTCCTGGTTAAGGACCTACCACCTAAATGTTGGCCACAAATTCCTTCATGAATTTCAACCAAAGATTCTATGCATTCTACGCATTTTAATAAAGGTGAAGAGAGTGCCTTTTTATAAAGGTGTCCATTAAACACTGCAAAAGAAGCTGCCTTTCTTCGGACGATCTTGGCTTTCCCGGGATCGGAAGGTTCTACTCCTGATGTTATGTAGTTGAAAATAGGAGCAATCCACGTTTCGCTTTCACTTGTCACGTACACTGATGAAATCAAGTGTAAGTCGTCTTCAATACTAGGTTTGCTGAGGATTTCTTGTATTACCGATCGGTGATTTCCTAGCGTCTTGGTGCTTGCTAACTTGGAAGGAACATCGTCCCGAATATTATTCGTTCTTGGAACGTGCTTTATCTCGGCAAAGTGAAATTGGGTGAGCAATACTTTTACATGATTTAAATATTTTTGGAGAATCGGTTCCTTTGCTTTGTACTGTCCTCCGATCTGGGAGACGACGAGAAGTGAGTCGGTATTTAGTTTCAAACGAGTGATTCGGAGGTCTAAAGCCAACCGGAGACCTGCGATGCATGCTTCATATTCTGCTTGATTATTGGAGGTTGAAAACTTGAAAGTGAGTGACAATTCTATAACAACCCCTGAAGGACTCTCAAGAATGATTCCTGCTCCACTCCCCTTGGGATTGGAAGATCCATCCACATCTCATCCTCTGCTTTTGCCGAAGTCATCTCTGCCACAAAGTCGGCTAATACTTGAGCTTTCATTGCTGGCCTTGACTCATATTTGATGCCGAACTCGGACAATTCCACCGCCCACTTTATTATCCTTCCTGAAAGATCTGGCCGATGCAAAATTTGCCGGATTGGGTGGTTTGTTCGAATAACAACTTGGTGAGATACAAAATAAGGTCGGAGACGCCGAGTTGCTATTACTAAGGCCAAAGTCATTTTCTCTATTTTTTGATACCGGAGTTCTGGTCCTTGTATTGCTTTGCTCACAAAGTAAATTGAACTCTGCCCTTCTTTTGTTTCTCGGACCAGTACTGCTCCTAATGATTCGTCAGATATCGAGAGATACAAATATAACACTTCCCCTAGTTCAGGTCGGGTTAGTATTGGAGGCTCTGATAATAACTTTTTCAGTTGGGTGAGCGCCTCATCCCGTTCTGTGGTCCAGACAAACTCGGATTCCTTTTTTAAGAGTTTAAAAAGAGGTAGTGATTTGAAAGCGGCATTCGAAATAAAACGAGACAGAGCTGCAATCATGCCGTTTAATTTCTGAATTTCTTTCTTCGTGCTTGGAATTTTCATATCGGTTACCGATTTACATTTGTCTGGATTTGCCTCAATACCTCTTTCAGTGAGGTAAAATCCCAAGAATTTTCCGGCTTTGACCACGAACGTGCATTTCTCCGGATTTTGTCTCATCCTGTTATTCCTTATCTCAGCAAAAATCTCTCTAAGATCAGTGACATGACAATCTGCTTGTTTACTTTTTGCGATCATATCGTCGAAGTAGACTTCCACAATTCGCCCGATCTGGTTTTTGAAGACTTTATTCATCATCCTCTGATACGTTGCTCCTGCATTTTTTAGACCGAAAGACATAACTCGGTAACAAAAATTTCTGCGTTCAGTCATGAAGGCGTTCTTCTCTTGATCGGGGGGAAACATTGGGATTTTATTATAACCCGAATATGCATCCATGAATGATAATAGGCAAAATCCTGATGCGTGGTCAACTAAGCGATCAATATTTGGGACCGAAAAAACGTCTTTAGGACATGACCTATTAAGATCGGTATAATCAATGCACATACACCATTTTCCATTAGATTTCTTAACAAGTACAGGATTCAAGAGCCAAGTGGTGTACTTGACCTCATTTACAAATTCAGCTTAAACTAAATCGTCTACTGCTTTTAAGTTGCTTCAGTCTTCTCTATATTTTGAACCCTTTTGCGCTGGGCAACCCACTTTGCACCAGGGTATATAGATAAGTGATGACAAGCGACTTCGGGTGGAATGCCGGGCATATCTTCGGCCGACCATGCGAATAGATTGGCGTGTTCCCTCTGCACCAATGTTGACAGTTTTCTCAGGGTCGTCTCCCAAAACTACTTTGACGAATTCACCATCTGCTTTTGGTCGTTCTAGCTTCTTTTCGTACTTTAGAGACGGTGTGCCATCATTCTCTTCGTTCGAGCTGTCAGGGTCATACTGTGCATCCAAATCCGTCACATTGACTTCAGAGAATTTCATTTTATCGTCTCTTGTAGATGTAAGTTCGGCTTCCTCTCTTGCGGCAACTTCAGCTTTGATAAGCAGGTAATAACATCTTTCAGAGGATTCTAAGTCGGCATTGACAGTTATGATTTTGTTTCATTGAGAATGAAATTTCATTTTCAAATGTACCGTAGATGTGACAGCTCCGAGCTTGCCCAACGTTGGTCTTCCGATGATGCAATTATATATCGATGGGCGAGGTAGCACCATAAATTTTGTCAAAACAGTCCGAGTTAAAGGCTCTTCCCCAAAAGTGACTCTCAAGTCGACATAACCCATTGGTCTTGTCCGGGATCCATTAAAACCAGAAAGGTCCGTTCCAGGATCCTTCTTATTTCGGTTTCAGCCATTACTGCCGAGATTAACAGTGGAATGTTTTCATTTACCTTTCCGTTTAGTAGGTCCACGTCCACAAAGGACAAAGGAGGATGAGTTGCTAATGTTTGGGCTGACGAGGTGGACGCTACACATTGTATTTCTTTCCATTTTCTTTTAATTGTCCTGGCTGTTGCTCCCTCAATCTCCCCACCTGAGATTACCATTACAACGGTCGTCCTTTGTGTCTCCGGGTGTCTGGTTCTTCCTTGTAATCTTCCATGATGTTTTTGCCTTTCACGTCGTCAACATTCTTCTCATGTTTGACGTCTTTGTCTTCTTTGATACGGTTTTTGACGTCTTCGTCCGAGCTTTCCTTTTGATAAGGTCTTCAATATCGCCTTTCAACGCGCGTTGCGTGATTTTGTGTCATGGCCGACACTTTGATGATTGCGGCAATACTTGTTACTTCTTAATCCCGGTCTTGGGGCGATAGGATCGGGATATCTTACCTGTTTAAACTCATTGTTTTGACATTCTTGCAGTATCTTTTCCCTGCCACAAATGAGTTCGGCGTAGTCCTGATGTCTTCCGAGTCTAGGTTTGAATTCCCTAGATGGGCCACCGGTCTGGAATCTCCAAGAATTTTCTGTGCTCGGGTTTCCCCTTTCGTTCCGAGGTCTATTCTCTTTGGGTTGGTTGGCTCCGTGCTTAACAAAGAATTTACTTGCTTCATCGCCTTCCTTGTGATCTATGTACTTTTCCGAAAGTCGGAGGAACTCCCCTAAGGTTGAGGGTTGGTTTATGCTTACATCTGTTTGGAATAAAGTGTCTTTGAGTAACCCCTGGGATAGGAAATATAGACAAAAATCCTCGTTTAAACCGTGCACCTTTCCTGCTTCAGCATTGAATCTCGCGATGAAAGATCGGATAGACTCATCATCTGTCTGATGTACTGCATGCAAAACCATCCATGACTTCGGCCTAAGTTTGGAATGCGCAAAACTTGCGGAGAATAGCTTGGAGAGTTGCTCCCAAGACGAGATTGAATTAGCCGGGATGTCCCTGAACCATAAACCTGCGGATTTATCAAGAGTGAGGGAGAAAAGTCTACACATTATCTCACATGGGGCGTTCCGGTATTGCATCATTGTCTCGTAGTACTCTAAGTGAACATCCGGATCTCTGAGTCTGTCGTAGATTTTTAAATGCTCTAGGGGCTTTTCCAAACCGCGGGGAATGGGGAAATAATCAATTTTAGAAGTAAACGGTCATCTTCTCGGGGCTGGAACTTCCTGAGCCGCCACTTGGATCGGAGGTTGCCGAGGCTGATATCTAGAGCGAGCGGTGTTGCCTTCGTTCCGGCGTTCTTCTAGTATTGTGACGACGACGTTCTCGCTTCTGAGGTGCCTCCCGGCTTCTAGAACGTTGCCTTTGTGGTGAGGATGAAGCAAAAGATGAGTATTCCTCACCAGTGTCTTCAGTGATTTCAGGGGGTGTCCTAGGTTCTTCCCTTCCACGTCTCCTGGGGGAGCGATGAAAGTGACATCGTCTTGGAGGAGAGCGATGCCGCCTTCGTGGCTCGGGTAACCTACTGAGCTCCTCCGGTTCCGCTACCGGGTTAACCAATGGAGCATAACGCTTTGGAGAATTTCGGTCTGCAATGTCCCAGGCTCGGTATGTAACACCCCATTTCTACCCGGTACTTTATAGTAAAAATCAGAGTATAAAAAAATTATTTCTCATTGAATGGAGCGTTACACTCCTCTCTTAAAAACACTTAAACAGTCGGTTCAGCTCATAAAAGGTATCAATACATAACACCATAACAAAAACATGGGATAACCCATATCATACAGCGGAATATAAATCATAATCTCGGCAGGATAAGTCAGTAGTCTCAAAACAATACATACGAGGCTCAACAAGGAGCAAAACAGAACAAACTACAGTTCGTAACCCATCCCCTAGGTGCTACGTATCAGAGCAGACCGACTCAGGGACTAGTGAAGGTAGTAAGCCCTCAATCGTGACTACCTGTGGTAAACAACAACAGAAAGGGTGAGTCTCAAACTATATAATAAAAGTGATAATAGGCAATATATACAGTCACAGATCACAGCACAATCAATCATACCAATCATCACTCAATAATGTTCATGCATTCATGTGAATGTATGCAATGTAGTTATGCATGTGGTACCATTTGCCCTCCGGCATTCTCAATATTTGCCCTCCGGCAGTCTCATCATCAAATGGAGTCCTCATGACTCTGGCCCTCCTACCGCCCTCGACTTCACAATCGGTTTATAAGCTCTACGACCCATGCAAATTAATGTATGCATGAGACTCCATGTAACAACACAAACACATTCTCAAACACCTCAATTCACGCACTAACTCCTACCTCATTATTAATCTCATTTATAGCCCTCATGGCTTGGCCCTCCGGCTCATGCCCCCATGGCATCCTCAGTCATCTCAAGATACACGCTCAACACAATTAAGTCCCAAGGACTAATCTCATCTAGAGGACTCAACCTCACTCAAGGACCCAAACCACCATTTAGGACAAAAACAATCATCTAGGGACCAAACTGTCACCTAGGGACCAAAATAAAGACACGCTTAGGCACTTGGCAAAGACTAGGCGCCATTTTCCCACATTCTCGCGCCCGTGCAACACAAAGACTGGCGCTCAGAAACTCAACAATTTGGCGCCCGTGGCAACACACCCACATCGGCGCCACTTTGCTAGCAATCTGGCGCCCCACAGGCACCACAGATCCTGAGACACAAACCTGCACACCAACTCGAGACACAAACTCGGACACGCGCGCCTCCCGGCCCCCGGCGGCATTGTTTGGCGCCTACACTGACACACAAGACACACCACACGCTTTAGACAGAAACCACTCGAGCCAAAATGCTTAAAATTGTTTTTGGGCAAGCAACTGCAAAAGATGGCACGGTGAAATATGCCTAGAACTCTAAGTTTCGCTCAAACCACCCCCTAGGCGAACACTTTTGGCGCCACAGCGGTGCTCTCTAGCACATCTCTCAAATAACACATGAAAACAGAAAACCACTCGAGCCAAATTGTTTAAAAATGTTTTTAGGCAGGTGAATGCAAAAGATGGCACAATAAAATATGTTCAGAAATGTGAGTTTCACTCAACCCACCCCATTTACACACACAAAACCACCCCCACCGGGACATTTGTAAAATAACACCTGTAACCAGAAAACCATTCGAGCCAAAACACTTAAAATTGGATTTGGGCAGGTGAATGCAAAAGATGGCACGGGAAATTGTGCCTAGAACGCTAAGTTTCACTCCCCAGGCACCAAAACACCCACATTCTGGTGCCCAGTCACTGACACACCTGCACTCAGACACAACTCCAGCACGTGAACAGTAACCCAGGCGCCAATTCCTCAGCAAAGTGGCGCCCAGAACAGCAACACAACACCATAGCCCATTGCTACAGTACCCAGGGCGCACAAAGCCTAGCAATTTGGCGCCCCAACCTCAAAAACCCCAATTTTCTCAAATTCTCTTAAGCCAACTCACTCCATAATCATTCTAATACTCCTAATTTCATATTCTAACAGTCAATTGCATGCTCAATCATCAAACACGTCTTAAAAACACAAAATCACATATCATAAACCCTAACATAAGCCCTAAATCGATTTTGCCTAGAAATTCATCAAATCCAATGAATCAAATCATCATGCAATCATCAATTAACATCAAACAACACCTATGATCTACATATAACTCATTATCTCCTCTATTATAGAGTGAGACTCCCCTTACCTTGATTAACCGAAGACGAAGCTCTCTCTACAGAGTCACCAACCGAACCGCAGCAACAGCTCTCCGTTCTCCTTTTTCCTTCCTAGCTCAACCCAAAATCTTCATTCTCCCCTAAGCTTCAACTCTTCAAACTCTTCCTGGAATCCACGCTTCATTTTGGTTGCAGTACACGTCAAATTGCTGCCTCATGAAAAACAGAGAGAGTTCGCGCGTTTTGCTCCAAAAACCCACGAGGAGGGAAATCAAAATCGCGAGATGGAGGCTACAATCGCTCAAACAGAGAACATAAATGGGTTCCTTGCTAAATTTCGAGTAGAAGTGTGAAGTTTGAGGGTCATCCATGGAGAGGAGAGTGAGAACGAAAATGGTGAAGGAACCACGCATGAGGGTTGCCGTTTCTGCGTGATGTGCAGCGTGAGGAAGAAGAGAGGTAGTCGGGTCGGGTCTGGGCCGGTTCACGCGTTCGTGGGCTGCGCAGGTGCGTGGGCTTAAGTGATTTGCGGTGGGGTGCGCCCGATGAGGTAACGAGGGGTGCATGCGAGTAAAAATAACCAAAAACCCATTTTAAACACTTTTAAATCCCAATATCATTATAACTATTATTTTAACACCACCTCAATGGACCAAAATAATTTTCTAGATAAATAATATCTCCAACACTAGCATTTACTAGAAATAAAATAAATATATAATATTATTAATCATATATTACCAATAACATATAAAAATACCATATTTTTATTTCTGATATTTTTCCACAATCTAATCCCCCATAATTTATTAAATAAATATCCAATAATCTTTGGGGCGTTACAACTCTCCCCCACTTAGAATGTTTCGTCCTCGAAACTCATCGACCAAACTAAACCACCTCCCACTAACAAACTACCGCCATCGAGACAACTAGTTCTATCTATCCAGCTGATTATCATTTCATTGATTACCGGCGGTGAGTGATTGGGCGGCCGTCCCTCCTACTTCTTCAGCCAGGTAACTCAAGAAATAATAACCAGACTCAGTCATACAAACCCAACTCAAGAGACGACTAAGTCATCCTCCTCGGACTCAACAGGCTATAAACAACAACATTCGCATCAAAGTTCACAAGCTCAACTAATCATTCACAACCACATAACATGTAACACAAATCAGGGTCATCGGGTACCCCAACGAGGGATCACTCTTAGTAGTCAAGACAATGAAACATCTTAACACCAGTAGCGAGGTTAGTCTACACAGCACTTGTAACACCCCCTTTCTAACTAACTATTCTTTACAATATTATCAGAGTTTTCAAAATAATTATCAGCGAAAGAAAGTGTCACATTTAAACAACTAGCATTTTAAAAGTCCAATAATCGAAAACAAAATGACGATAAGCTCCAAGTCACGATACATAGCACCGTAATAAAATTCACGCTTCCAACACAAAATGGAAGTCTCGAAAGGTTCAATAGAAAACTTAGTGCAACAGCAGTCAAAGTCCAACATCAAAACAAATAAATAAAGGAATAATGAAAACAACTACGCCCGCCCCCGGTGCTACATATCAGAGCTGAGACACGACTCCTAGAAAAAAAAGCATAAGAATGCCCTCACTCGCGGGTACCTGCAGGTTGCCGACATAAGAAGCAACACGACGCAGCGAGGGGTGAGTCTTTTATACATATAATAATAATTAGAACGAGCATTATATATATTGGAAGAACATCAAGAACAACTAATTCACCACAACACACCGCAATATCAGTACACACCAACATATTTATACTGCACTCACCAAAATATAACCATCAAAGGAGACATCAATAATATATGCTTGCGTTTATGCATGTATGCAACATGCATGAGGATCCTATCATCACCGCAATTTGCCTTGAGGGCACACACCGCTTTGGACCGGAGTCCCACACCGCTTTGGCCGCCCTACACACCGCTTTATGCATATGCAATATGTGACTCTATGTCAATGCATCACAACTACCACACAGAAGTCACAATATTTATTATACACACCACTTTGTTTGTTTCATCAACTCAACTCACCAACAATTCAAGCCGTGAAGGCTACACACCGCTTTGGACCGGAGTCCCACACCGCTTGTACATCAATAATTATCAACATATAATTAAACTCACCGCTTCAAATTATTAAACTATGCAACGATTACTAAACTCACCGTGTGTTTCTCAACTTGACACCATCCACATATATGTCTTAATTTATAACGCCTTTAAGTTTTCAAGTAATAACATCTTTAAAATTTAAGTAGCAACATCTTTAAAATTTAAGTAGCAACATCTTTAAAATTTAAGTAACATTAAACTTAAAATCTTGGAAAACATCTCAATTTTATGCTTAGGTAACATCACGTTTAAATTGCAAAACAGAAGTAAAACATCAACCACTTTATTTATAAAAACAGCCACATTACACACCCTCTCATAAAAAAAACGCAGAAAATTTCGGTTCACCTACAAAGAATAAACAGAGTGAAAACAAGTGACCTTTTTGGGCGCGTAAATAAAGAGCCAAACAAAGAAGAAACAGCGTGGAAAAAACAGCAGAATTTTCGAACCAAAACAGCAGTATTTTCGAGCCAAAAACAGCAAGTGAAACATTGGCTCTTTTTCACAAAAAAACAGCAGCGAAAATAAAGTGTGTTTACGGCAGAAAAACAATTGCCTCATTTGTTGTAAAACAGCAGTATTTTTGTTCATAAAAACAAAGAGCTCATTGATATAATTAAACAAAGAAACAGCAACTATTTTTAATGGCTAACAGCAACAATTTTAATGGCTAACAGCAACAATTTAAATGGCTAACAGCAACAATTTTAATAGCTAACAGCAACAATTTAAATGGCTAACAGCAACAATTTTAATAGCTAACAGCAGCAATTTTAATAGCTAACAGCAACAATTTTAGTAGTTAACAGCAACAATTTTAATGGCTAACAGCAGCACTCTTTTTTTTTTTTTTTAAAAATAACAGCACCTTCGCACATTAATCACATAATTTGTCTCGCATTTCTACAACCAACTTCGCAATTATTCACATCATTCTGACACTACCTCAATTGACAAATTAACAAGTGCATTACAACCAACCTATGATCATATCCTTTTCATTGAAGCACTTAATCAAACAAGTCATATGCACTATTCTTATCATATTCATTTTCCAATCGTCAACAAAACATAAAACTCCACTTTAAACATAAAACACAACAATGGTCAATCAACACCAATAATTCCACAACTCTATCAACCTATAACTCAACATTAGCCTATCATTTCAACAATCCCAACACACACACTCATCCTACACATAATACAAATTCTAAAAACTATTATAGGTATAGAAGAGCCCCCATACCTTGGAAAGCTTAAGAATTTGAGATCACCAAGGTAGCAACACACTAGCGAGCTTCTCCCTTTCCCTTCACCAACCGAACGCACACTAGATCAATTTGAGAGGAAATCACCTCTTCTCCTTCAAAACCGTCATTGCACTTGGGGAGGGAAGAAACAACAATGAAAAATCGGTGAGAAATTGGACTACCATGTGAAGGGAAGGAAGGAAAATGGAGGAAAAGGGACCAAGAATCATTACCTAGTGAAGAGCTTGAGAATTTCTCTTCCTCCCTTTGCTGGTCGTCGCACACCCCACGCTCCTCTCTATTCTTTCTCTCGGTTGCAAGCTTGAGTGAGAGTGAATAAGGCTCTCACTTAGGTATATGGGGTTTTAGGAATGGGCCTGGGTCAATAATTGACTTGGGCCCTAATTGCACCCCTCCTTTTAATTCGATCCACATCCTGAAATAGAGTACAACCCACTTAATTATTCCATTTAATTAAATTTAGTAGTCCCTCAAATAACTTAATTAAATAAATAATTAAATTATTTTAGGGCGTTACAACTCTCCCCCACTTAAAGAATTTCGTCCTCGAAATTACCTGAGTCAAACAACTCCGGATAGACTTCTTTCATCTTACTCTCCAATTCCCAAGTCGCACTCTCGCCAACGGCTCCCAACCAAACTACTTTCACTAGCTTGATCTCCTTCCCCCGCAACACCTTCACTTCACGGTCTTCAATTCTAACTGGCATAGTTTCCACTGTGAGGTTTTCTCGCACTTCAACATTATCCATCTGAATTACGTGTGACGGTCAGAACATATTTCCGCAATTGCGACACGTGGAATACATCATGCAGATTAGATGAGTTAGGTGGCAAGGCCACCCGATAGGCAACTTTCCCAACTCTTTCCGAAATGCGGTATGGGCCAATGAAACGAGGGGTTAACTTCTTAGACTTCGAGGCACGACCCACACTTGCCACCGGGTGACTCTCAAGAATACATGATCACCAAATTTGAAACTCTAGATCTTTCCTTCTCTTATCGTGATAACTCTTTCACGCCTACTCTGCGAGGCTTTCATCTTCTCTTGAATCATCTTCACCTTCTCTCGTGGTCTCACGCACAATCTCCGGCCTAACACCACACTCTCTCCCGATTCATACCAACACAAGGGTGTTCTGGCATCTCCTACCATACAATGCCCGGAAAGCGCCATCCCAATACTCGCGTGAAAACTATTGTTATAAGTGAATTCAATCAATGGCAAATGGGAATCCCACGAACCCCCTTGTTCAAGAACACACGCCCTCAGTAAATCCTCTAGTGACTGGATAGTCCTCTCAGTTTGCCCATCAGTCTGGGGATGATAAGCGGAACTAAACCTTAATTTAGAATCCAATGCCTCATGCAAGCTCTTCCAAAATTCAGAAGTAAACCTAGGGTCCCGATCAGACACGATACTCGAAGGAACACTATGCAGCTTCACAATTGTCTTGACATAGATATCTGCCAACTTCGGAACTGGATAAGTAATATTGATCGGTAAAAAGTGCGCAGATTTTGTCAACCTATCAACAATCACCCATATAGCATCAAATCCTCTCGCTGTGTTCGGCAACCCGGTTACAAAATCCATAGAGATACTGTCCCACTTCCATTCTGGTACATCTAGTGGCTGCATCAACCCCGCTGGCTTCTGATGTTCTACCTTAGATTTCTGACATGTCAAACAAGCATACACGAATTGGGCTACATCACGCTTCATGCCAGGCCACCAAAACAGCTTCTTCAAATCTTGGTACATCTTTGTGGCTCCCGGATGAATACTCAATTTACTTCGATGTCCCTCTTCCAGAATTGATTTCTTAATCTCCTCATCATCAGGGATACAAATCCTCCCTCGGTATCTCAACACATCTTGCGCATCTAACTCATAATCTTTAACCTCGGAGTGATCGATCCCCACCGCCAATTCAACTAGTTTAATGTCTTGTTTTTGAGCCTCTCGAATAACGTCTAGAAATTCATTATGGATCTTCAACATTCCCGATCAGACACTCTTGGCGTCACTGCAGACCAAACTCAAATCCCGAACCGCTCAATCGGGCCTCGAGCTCTTTCACCATCAACGCAGACACATGAAGGGACTTCCTACTCAAGGCATCGGCTACAACATTAGCCTTCCCCGGATGGTAATTCAAACTAAAGTCATAGTCTTTCAATAATTCTAACCACCTCCTTTGTCTCATATTCAATTCTTTCTGATCAAACAATACTGCAACCCCTTATGGTCACTGAATACCTCAAACTTGGAACCATACAAATAGTGCCTCCAGATCTTCAAAGTAAAGACGATTGCTGCAAGCTCCAAGTCATGAGTAGGGTAGTTCTTCTCATGAGTTCTCAACTGCCTAGACGCATAGGCTACCACCTTACCTTCTTGCATCAGCACGCCCCCCAAACCCATCTTGGAAGCATCGCAATATACTACAAACGGTTGGTCTGGAATAGGCAATATCAAAATAGGAGATGTTGTCAACCTCCTCTTCAACTCATTGAAGCTCTCTTCGCACCGTGCATCCCACACACAAAAGCCTTTCCCTTACACGTCAATTGAGTCAACGGAAGGGCTAGCTTAGAGAAACCCTCAATAAACCTCCTGTAATAACCAGCCAACCCCAAGAAACTCCTGATCTCAGTCACTGACTTTGGGCTCTCCCATTGCAACACAGCATCAACCTTGGCTGGATCTACAGCTATACCATCACCGGAAATTACATGGCCCAGAAAACTCACTTTGTTCAACCAGAACTCGCACTTTGACAACTTCGCATAGAGCTTCTTTTCCTTTAACACCTCTAGCACTAACCTCAAGTGTTCTGCATGCTCTTCTTCCGTCTTGGAATACACCAAAATATCATCTATAAATACCACTACAAAATGATCCAAGTAACTATGGAAGGTACGGTTCATATACTCCATAAACACCCCTGGTGCATTGGTGACACCAAACGGCATTACAGAGTATTCATAATATCCATATCTAGTCCTGAATGCTGTCTTCTGGACGTCATCATCTTTCACCTTAATTTGGTGATAGCCCGACCTCAAGTCGATCTTACTAAACACCTTAGCACCCACCAACTGATCCATCAAGTCATCAATTCTCGGGAGTGGATACTTGTTCTTGATAGTCACTTTGTTCAACTGTCTATAGTCCACGCAAAGTCTCATGCTCCCATCCTTCTTCTTCACCAACAACACAGGTGCTCCCCAAGGCGACACACTAGGCCTTATGAACTTCTTCTCAAGTAACTCTTCTAGTTGCTTTTTCAATTCAGATAATTCAGAAGATCAATAGTGAATTCAACCTCCCTCTCCGGCGGAACACTCGGAATCTCATCAGGGAATACCTCCGGAAACTCGCACACTACCTTCAACCCTTCAATGATATCTTGACTCTCAACAGACAGAGACGCCATCAAAGCAAATAGATGAACTTCTTCTTTCATTAATCTACGCAATTGACCCGAAGGTAGCAAAGCAGATTCTTCCTCTTCCGGAGGAAGGAAGTTTACAGATTTTCTAAAGCAGTTGATATGCACATGGTTGTCAACTAACCAGTCCATACCAAGAATAACGTTCATTCCCTCCAAAGGCAAGCAAATAAGGTCAACAAGAAAATCTCTGCCGAAAACCGACAGAGGACACTTAGCACACACTAGGGATGTGGTTACCGAACCCTTAGCTGGAGTAGCAATAACCATCTCCCTCATTGTCATACCCCAATTTTGTCCGGCTTAGGTCATCACCCTAATTTTCAACCAAAAAATAAATAAATTAAGGCATGGCATGCATTTTAGAGTTTTAAAAGTCATCCAAGGGTTTTTAGAACCATGTTTAGAATAAAAATGCATTTTTGAGCAAATTAGGACTTTTTAGGGTAAGGGGCATTTTGGTCATTTTTCGCAAAAGGATGATTTTCTCGTCAAAAATATGCACACACCAAAAGTACATTTTTCTCTTATTCAAGAGAATTTTTGTACAATTTTTTAGAGAAAATATTCTAGCCTAAAATAATTAAAATGCACTTTTCCTATTTTTAGTGCATAAAAAATGCCAAAAGACCATTAAAAATTCCCCAATTAATTAAGTGACAATTTTAATTGTCTAGAATTATTAGGGAGGTTATTTCATGGTGTCCAAAAATATGTGACATGTTTTTAATAGGTGCACTCCCAATCACATGCCCAAAAGATTCAAAATTCAAAAATAAAAGGAGGAAGTGTCCTCAATAAGACAAAATACCAAAAAACCATCATTTTTTATTTTTCCCCTCACATTTCAGCTGATTTTGCGTCCCATACTCCCTCTCCCTCCTTCTAGAAGTTTCTACACACTCCATTACTTACTCACCAAGTTTTAATTTGATCATATCCTCAATGTTGCCCTTTTGGTAAATTAACCCATGCACTTACACTAACCTTTCCATCAAAAACCCCATCTTACCTTTTTGAGAACATTCCCTCACCAAAATACCCTTAACCCTATTCTACAAAAATCACCATTCCCAAATTAGATTTTTTTGTTCACAAATTTCCTTTTTCCTTCTTTTTATGCGCCACCTCACCTATTTCTCTCACACACTTGTGTTTTCTAAATACCCTTGATCCATGTGACCACTAATCCTAACCATCCATTCAAAATTAAGATCCAATCCTAGAGCCCCATCAAAGCAAAAAGTCCTAAATACCCTAAAGCCTCAAAACCCCTATAAATAGCTCACACCTCCTCTCTTCACCAATCTTTGGCTATCATTCTCACCTTCAAGAAAACCTAGCACTCTTCTCCTCTCCCTCTCCTCCCTCTAGGCCGAAGCCTTCTCCTCCTTCCCCCTCCTCCATTACTTCACCTTCATCCACCAAAACACCTTGAATCCACCTCTCACACCCTTAACCTTCCTTTCTCACTCAAGAAGTTCATCACACCACCTTTATCTCCTTCCTTTCCTTGCAAGGCCGAAGCTTTCTTGCATTTTTCCTCCTCCATTTCTTCAATTTTCTCTTCCATTTTAGAGAAAAGGTAAAATCCATAACCCTCTTTGCATCATATCCAAATATTTTGCATTGAATCTCATTTTCTTCCCCTCATTCCTTTCGCATAGCATCATCTTTTCAATGTAGTTTGTTGTGGTTGAGGGGTGAGATTTGTTGTCTCACCCTAAAATAAGTTGATTAGTGTTTGTTTTCATGTTAATTTTTGAGTTTTCTTGTTAAATAAAATGAAGCAAAGTTGCGCATATACATGATTTAAAATGTCTTCAAAATTGATTTTGTTGTTTCTTTGTTTAAATCTTGTTGTTGGTATTTTTTAGTAAGTTGTTGAGGATTTGGCTCTATGATTCCTACTAGTGCCAAGTGCACTTTGATCTTAGTAGTGAAGAGAGCTAGAAATGACTTTTGTTTAATATATTAGTTTATGTGCTCATTATTTCTTGTGTTTTAGTTTACCTTTTGTTTATTGATGATCTTGCAAAGTGATTCTCACTACATGCCTAGTGCATTTCCTTCAAGTGGTGAAGATTGCAAGAGAGGATTCAATTTATTTTATAGTTGATATATTTATGATCTAGCTATATTATTGTTTAGTTAATGATGATCTTGCAAAATGATTCTCACTACATGCCTAGTGCATTTCATTCTAGTGGTGAAGATTGCAAGAAAGGATTCAATCTATTCCCTAGTTTAATAGTTTATGTGTTCTTGTAGTCTAGTTACCTTGTTGTCCATTTGTTGATGATCTTGCAAAGTGATTCTCACTACATGCCTAGTGCATTTTATTAAAGTGGTGAAGATTGCAAGAAAGTATTCAATCCATTTCTATTTTATGTGTTTGTATATTCTTATGGTTTAGCTATATTGTTGTTAGTTAATGATGATCTTGCAAAGTGATTCTTGTAACACCCCCTTATATTTAAAACTAATTCAATTAACTAAAATCAGAGTCTTTCAAAAAAAAACTTTCCACGCACCTCAAAGAGGGTGGTACATTTAATGAAAACAACGTCAAACATATTTCATATCATAGTCACGTGGGTTTAAACCCCCAAAAACAACTTTGTTTAGCGTTACTGAATCCAGTCAAATAGTTTGCAAAGACAAATGAAAATGAAACTGAGTTCACGTACTCAATACATAGTTCAAAATCATTTCAATACATAACCATAATAAAATAATACTAAGATCCCATCCCCTGTTACTATCGAGCGGACTCAATAGACCCAAAGAGGCATGGCACTTCACTCGGAATCACCTGCTTGTCGCCACGAGCGCGCGCAACAAGAAATGCTAGGGTGAGTCTCTTTACATAAATAATAACAGTAAAATAAGCCTTATATTAAGAACTAGCTAGCAACAACAATTCACAGACACAAGGCATTTATCATTCACATGAGATACCAAACAAGCAACCATAATAGATTAATTGGGCATTAACAAGAATCTCAAGAATGTATGATTATATGCATGTATGCAACATGCATGTGGATCCATATTCACCTCACCACCCCGTCGGGTATTTCATCACCACCCCGTCGGGTATTTCATCACCATTGGCGAAGCCCTCACCAATCAAGCTTGCCGGCCATGCATATGATTCATGTGACATTATGACAATGCATCACACCACACTAAGCACACCGCATCAATTATTAACTACCACTTCATCAATTGTCAAACACCACCTCATCAATTGTTTACCATCACCTCACCAATTGTTTATCATCACCTCACCAATTGTTTACCATCACCTCACCAATTGTTTATCATCACCTCACCAATTGTTTGTCACCAATTCGTCAATTATTAATTAACTCTCACCTAAGGACCAAAACCACCCCATAGGGACAACCTCCTCACTTGAGGACCATTTTGACACGCCAATAATTAATTTAGGGACTTAGGGATTTATTTGACACGTTGGGACTAATTAGACGCTAAGGGATTATTTTGTCACGCCAAGGATTAATTTAATTCTTAGGGACTAATTTGTCACACCAAGGATTAAATTAATTATTAGGGACTAAACCATCACTTAGACTTATTTTGGGTACCTAGACACTGCGGCAGCCAAAATGGCGCCCATAACCAAACACCACAACCACACTCACACACACCAGCACAGGGCGCCAAGTTTCTAGCAACCGGCGCCCCGCACTGGCCCACTCTGCACACAATTCACCCACGCCACACACACACTGGCGCCAAAATGCTAGGCATTTGGCGCCTCACCGCTGCACACGAGCACACGGCCACACAGCGCGCACACACACTCGATCACGGGCGCCAGATTCTTAGGTAATTGGCGCCCCCTCCTGCCAAACACACCCAACCAAGACACAAGACTCAAAGAACGAGATATTTGGGCGCCACTTTGCCTAGCAAATGGCGCCCCTGCCCAGCACAACACACCTCCAAGTGCTTCCTTCAAACCACATAAACCTAATTTCTAATTAAACAACTCAATTCTCCCATAAACAACAAGCACATAGGTATCAATCAACTTCATCAATGTATTTATTTCACATACTTCACCTCATGAAAGCATTTCTTCAAACACATAGCATGCAAAATCCACAACACATAATTTTCCTACAACAAGTAGCATGGTAGCAACAATCCAAACACTCATACAACAACAAACATAGAATAAACACAAATTCACACAATTACTTCATACTAGGCTATTTTCCTACATAACACATATTCTACTTGTTATTATGAACATAGTGAGAATCCCCTAACCTTTGCAAATTGAAGAATGTAAGTCCTCTATCCTCCAAAAGCCCAAGAAACACCAAAACCATCACCAATTCCAACTTTGAGCTTAAAACCCCATTAATGGCAAAACAACAACAAATAGGAATTAGGGATTGAAACTAACATCAATAGCTAGAGGAGGAAAAATGGAGAAGATTGATACCAAAAAGTCCTCACCTTGAGCCAAGATGGAGAAGTTCTCTCCACTTCTTCTCCTCCTCCTTTCCTTCTTCCTCCCATGGTTTCCCCTCCTTTCTCTCTTTCACTCCCTCGGTTTCCCTTTCTCATTTCCAGCCGTAACCTTTCCCCCTCTCTCAATTCCATTCATTTAAATCATCATTTAACCTTAGGCCCAATCAATTTGGGCCCTATTACTTACACCCACCTCCCCTCTTTACTACCACTACTCCTAATACTTAAACACCTCCTAACTAATAGAATTAAATCCTAACTTAATTATCCCACTTAATTAAATTAGGCTCCTCACTTATTTACTACACCTCACTCTTTAAATAAATTGATTACCTTATTATTATTTAAATATGACCAACTAACATATTACTTACTTAAATTAGTCATAATCTCTTAATTAAGTAAATTAAATAATCACCTAAATAAATTAGTTAAATACTCACCTAATTAATTTTGGGGTGTTACAACTCTCCCCCACTTAGAATATTTTCGTCCTCGAAAATCACGCTACTCTCATCAACAAGGTGAATCTAGCTCGCACTTAATCTCTTCGAAAACTTACACGATTTAAATCCTAATGTTAACTCCGGTACATCTACCTACAACCCTTTTAAAGTTCTATTCTTTGGTCCGTGAAACACTAACGTATGCGTCTACTTCTCCTCATGGGCCTCAACCTAATATATTGACTCCACGCCTAGGTTACATAATCTGTTTACTTTCATTCTAAGCATAAATCGCCACTATAGGTTCAAGGATAACACACAATTCCCGCAGATAGCTCTCCCCCACTTGGCTCTCTCCCTCTCTCCTCTCTCTGCCCTTACCGCTTGACACATCATAGGCTTCCTACTAAACCAAGAATTCCTCTTCTCCTTCACTATCTTGTACGAACGATTGCATCTTCCTCGAAGATTTACGCTAAACTCATGAATTCAACATCCACTCTTCTTATCCCTCTAACCATCCTCCTCCAAGTCCTATCGTATACACGACGGATTAAGCACTCTTTCCTATATTCTTACTTCCCAATCTGGTATTCTAACCTGTAGGTTGTTGAAGTCCTACCCGACTACCCAACACAAGAGACACAACAATTATGGCCAGAGGCCCACCAACAGTAACAATCGTATTAACACAACAATACCAATCTCAACAAGTTGTCGTATATCTAACATCATTCACATCAACAATTAACACGATCATAATAACAAAATTCGAGTTCGACCTATTCTACAATTAATCATTTCATTCAACGTTCTAATTATTCTTTTTAAACTCAGGTGCAGAAAATTCTGCAGCTATGTGTCTACTTTGGCGAATTAATTAAAATAGTAAACGACCTCGGATTTCGACAAATAAATACTTGTTGGAAAGCCACGGATGTGTAGTTTCTGAAAATATCTTTAAAGTTTCAAAACAAGGAGCCAATTAGTACAGTTTTTAGAAATAACCCAAACAGTTTTCAGACTTGACAGATTCTGTCCTCCTATTTCATTTCACGATAAATCGACTTAAACTTGACCAAACGAGACGAAACTTCAGCCCGAATAAACGCATTTGGAGTATAGTTTCTAACGGAAAGAGAATCGTTCAAAACGGAGTTCGCTTTGAGGACACAAAACTTTCAAAAACTGAACCTACCCATAGATTGATTCTAGAAATTTGACTCGACTTTGGAGATTCATAACTGAGTCACACAACTCCGAATTTAACGAAACCAGTGCCAAAACGACCGGATTTAAGTCTATTTTCGAAAACACTCAGCCACAAAAATTTTGACTCAACCAAACAGTACCAGTTTTCAAAAGACTGAAACAACGTCCAGATTGTTTTTCCAGAATTTTAACCTAGCTTGTTTCACCTATAACTTGAGTTCTACAACTCCGAATTCGACCCAATCGTGGGCAAATTAACAAGCATTCAATCAAGTTTTCAAATGACAAACCACATAATTTTTCAATTGGCCAAACAATACCAGTTTTTAAAAGACTGAAACAGCATCCCGTAACACCACGTAAATCATACGCAAGTAAAACTCACCATTGTCAATCACCAAAACCAATTACAATCATCACATACTTATGCATTTCATCAAACATCAACTAAGCATAACCAATCGTGCAACAACTTAAACACGCAATTTCGAAGATTAAACATGTAGGCTTTTTCTTGATTCCCTTTATCCCTAGAGATTGGTTAACATGCAATTTTACAACTTCCCTAGAAACTACCATGGACATATAATTCTACCAAATTCAATTGATTTCATATCCCAAAAATAATATAACCAACTCATGCTTCTTAAAACAATTGCTTTGATTCAAGACTTGATATTAATTTACCCAAATGAAATTACATATTCTTGTCAACATTCAGCAAGGAAAACTAATCAAGTAATATAAGTGCATAAAAGATCTCGCGCACGCTTTCATCATTAGATTTTAGGAGCCACGTAATCAAACCAAGAAGTGACAATTAATAATGGTAATAGCAACAACAAGGGCCACCGTTAAATCATAAACCGAACAAAATTTTCACAATTGGAACTCATATTTAGAAGGTATTCAAAAGTGTATATGTTTGTTTCTAAAACCTTGACAATTATTATTGGACTCACATCCTCGAGCATAAAAATTTTAACTCATTAAATCATGCAATTTATGTCCAATCTCATAATTTTTCAAACATCATTAAATCACAACCTAATCGGTTCAAAAGCCGAATTTATGTCACTTTTCAAATAAAATCTTAGAACAACTTGAAAACCAAATACAACACTAGTTTGGACATCACATTCGCTTTCCCTTTAGCATAAAATTTTCCAATTACCGTTTCTTTTTGAAAATCATAGAACTTACAGATTTGTCCAAAAGGGGAAACCATATGCAACCTTAAAGCTTACTCTCACACAATTATGCAACCACATAAACAACTACTTATTAGTTCAAAATTCTAGTTTCCAACATACACTCGGAAGGTAAGGAAAGTTAATCATTTCATTTTTAACAACTCATATCATGCTCACAAACAAGCCGAAGTGAAACACTGAAAATGTCAAAACTTCAAGTTATGCAACTGTAATTGAGTGAATGAAAATATAGACTTACACAACATTTCATTTTAGCACACTAACTTCGAAACAATTAAGCACAAACCAATTTAATTCATATGCGTCACAAAAACAGTCAACTTATGTCAAGGACGTCAATCAAGTGCAATAATATTCAACAAGCAATCCTTCAAATATTATCTAGTGTATAATTTACCGAGATTAGGTCACATTAAAGTACTCTCTATATTCTAATAAGCTACTCAAGCAATCAATTAAATTAAAGTTAGTGCATGCATCCGAAGTTAATAGTAACTATGAGTTATTGTCGCCTCTTTCATTGGGGATGAGTGATTGGGGTGATCGGTCCCTCCTACTCATGCAGCCAACTAATTAAGGTCACAAAAACTACTTTCTTTCAAATTTATAACTACCACATTAAAAGACTTTTAACGTTGTCTGGAGTGCGAAGGCGTCGTCACGACTTTCACTCCTCTGACGTCGTTATAACTCTTTTAATCACACATATCTTAATGATACGATAAATGATCCGCGAATGCACAAAATCAATGGTATAACCACTAGTTACACAGTCCAGGCACATATACTTCAATAATACAATATAATTTTCAATCGTAATCTAACAATTAAGTCATAAGGCACGTCAATTAATTAACAAACCAACAAAATTAACAGTAATAAACAGCAACATAGTTATGATTTTAGAACGAGTACTAAGACTCGAGGGTTAACAGACTCGACAACTTGGCGGACGGACGAATCGCTCGATACCACTAGTAACACTTCCTTATATTTAAAACTAATTCAATTAACTAAAATCGAGTCTTTCAAAAAAAACTTTCCACGCACCTCAAAGAGGGTGGTACATTTAATGAAAACAACGTCAAACATATTTCATATCATAGTCACGTGGGTTTAAACCCCAAAAACAACTGTTTAGCGTTTACTGATGTCAGTCAAATAGTTTGCGAGACACAGTGAAAAATGAAATCGAGTTCACGTACTCAATACATAGTTCAAAATCATTTCAATACATAACCATAATAAAATAATACTAAGATCCCATCCCGGTGTTACTATCTATCAGCGGACTCAATAGACCCAAGAGGCATGGCACTTCACTCGGAATCACTGTTTGTGTCGCCACGAGTAGCGAGGCAACAAGAAATGCTAGGGTGAGTCTCTTTACATAAATAATAACAGTAAAATAAGCCTTATATTAAGAACTAGCTAGCAACAACAATTCCACGGACACAAGGCATTTATCATTCACATGAGATACCAAACAAGCAACCATAATAGATTAATTGGGCATTAACAAGAATCTCAAGAATGTATGATTATATGCATGTATGCAACATGCATGTGGATCCATATTCACCTCACCACCCGCCGGGTATTTCATCACCACCCGTCGGGTATTTCATCACTGTTGGCGACCCCTCACCAAGCTTGTTTGGCGAAGCCATGCATATGATTCATGTGACATTATGACAATGCATCACACCACACTAAGCACACCGCATCAATTATTAACTACCACTTCATCAATTGTCAAACACCACCTCATCAATTGTTTACCATCACCTCACCAATTGTTTATCATCACTCTCACCAATTGTTTACCATCACCTCACCAATTGGTGAGGTGATGATAAACAATTGGTGAGGTGATGGTAAACAATTGGTGAGGTGATGATAAACAATTGGTGAGGTGATGGTAAACAATTGATGAGGTGGTGTTTGACAATTGATGAAGTGGTAGTTAATAATTGATGCGGTGTGCTTAGTGTGGTGTGATGCATTGTCATAATGTCACATGAATCATATGCATGGCTTCGCCAAACAATTGGTGAGGGGCTTCGCCAACAGTGTGATGAAATACCCGACGGTGGTGATGAAATACCCGGACGGGGTGGTGAGGTGAATATGGATCCACATGCATGTTGCATACATGCATATAATCATACATTCTTGAGATTCTTGTTAATGCCCAATTAATCTATTATGGTTGCTTGTTTGGTATCTCATGTGAATGATAAATGCCTTGTGTCTGTGAATTGTTGTTGCTAGCTAGTTCTTAATATAAGGCTTATTTTACCAAGTATTATTTATGTAAAGAGACTCACCCTAGCATTTCTTGTTGCTCGCTCGTGGCGACAAACAGGTGATTCCGAGTGAAGTGCCATGCCTCTTGGGTCTATTGAGTCCGCTCTGATAGTAACACCGGGGATGGGATCTTAGTATTATTTTATTATGGTTATGTATTGAAATGATTTTGAACTATGTATTGAGTACGTGAACTCAGTTTCATTTTCCGTCGTCTTCAAAACTATTTGACGGATTACTGTAAACGCTAAACAGGTTGTTTTTGGGGGTTTAAACCCACGTGACTATGATATGAAATATGTTTGACGTTGTTTTCATTAAATGTACCACCCTCTTTGAGGTGCGTGGAAAGTTTTTTTTTGAAAGACTCTGATTTTAGTTAATTGAATTAGTTTTAAATATAAGGGGGTGTTACAATTCTCACTACATGCCTAGTGCATTTCATTAAAGTGGTGAAGATTGCAAGAAAGGATTCAATCTATTTCCTAGTTTAATAGTTTATGTGTTCTTGTAGTCTAGTTATCTTGTTGTCCACTTGTTGATGATCTTGCAAAATGATTCTCACTACATGCCTAGTGCATTTCATTCAAGTGGTGAAGATTGCAAGAAAGGATTCAATTTATTTCATAGATTAATCTTTTAAATAGTTCTTGTGAATTAATCATAGTTTTGTTTAATGTTCAAGGTTTTCTTTACATACTTGGCTTAGGCCATGAGCCCATCTCATTGAATAAAATTCTCCATTGTTATACTCAATAGTACTAGGGTTTTGATTTTTTTGTTTTGGTCCCCATGTGTGTTCTTGGGGTTAGGGTTTTAGGTTACTATTTTGGTTTCCTTAGACTTTTAGGTTGAATAAAAATACCTTGCTAGATGCCCATTTAGCAATTTCCTATGTTAGTTTAGGTTTATGCCTACATGTTCATGCATTTGTTTATATCTTTTCAAGTTTACTCATGCATATATTAATATCATGTCTTGCATCTCATAAATTAAATGTGCATATGTTAATATCATGTTTTGCATCTCATAAATTAAATGTTCATGCATTAATACCATGTTTTTCCCTTTCATAAATTAAATACTCATGCATCCAATAATGTTGTATTTTGCATTCCATAATTGCATACTCTTGCACTCATATACTTGTATCATTGTGCACCCAATTGTTCATAGCAAATTGTAAATACTCTTTTGATTGCTTTGCTTGTGTCCCAATGATTGTTTTGAGCTTTTGACTTGTAAGAAGGATTTGAAATGTTATATTTCCTTTTCAAGCTTGAAATCCTATGCTTCTTTTAATAAGAAAACCTAAGGCATTTTTCTTAATAAAAATCATTAACCATCACTCAAGCCGTTGCTTGTTTGATCGTTAATGAGGAGCTATTAGTGGTAGTCACTCGAAGCCTTTGCTTGTTTGGCTATCATGAAAACTCCCACACATTAATTAAACAACAAAAACAACTAATTCAAACTTCCAAAATAACACGAGCTATTAGCTCACCATCTTTTTCCAAAACTATTTTCAAAAGAATAATACGACGTTGTCGCTTGTAATCACTCGAAGCCATTGCTTGTTTGATTACCGCCCAACTCACTTTTCTTTCGAGTTAATACCGAATGCCACTCAAGCCTTTGCTTGTTTGGTGTTCGCGAACATTCGAGTCTTATTTCAAAAAACTCCAAAAGCACTTTCAAAAATCACAAAGCCGTTTTCACACGCAAAACCTGAGAACTACGTTGCTTTGATCCTCACCAAAGAGGGTGCGTGGGACCGGGTTCATGTCCCGTCAAGCATACCTTTTAAAAAACCCATAAAAAACAAGAACTACGTTGCTTTGATCCCTCAGCCAGTGAGGGTACGTAGGACCGGGTTCCCGTCCCGTCAAGCACGCTTTTCAAAAATCTTTGTCTTGTCCCGCTTTTCAAAGATACCAAAAACATCCCTTTTTCCCGTTTTCAATAAAGTGATTTCTCAAAAAGAAAAGAAAAATAAATAGAACAACGTATTTCAAATCAAACATTTCAAAACCACATCAAATTAATGGTTCCTTTCGGTAGAAAGGGCGCGCGTGAGGTGCTAATACCTTCCCCATGCGCAACCGAATTTCCGAACCTACATCTCTAAGTTTTGAAAGACCACCCGCTTTCCTAAAAAGGTTTTTTCAATGTTTTCCTAAATAAATATTGGTGGCGGCTCTCATCGATTTTCAACGTTGTCAAACCGAAAAGTCCCAAACCGGATTTTTCGGTATAATAAATTGGCGACTCCACTGGGGACTTTCTTTCTTTATTTACTTATTTAAAGAGAGATGAGGGTCAAGCCTAATTAATTTGATGTGGTTTAATTTGTTTGATTTGAAAAAACTATGTTCTGTCTCTTCCTTTTCCTTTGCTTTTCTTTTCTTTTCTTTTGTATGTTTATGGTTGTGTTTATACATGCATGCCTCAATTCCCATGATCCCTCTTCTTCGCTCCTTTTCTTAAGGTAAAACATGCATTCCCCCATTCTATTATGTCCCCTTCTTCTTAGCTCCCTTTCTTGAGGTAAGCAATGCGTGAAATCTCTGTGGACTTATTAGGATGTTTGTATATTAAACTAGTGTATGCATGTTGAACCCTAGGGTAGACAACTGTTTATCTGGACTGTTCTGGTTTCCTTGCAGGTGGGGTGGGTAGATTTTTAGGAAGTATGTCCTCAATCACACACTTTCACACCTTATGATTTATGTTCTATGAGTGGGCTCCTATACCCGGATCCAACAAACATTTAGGAGAGTGGAGACGATTAGTGACTGTCATTCGAGACCTTTGTCTGTCTGATACTCATGAAAGTCTCAACCAGAGTACGCTTTCTCATGACGCTTCACACTTGGTAGTTCTCTACATTTGTGGATGTCGGCATGGGGATTCTATAGCTCTGGTAGCCATTGTGAGGGTGTGAATTAGAACTACATGGGAGGAACCTTTGAAGTTGACCTAGAACTTAGGATTCCCACCTTTGTAGGACACGAGGGCATACGAATTGTGTGCTGCATGGTAATTTAGGGCATGTCTTCCTCAAAAGGAGCTTTTTTTCGAAAAAAAACTTTCCAAGAAAATACAAAAATATTTTCATTCTTTCAAATAAACTGATCCTGAATTTTTGAACCTCCATCCTTATGCATCGCTTTCATCATCCCTACATGCATCATTCATATCATAATCGCATCATGCCGCATTCATTAAAATTAAATGTTGTAAGCATCTGCATTCACACTGCATCTCATTTGCATTTGCTTGCCGGGAGCCTTTGAGTAACATGCCGTCTTGTCATAGGTGCATCAAAATGGAGTTGAGTAGCAAGACTTCGCTCATTTCTCGCTTCCCAGTTATGAAGAGGGTTGAGATTGGTAGTCTGAGGCAGTGTGCAGCCCTTATGGGCCCCATTGAGAGAGAGTCCTTTGATCAAGCATACGGGAATGTTCGTAGATTGCTGCAATTAAACGTTCAAGAGGACGCTCTTATAGCTTTGAGTCAATTCTACGACTCTGATGTGAGGTGTTTCTTCTTCAAGAATTTTCAGTTGTCACCCACATTAGAGGAGTATGAGCAGCTTTTGGGGTTCGCTAGATCACATGCTAGGCCTTACCAATATCGAGCGCACTTACTATACCGATGAAAAACTCGCAACGCCGCTTTCGGATCGGTGTGGATGAATTGAGGTTGCGAAGTTAAAGAGAAATGGTGTAGCCGGGTATCCACAAGAGTACTTGAGGGCCTATTACAATCGTATGCATGCGCTAAGAAGTGGGGACCGTTCAAATTAGTGCTCGCTCTTACCATATTTGGGGTGGTCCTCTTTCCTCAACTAGAGAGATATGTTGATGAAGATGCAATCGGTGCATTCTTGGCCTTCAAAGACACTCGAACCCTATCAATCCGGTGCTCGCTATCCTTGCTAACACGTACCACGCTCTTACTCGCACTGACCCGGTTCCATAAAAAGAAATTATGTCTTTCCTCCCACATTCTCTACGCCTGGCTTATTACCCATGTGATCCACAACCGAACCAATGTTAAGGAGCTAATCTCTTACGCCCTAAGCTGTGAGGTGGAGGTCAAAACTGCTATTGAATGGGTTGAGTATTTGAAGAATCTCAATGAACTCCAAATCCGGTGGTACACAGCTACTTGTTGGGATGACAGACCAGTGGTAGTGTTCAGTTGTGGAAGCTTTCAAAATGTGCCTCTCATGGGGACTCAGGGGTGTATCAACTACAACCCTTCATTGACCTTGAGGCAGCTCGGTTACCCGATGAGGAACTCACCCTCCGAAAGCATGCTGTCCCGCATTTACCTCTATAAGGGGATGCCTAATTGTGGCGACTTGCTTCGAAGAGTTCAACAGTCATGGGAATCCGTAGTGCGGAAAGGGAGTGAAGAGTTGTCAAAGAGAATCAGTGACATCACTTTCAATCAATGGCTCAAGGAGAAGCTTCAAAATGCAAAATCGCCAATTCAAGGATGCTTTCCTTGAAGAAGAGATACGAGAGCCTTATGTCCCTACCCATGAAGAGCTAAACGAAGTCAAATCCGCATTAGCGAAAGCAGAAGAGGAAAAGAGGGCACTGCAGGCTAAGATAGAAGAGATAGCTCTAGAGAAAGAAAAGCTAGAGGAGGAAAACAATGTCAAGATGATCGCTGTGGAAGAAAGCGTTAGACGATTCAAGAAGGAAGAACAAAGCAAGATAGAAGCCCAGAGGCATCTGAAGGGGGCCAGAGAGGAGCTCCAAAGGTATAAACAAAAGATGAGGAAAGCACTTGAAGAGGCTCGGGAGTGGAAGACATTAGCCATGAAATCGTAAGCGAGAATCACATTTAGTGGCGAGTTGAGAGTCGGTTGAGAAACCTCAAGCAAGAAAAGGTGGCCATTAATGAAACTCTCAAGGAATACCAGCAGGGCTTTGAGCTTTGAAAGAAAAATTTTGGTGAATTAAAGAGAGACCTTCGCTGTCTAGAAGATGCCTACAGGTAGTCGAGTAGAGAGCCGATGTTGGGAAAACGCTTCCTAGAGTTGATTGGAAAGATCGAAGATCAAGAGGTCATTAAAGAACTCAAGGATGAGATACACCGTGGAAGAACAAGTTCTCAAAGCCGCCGGAGCTGGCCCAAGCTATCTTTGGGAATCCCTAAGAATGAGGTTAGCCGAGGCCGAGATGCATTTCTTCAATACCCGCCTTTGAAGTGTATCGGTTTTGGAATAATCTTGTAGGCGTTGATCACGTAATTCAAAGAGCAATCTCAAAGGGCAAGTGCAAGCAAGAAGAGGAAGAGAGTCGGGGAGCTTAGAGCTATTTGTATTTGAGTTGCCTATTTGTATTTTTGATTTAGGAGTTTGTTTGAGCTTTGTATTCAAGAATATTGTCTTTGCTTTCTTCATGAACATTGTAACGTCTTTTCCTTTAATGAAAATCGTGAAGCTTTGAAATCGTGATGAGCGAAGTGTGCTATTTCGATTCCTTGTTTACTTCAATTAAGTAAATCAAAAAGTTTACGCGCGTATGACAAGGCAAGGTACCCCGCGGTTCCGGCATCAAGCAAACATTGTGCATGCATTCATACATTCATTCATAAATTTATTTTGTTTCTTATGTAATAAATGTCCGAATAAATGAAAAAGGCACGCAGCTGGTTTTCCGTCACCGATACTTCACTGCATCGCAAGCCAAGCTAATGGCTCAACTACGAGAACATCCGGAAGTTGAAATTGAGAGTAACCCGAACAAGAAGACATGGGTGTACAAATTACGAATCCCGGCACCGCTCAGGGAAAATCGAACTACTGAAAGATAAGATGGGTACCATGGAGGCCTGTGTCCATGAAATGATGGTAATCTTTGCAAGGTTTGAAGAGTGGGACAACTGCGGCCGTCCGCGCCAGAGTGGGTCCAGATGGGGTCACTTCTTTCGTTCCTCCTCCGGTGTCGATGAATCGCTGCAACCACGCCTTCCTCCGGGATCTGGGGTCTGGTCATCCGTGTTCGCTCCCGAAATGAATGTGTCAAACCAAGACACCGCATGAGAGAGATATCCTTGGGGTATGCTGCTGGTACCTACCGCAACTTTGTTGGATCTACTCCGTTGGTGTAGCCGCACCTAATCAAATTCTCACACCATACACGGGAACTGCCGGGAGGATCCCGAGAATCGAGCTCCTATCCTCATGCCATACACAATTCCACGCCGGGGTTCACAAAGACGACCTCAAAATGTTCCTCGGCCAGGGAGGAGGGTATTACTACTGACATGGGAGTCACCCCCGGGCATGCGTTTGAGGGGCTCACCCAAATGATCTGATCCGAGCACTAGAAGAAAGAGTGAGAGCTATGGAGAGTGCTGGAGTTAGGGCCAAAGAAGCCCGTGAGCTATGCCTAGTCCCGCATTTGGTTCTACCGCCAAAATTCAAAGCTCCAGAGGTGGACAAGTGCAGAGGGATCGGCTGCCCGAGAGCCATATTACAATGTTCGTCCAAAAATGGGTCCCTATGCCAACGATGACAAATTACTAATCTACTTGCCTGAAACAGCTTTGGTGGGAGCTCCTGCGGATTGGTACATGAAGTTGCAATCTTCAAATCCGTTGTTGGAAAGATTTGTCCAAGCTTTCATGAAGCGAAGAAGTACAACATGGACATGACTCGGATAGGTCGCAAATGCAAAGACATGAGTAAGGGTGAGAAAGAGACCTTCAAGGAGTATGCTCAAAAATGGCGGCTCACACCCGCCTGAGTTCAACCTCCTTTGATCGAGAAAGAGATGGTGTACATGTTCCCGGAAACTCGCAAAGAATCTATTATGACAGTGATCACAAGTGTCTCAACCAGTTTCTCGACATGATAGTCTTGGAGAAAGACTTGAGCATGGCCTTGAAGCGGGAAAATTTTGAATCACCTTGGTAATGCGGGGAGTTACGGTGGGTCCAAAGAACTGGAAGAAGTACCAGCCCCACTTCCCTAAAAAGAAAGAGGAGAAACTAATGTCATCTCGTGGGAAACTCATCTTTTGGTACTCCTCCACCCCAAACTATTCCATTCTCTCGCTCCAAAGCCATCTCGGAAGGCGATGACCGTCCCCAAGACTCAAGATTACCGGTTCAAGAAGCGGACTAGTTTTGATCCAATTCCGATGACATATCTTGAAATGTTTAATCACTTGACCTCCAATAATCGATCAATACCCGACCCATGAAAGTAGTGCACCACCATTTCCCGGAGGATACAATGCTAATGCCACTGCAGTTTCCACGAAAATGGGGTCGGTCATCTTTGTGGAAGATTGTAAAGCTTTCAAGCATGTAGTGCAAGATTTGATAGATCTTTGGTTGGATATCGTTTAAACAGAACCGTCCCAAATACAACAATCAATCCATTACCGTGTCACCGGAGGAACGGCTACCAATGTTATAGAAAGTCTTTGTTGGCAAGTTCTTTGAAAAAGGTGCAAGAGATCAAGACTCCTCTAAGTGTCATTTATCTTTGAGTTATGCCGCCAAAGGTTGTTAAAAAGGTGTGTTGCCATGAAGAAGGGTGTCTCTGACTCTCCTGTGTGGGGAGGTTGTGAAACTTTCAAAATGATCTTGCAAGACTGATGGATCGGTATGTGGTCCGAGATAGGGACTTACGGTGTGGAAGATGAAGTGTGGACCCTACATTCAGACAAAGATAGAGAGGCCAAAAGCCGATTGAAATTCTCGCACACCGCTCTGAAATTGGTTCAAGCCGAGGGGACCGACCAAGTAGCTAATGAAGACACGGTTCCTCTCATGCAAGGAAGAGATCGGTGAAGAGGTAATTGATCTTTGCCTACAAAAGAGGGACGTTGGGACACTCTAGGAGAGCCCAGTGGAAAGTTTGATTACTTGGTCGATATGATGCTCCCGAAAGTGCTCTAATGCGAATAGAAGATATCCAAATTTACTGGATGGGGTGAGGTAGATGAAGCGATTACAACCAAGTGGTCATCATCATGAATGGTTCCGAATGCGGAGAAGTGTGGACACTGTGACACGACAATGATAGAGGAATCGTAAGGCCTATTGAGATTCCTTATGATTTCAATCCTAGGGTGATGCGAGCAAATGCTCGACCAATAGTGATTGAGGTACCACCCGCTTTCGTTATGAGTCAAATAAAGCGGTTCCTGAAATACACGGCGAATGCTCTCCAAATGCTACCACTTGTGACCAACATAGCGAGGATCAAGTGGGATCACGAAGTGGAAGAGTGTATGCTCCGAAAGCCTCGGCGAAAACATCTAGGGAGGCCGAACAGAGAGGCCGCAAAGATAAAGAAAAAGAGCGCAGGTGCTCGGAAAAAAGTAATGAAAAAGAAGCCAATGAATTCTTGAAGTTTGTCCGTGGCGATTACGAGTAGTTGATCGGTTAAACAGACGCCTCAAAGATATCCATGCTATCACTTTGTTGCTCGGTTCGGAAGCACACGTAATGTACCACGATGAAAGTGCTCGGTGAGGCTCACGTTGCGAGAGGACATTTCGGTGAATCGATTTGATGGAATTGTCGGGAGTGTGGTGGCTGCAAATCACCTAATTTTTGCTTGATGATGAGTTGCCTTGAGCGGAAAAGAACACAATCAAGCTCTTCATATCTCGATGAAGTGTGGGGACTATGTCTTTGGCAGAGTCTTGATTGACAACGGTCTTCACTAAACGTAATGCCAAAGTCAACCATGGACAAGTTAGATGTTGATTGTTCCTATATGAAACCGAGTTCGACACGTGTGCGAGCATTTGATGGTTCCAAAAGGAAGTGCTAGGAGAAATGGAATTTCCTATCCGATCGGTCCCGAAGTTTTTCAGTATCAATTTCCAAATCATGGACATTATCTCCTCATATAGGCGTCTCGCTAGGGAGACCACGGATCCACATGGTCAGGGCAATTCCTTCTTCTCTACACCAACGGGTAAAATTCATGGTGGATGACAAAGTGGTCGTAGTATTCGGTGAGGAAGAGACTCTGGTTAATAAGCCATCCGAGTTCAAATATGTAGAAGCCGCTGAAGAGTCGTTGGAAACAGCTTTTCAGTCTTTGGAGATTGCCAATGCAAAGTGTTTGGAAAGACCAAAGAGGAGGATATGGTCGCCAAAATTATGATAGCCCAAGGGTACAAGGTGGTTACGGCTTGGGAAAGATCGGTCAAGGGGATTCTAGCTCCTATCCAATCAAGGAAAACAAAGACCGCTTTCGGGCTGAGATACACCCAAGTAAGGAGGAAAGGCGGATAAGGGCGGATGAGCGAAAGCGCCAGTGGTTGGCCAAATCCAGAGGTGAAGATCCATGGCCCCAGAGGATCCCAATTTGCGACCTTAGTCAGAGTTTTGTGAGTCTTGGCTTGTGGGACCCCAATCAAGTTCTTTATTATCGAGATGTTTCGAATCCAAAGAAGGCGAGGCGAGTGCGGTTCGTCGTTGCGGTATCGGTGAAGAGTTAAAGAATTGGAAGATGGCGATTCTCCCGTGACTCTTAATTTAAAGTAATCATTTGTAATGCAACCCTGTGGCTCTGCCCAAGGCCATAGGACCAGTTGTTAGGGGCACACGTGTTTTTATTTTCAAAATTATCATCATCAATAAAAAACGCTTGTTTTGAATTCCTCGATCAATAAAAATCAATTTCTCTTCATTTGCATGAGTCCTTTTCTGCTTTATTTGTCTGTTTGTTTTCTTGTTTCGCATTTCATTCTGCTTTTTCGCTTCGGCAAAATGCAGATCCACAGCAATGGTCTCTGAAAATGACAGTGTCGACAGTCCACCTTTTGACTTTGATCACCCTGTCAATCAGGCCGAGGGGGACGTTGAAGAAGACTGGGAGACTCCTCCAGAACTTTTGAGGTTAATGAAACAAGAAGAAAGGGTAATCCAGCCACACGAAGAGTCCATTGAAGTGATCAACTTGGGTACGGCAGAGGATAAGAAAGAGGTTAAAGTAGGCACAACCATGAGCGAAGAAGACCGCATAAAGTTAGTTCAGTTGTTGCGGGATTATGTGGATGTGTTTGCATGGTCGTATCGAGGATATGCAGGTTAGACACCGACATCGTGGTACACTGAAGCTACCATCAAGCCCGAATGCCCACCACAAAGCGAGAAATTGAGGAGGATGAAACCGGGAGATGTCCTCAAAATCGAGACGAAGTAAAGAAGCAATTCGATGCGAGATTCTGGCGGTGGCCAAATACCCGCAATGGGTTGCCAACATTGTCCCGTTCCTAAAAAAGATGGGAAGGTCAGAATGTGTGTCGATTACCGGGATCTGAATCGTGCTAGCCCTAAAGACGACTTCCCTTTGCCTCACATTGATGTCTTAGTGGATAGTACAACAGCGCACACTCGTTATTCTCCTTCATGGATGGATATTCGGGATATAATCGGATCAAAATGGACCACGAGGACATGGAAAAGACAACTTTCATAACACTTTGGGAACATTCATTTATAAGGTCATGCCATTCGGATTGAAGAATCTTTGGTGCAACCTATCGAGGCCATGGTTACCTTATTCCATGATATGATGCATAAAGAGATTGAGGTTTATGTTGATGACATGATCGCAAAATCTAAAACCGACAAGGAGCACATTGTCAATCTGCAAAAAGCTTTTTGAGCGGTTAAGAAATATAAGCTCAAGTTAAACCCGACCAAGTGCACGTTGGGGTAAGATCGGGGAAGTTGTTAGGCTTCATTGTCACCGTAAGGGAATTGAGGTGGATCCGGACAAAGTAAAAGCTATCCTTGAAATGCGATTGCACGAAGCAACAGAAAGAAATCCGTGGTTTCCTCGGAAGGTTGAATTATATCTCCGATTCATTTTTCACCGATTGCTACTTGTGAGCCAATCTTCAAATTCTTTGTGCAAAAGTCAAGAGCCGGTGGAACGATCGGTGTCAGCGACCTTGAGAAAATCGGGGTGTACTTGCAAAATCCACGATCTTAATGCCACTGTGTGGCGAGCGGGCCGCTCATCTTGTACCTTACGATTGCTAGACAATTCAATGGGTCGTGTGTTGGGGTCGACATGATGAATGCGGAAAAAGGAGCATGCAATATACTACCTAAGCAAAAAGTTCACCGATGTGAGACAAGGTATTCTATCTTTGGAAAAGACTGTTGTGCCTTAGTTTGGGCTGCTGCTCATCGTTTAAGCGCAAGATCTTTGAGTCATACAACTTGGTTGGTTTCAAAAATGGATCCAATCAAGTACATATTCGAAAGCCACTCTCCACAGACGAATTGCCCGATGGCGGATGCAATTATCGAGAATACGATATCCTGTATGTCACACAAAAAGGCGATTAAAGGTAGTACACTCATTGAATATTTGGCATGTCGGTAGATTCCAGATTACCGACCAATGCGGCATGATTTTCCGATGAAGACATCATGGCACTATTCGACGAGGAAGTCCCACGAAAGTGAAAGATGGAGAATGATATTTGATGGTGCGTCAAATGTGTGGGGACACGGAGTCAGGGCGGTGTTAATCTCTCCCCGATAATCGCTTCATTCCTCATCATTTGCAAGGCTAAGCTTCTATGTCACGAATAACATAGCGAATCACGAAGCATGCATCCAGGTATTCAAGCGACCCTAGAGTGGAAAGTTAAAAGGCTAGATGTATACGGGATTCACTTTCTAGTTATTTATCAAGCAAGAGGTGATTGGGAGACCGAGATCCTAAAGCGATTCCTTATTGTGATTACCGCAAGAGTTGATGAAATCCTTTGATGAGATCACCTTCCAAAGATATCCTCGAGGTGAAAATCAGGTGGCCGACGCATTAGCAACATTGTCTTCCATGTTCAATGTTAGTTTGTGACAAGAACTTGACTAAGATCGAATTCAAAGACCGGAGCTCGCTGCGCATCACTACTTGCATGGCAATAGATGAAGAGCCCGATGAGAAGCCTTGGTATCATGACATCAAGCGAAGACATCACTAGTCGAATACCCACAGGGCATCGTAAAATGACAAGAGAACTCTCGAGAAGGTTGTCGAGGAATTTCTTCTTGAATGGTGAAGTTCTTTACAAGAGAAACTATGATATGGTTCTCCTAAGATGTGTTGCCAAAGAAGAAGCTGAGAGAATCATGAGAGATGTGCATGAGGGCTCGTTCGAACCCATTCAAGTGGGCACACCATGGCTAGAAAAATCCTAAGAGGCGGGTTATTACGGCTCCGATGGAATCGGTCATTATAACCGTAAGGAAATGCCATAAATGCGGATCTATGCCGATCATATTCATGTGCCACCTGCCAAACTAAATGTTCTGACTGCATCTTGGCCGTTTTCCATGTGGGGCATGGACGTCATAGGTCCAATTGAGCCCAAAGCGTCGAACGGGCATCGCTTCATTCTGGTTGCAATTGATTACTTTACCAAGTGGGTTGAAGCTGCTTCATACTCGAGTATAACCAGTTCAGTGGTTGCTAAGTTTGTGAAGAAAGATCTGATTTGCCGATATGGTCTACCTGACAAGATCATCACCGATAACGGTAGCAATTTGAATAGCAAAATGATGAAGGACATGTGCAAGGAATTCAAAATTCAGCACCATAATTCCTCTCCTTATCGCCCAAAGATGAATGGGGCGATTGAAGCGGCAAACAAGAATATCAAGAGAATAGTGCGAGAAAATGGTGGTAACCTACAAGGATTGGCATGAGATGCTTCCCTTTGCTTTGCATGGCTACCGTACTTGATCGCGCTTTGCATCGATCGGGCAACCCTTTTTCCTTGGTGTATGGATCGAAGCGGTACTTCCCATCGAGGTTGAGATACCCTCCTGCGGGTTCGATGGAAACTAAGCCGGAGGAAGCGAGTGGATGCAGTCTGCCTGGATCAACTAAACCTCATTGAAGAAAAAGGATTGCGACTCTGTGCCATGGGCAAATTGTACCAACAAAGAGTGAGAACCGCTTTCGACGGAAAGTCCGGCGCGTGAGTTTAATGAAGGAGATTTAGTACTCAAAAGATCTTTTGCCTATTCGAGTGACTCAGGGAAGTGGGAACCCACTTATGACGGCCCGTATGTAGTCAAAAAGCCTTTTCTTGGAGGAGCGCTGATACTCACCAACATGGATGGCGAAGACCTCAAAAACCCAGTCAATTCAGACTCAGTAAAGAAGTATTATGCACAAAGAAATAAATGAAAAAGAGAAAGACAAGCCAAGTAAGAATTAGCTCGCTAGGTTGAAAACCCGAAGGCGGCGACTTAGGCAAAATCGGAGCGACCGGTGGATTGAAAACCCGCAAAGGCGATCCAGGAGCAAAAATTAGGTCGAGAAAACTTGAGCATGAAAAGTAAAGAAAGGCATACAATTCCCCGAAGGCTTGAATGAGGGAGTGATCAAGGTCAAGGACACAAATGTCAACACCGCCTACGAGAGGCGGACGATCAAAAATCGACTTCTTTTCTTTTTCGTGTCTTTTGCGGTTTAAATTCTCAAATGTCTTGAGCGATCGACGTAACGTTCATGCGATCGGCTTCCACATCAATAAAGCTCAATTTTTCTCATATCGTGATTATTGATATTTCTGTTTTTCTGCTCAAAATAAGCGTTTTTATGATGATGGTGATATTGAACTGTAAAACATGTGCATACATCATAAGGCATTACAAATCATTGCGAAATCTTTAAAAGCCATGGGAAATAAGCAAATTCCTAAAGATAATTAATCTTACAAAAGGGTTGCATTCACAAACCGCTCCAGTTTTCGGGCGAATCGTCGAGAGCAAACGCGCGTTCGGTTCACAAGCCTTGCAGTTTCCCTCGGTCTTTCAGTCTCGTGCCAGGAGTATCGGAAGTCGGTTGAACCAATAAAAAAAATAAGCCTTGTCAAAAAGCAAAAATGAACGGTCAGGAAAAAGAGAGCTGATCGGAAAAAGGAAAAACATGAAAAAAAAAACGAATAACCAGAAAACAGAAAGCTGGTCAGAAAACAATTAGAAAAGAATCAAAAACAAAGGAAAACAGTCCACCACATGCATCATCACATTAAAATCATAGCATTGCATGCACTCACATAACATACTCCCGCATAACATGCCTTTGCATAACATGCACCCATGCTTCATGCATCATTCCTTGCATCAACTGACATATGCAGGTACCTCAATTCAATACGCCAGTGGCGGTCATCTCAATCAGTCAATCAACAGGATTTGGCAAATCCGCCGGAGATCCGTGCATCCGCCAGACTAAGGCGTCCGCCGGATCCGTCGTTATCGAGCAAGCGAATCATCGGACCGAGTCCTTCGGTTTAGTTCAAATCAACGATCCAGCGGTGACTTTGAACTCGACCTTCATCCCGCCAAGTCATCACGGAGCATGACGGATCGGCCCCCGCACTTCGCGTCCCTGGACCCACCGTGCGGTGTAAAGCATGGTGCAAGTCCATCAAGAGTAAAATGTATCGGTCTCCACAACTTGATACGAGAACCTCGAGCGCGCTCGAGTAGGCCACCTTGAGCCCAGCGTTCCTTCCCGAGCCAGCGTTCGCCCGAGCCCAGCGTTCCTTCAGAGTCCAAGTACTCCTTCGTGAGCGCAGACGCGCTCCTTGAGAACCAGTGTTCCTTGAGTGTGACGAGCACTCCTTCATCGCCGCACTTTTTGTTACTTTCTTCCCAGGTCTTGTGCTCATCAAAGGAGTACCTTCTCTACTATTCTATTTATTGTTTTACTTCTTCTTTGTTTACGCCACCCGAGTGGCGCCCCCCATGTGTTTCTGTTTTGTTAGCTTACTTGAGGTTAGCACCACATTCATTACATAGTTTTACGCTAGTATCCATTCACCCAAAAAGAAAAAGAAAATTCGGGTTTTTCCTAAGTTGGCAAAATCGGTATAATTTCTGAATTCTTTATCTCTATTTTGCCTCGGAATATGTTTGGCCAATTCATATTCCTTGTTAAAATCTAGATAAAGAGGCAAATGTCATACCCCAATTTTGTCCTAAAGCTTTAGGTCAACACCCTAATTTTCAACCAAAAATAAATAAATTAAGGCATGGCATGCATTTTAGAGTTTTAAAAAGTCATCCAAGGGTTTTTAGAACCATGTTTAGAATAAAAATGCATTTTTGAGCAAATTAGGACTTTTTAGGGTAAGGGGCATTTTGGTCATTTTTCGCAAAAGGATGATTTTCTCGTCAAAAATATGCACACACCAAAAGTACATTTTCTCTTATTCAAGAGAATTTTTGTACAATTTTTAGAGAAAATATTCTAGCCTAAAATAATTAAAATGCACTTTTCCTATTTTTAGTGCATAAAAAATGCCAAAAGACCATTAAAAATTCCCCAATTAATTAAGTGACAATTTTAATTGTCTAGAATTATTAGGGAGGTTATTTCATGGTGTCCAAAAATATGTGACATGTTTTTAATAGGTGCACTCCCAATCACATGCCCAAAAGATTCAAAATTCAAAAATAAAAGGAGGAAGTGTCCTCAATAAGACAAAATACCAAAAAACCATCATTTTTTATTTTTCCCCTCACATTTCAGCTGATTTTGCGTCCCATACTCCCTCTCCCTCCTTCTAGAAGTTTCTACACACTCCATTACTTACTCACCAAGTTTTAATTTGATCATATCCTCAATGTTGCCCTTTTTGGTAAATTAACCCATGCACTTACACTAACCTTTCCATCAAAAAACCCCATCTTACCTTTTTGAGAACATTCCCTCACCAAAATACCCTTAACCCTATTCTACAAAAATCACCATTCCCAAATTAGATTTTTTTGTTCACAAATTTCCCTTTTTTCCTTCTTTTATGCGCCACCCTCACCTATTTCTCTCACACACTTGTGTTTTCTAAATACCCTTGATCCATGTGACCACTAATCCTAACCATCCATTCAAAATTAAGATCCAATCCTAGAGCCCCATCAAAGCAAAAAGTCCTAAATACCCTAAAGCCTCAAAACCCCTATAAATAGCTCACACCTCCTCTCTTCACCAATCTTTGGCTATCATTCTCACCTTCAAGAAAACCTAGCACTCTTCTCCTCTCCTCTCTCCTCCTCTAGGCCAAGCCTTCTCCTCCTTCCCCCTCCTCCATTACTTCACCTTCATCCACCAAAACACCTTGAATCCACCTCTCACACCCTTAACCTTCCTTTCTCACTCAAGAAGTTCATCACACCACCTTTATCTCCTTCCTTTCCTTGCAAGGCCGAAGCTTTCTTGCATTTTTCCTCCTCCATTTCTTCAATTTTCTCTTCCATTTTAGAGAAAAGGTAAAATCCATAACCCTCTTTGCATCATATCCAAATATTTTGCATTGAATCTCATTTTCTTCCCCTCATTCCTTTCGCATAGCATCATCTTTTCAATGTAGTTTGTTGTGGTTGAGGGGTGAGATTTGTTGTCTCACCCTAAAATAAGTTGATTAGTGTTTGTTTTCATGTTAATTTTTGAGTTTTCTTGTTAAATAAAATGAAGCAAAGTTATATATACATGATTTAAAATGTCTTCAAAATTGATTTTGTTGTTTCTTTGTTTAAATCTTGTTGTTGGTATTTTTTAGTAAGTTGTTGAGGATTTGGCTCTATGATTCCTACTAGTGCCAAGTGCACTTTGATCTTAGTAGTGAAGAGAGCTAGAAATGACTTTTGTTTAATATATTAGTTTATGTGCTCATTATTTCTTGTGTTTTAGTTTACCTTTTGTTTATTGATGATCTTGCAAAGTGATTCTCACTACATGCCTAGTGCATTTCCTTCAAGTGGTGAAGATTGCAAGAGAGGATTCAATTTATTTTATAGTTGATATATTTATGATCTAGCTATATTATTGTTTAGTTAATGATGATCTTGCAAAATGATTCTCACTACATGCCTAGTGCATTTCATTCTAGTGGTGAAGATTGCAAGAAAGGATTCAATCTATTCCCTAGTTTAATAGTTTATGTGTTCTTGTAGTCTAGTTACCTTGTTGTCCATTTGTTGATGATCTTGCAAAGTGATTCTCACTACATGCCTAGTGCATTTTATTAAAGTGGTGAAGATTGCAAGAAAGGATTCAATCCATTTCTATTTTATGTGTTTGTATATTCTTATGGTTTAGCTATATTGTTGTTAGTTAATGATGATCTTGCAAAGTGATTCTCACTACATGCCTAGTGCATTTCATTAAAGTGGTGAAGATTGCAAGAAAGGATTCAATCTATTTCCTAGTTTAATAGTTTATGTGTTCTTGTAGTCTAGTTATCTTGTTGTCCACTTGTTGATGATCTTGCAAAATGATTCTCACTACATGCCTAGTGCATTTCATTCAAGTGGTGAAGATTGCAAGAAAGGATTCAATTTATTTCATAGATTAATCTTTTAAATAGTTCTTGTGAATTAATCATAGTTTTGTTTAATGTTCAAGGTTTTCTTTACATACTTGGCTTAGGCCATGAGCCCATCTCATTGAATAAAATTCTCCATTGTTATACTCAATAGTACTAGGGTTTTGATTTTTTTTTGTTTTGGTCCCCTCATGTGTGTTCTTGGGGTTAGGGTTTTAGGTTACTATTTTGGTTTCCTTAGACTTTTAGGTTGAATAAAAATACCTTGCTAGATGCCCATTTAGCAATTTCCTATGTTAGTTTAGGTTTATGCCTACATGTTCATGCATTTGTTTATATCTTTTCAAGTTTACTCATGCATATATTAATATCATGTCTTGCATCTCATAAATTAAATGTGCATATGTTAATATCATGTTTTGCATCTCATAAATTAAATGTTCATGCATTAATACCATGTTTTTCCCTTTCATAAATTAAATACTCATGCATCCAATAATGTTGTATTTTGCATTCCATAATTGCATACTCTTGCACTCATATACTTGTATCATTGTGCACCCAATTGTTCATAGCAAATTGTAAATACTCTTTTGATTGCTTTGCTTGTGTCCCAATGATTGTTTTGAGCTTTTGACTTGTAAGAAGGATTTGAAATGTTATATTTCCTTTTCAAGCTTGAAATCCTATGCTTCTTTTAATAAGAAAACCTAAGGCATTTTTCTTAATAAAAATCATTAACCATCACTCGAAGCCGTTGCTTGTTTGATCGTTAATGAGGAGCTATTAGTGGTAGTCACTCGAAGCCTTTGCTTGTTTGGCTATCATGAAAACTCCCACACATTAATTAAACAACAAAAACAACTAATTCAAACTTCCAAAATAACACGAGCTATTAGCTCACCATCTTTTTCCAAAACTATTTTCAAAAGAATAATACGACGTTGTCGCTTGTAATCACTCGAAGCCATTGCTTGTTTGATTACCAGTTCCAACTCACTTTTCTTTCGAGTTAATACCGAATGCCACTCAAGCCTTTGCTTGTTTTTGGTGTTCGCGAACATTCGAGTCTTATTTCAAAAAACTCCAAAAGCACTTTCAAAAATCACAAAGCCGCTTTTCACCGCAAAAACACGAGAACTACGTTGCTTTGATCCTCGGCCATGAAGGTGCGTGGGGCCGGTTCATGTCCCGTCAAGCATACCTTTTAAAAACCCATAAAAACAAGAACTACGTTGCTTTGATCCTCACCGGTGAGAGGTACGTGGGGCCGGTTCCCGTCCCGTCAAGCACGCTTTTCAAAAATCTTTGTCTTGTCCCGCTTTTCAAAGATACCAAAAACATCCCTTTTCCCGCTTTCAATAAAGTGATTTCTCAAAAAGAAAAGAAAAATAAATAGAACAACGTATTTCAAATCAAACATTTCAAAACCACATCAAATTAATGGTTCCCTTTCGGTAGAAAGAGGCGCGTGAAGTGCTAATACCTTCCCCATGCGCAACCGAATTTCCTAACCTACATCTCTAAGTTTTCGAAAGACCACCCGCTTTCCTAAAAAGGTTTTTTCAATGTTTTCCTAAATAAATATTGGTGGCGGCTCTACTGATTTTCAACGTTGTCAAACTGAAAAGTCCCAAACCGGATTTTTCGGGGCGCAACACTCATCATAGAAGACAAATCAAGATTTAATTTCTCAGCACACAATGCAGCAATGAAAGAATGGGTAGCACCGGTATCTACTATAGCAATCAAAGGAGTATTGTTTATAAAGCAAGTACCTCTAATCTCATTAGCATCCTCGGATCCTGCCAGTGCAAACACTTTTCCCTTGGCTCTCTCCCTCTTGGGTTTAGGACAATTAGCACTCACATGCCCCGCTTCATCACAATTGTAGCAAACGATTCCCTTCTTCTCACATTTAGTGGCTATATGGCCTTTCTGACCACACTTGAAACAATGAACCTCGGGACACTCACTACTCTTATGACCAGGCTTCTTACAACTAAAACACACCATACTCGGAGGGGCACCTCCCCCACTTGGCTTCTGGCCAGCACCTGCTTTCCACTTACTTTTACCTCCAGCAACCTCATAGGGTTTTCCCCTAAACTGATTATTTCTCTTCTCCTTCACAGCCTTGTATGCAGCCGAACTATCCTCCTCATAGATTCTACACTTATCAACCAGCCTAGCAAAATCCCGAATCTCCTGATATCCAATCGCTTTCTTTATCTCCGGGCGCAGACCACTCTCAAACTTGACGCACTTGGAAAATTCAGAATCGGCTTCATTGGCATAGTAAGGACAAATTTTGGCCAACTCTCAAATTTGGCGGCATACTCGGCCTCTTGTCTTATTTCCTGTTTGACTCCAGAACTCCACTTCCTTCTTAGCTCGCACATCCTCAGGGTAATACTTTCTCTTGAACTCTCTTGTGAAAACCTCCCAAGTAACTTCCTCACCAGCACCTTCCAACCTTCGCGACATTCCCAACCACCAGTCGTCAGCTTCCTCTCCCAGCATATGGGTCCCCAACTTCACTTTCTCAGCAGCAGTGCATTCCATGACACGGAAGATCCGCTCTATTTCCTTTAACCAAGCCAAGGCTCCATCTGGGTTATACCGACCCTTGAAGGTGGGTGGGTTCTCTCTTGGAACGCGTTGCTGAGATTACGAGCATTCGCGATGCACCAGCGTTACGATTCCCAACAGCTTGAGCTATGGCTTGCAAGGCAGCAACCAACGCAGCATCATCACGTCTTGCCATTGAATCAAACTTCTACACAAAGAAACACAATTAGATAACACAGACATAGCAACTAGACACTTGGTCGGACAGACCAAACTTCAGCTCTGATACCACTAATGTAACACCCCCTTTCTAACTAACTATTCTTTACAATATTATCGAGTTTTCAAAATAATTATCGTGAAAAGAAAGTGTCACATTTAAACAACTAGCATTTTAAAAGTCCAATAATCGAAAACTAAATGACGATAAGCTCCAAGTCACGATACATAGCACCGTAATAAAATTCACGCTTCCAACACAAATGGAAGTTTCAAAGGTTCAATAGAAAACTTAGTGCAACAAAGAATCAAGTCCAACATCAAAACAAATAAATAAAGGAATAATGAAAACAACTACGCCCGCCCACGTGCTACATATCGAGTGAGACACGACTCCTAGAAAAAAAAAAGCATAAGAATGCCCTCACTCGCGGGTACTGCGCAGTTTTGAGCATAAGAAGCAACACGACGCAGATAGGGTGAGTCTTTTATACATATAATAATAATTAGAACGAGCATTATATATATTGGAAGAACATCAAGAACAACTAATTCACCACAACACACCGCAATATCAGTACACACCAACATATTTATCTTGCACTCACCAAAATATAACCATCAAAGGAGACATCAATAATATATGCTTGCGTTTATGCATGTATGCAACATGCATGAGGATCCTATCATCACCGCAATTTGCCTTGAGGGCACACACCGCTTTGGACCGGAGTCCCACACCGCTTTGGCCGAAGCCTACACACCGCTTTATGCATATGCAATATGTGACTCTATGTCAATGCATCACAACTACCACACAGAAGTCACAATATTTATTATACACACCACTTTGTTTGTTTCATCAACTCAACTCACCAACAATTCAAGCCGTGAAGGCTACACACCGCTTTGGACCGGAGTCCCACACCGCTTGTACATCAATAATTATCAACATATAATTAAACTCACCGCTTCAAATTATTAAACTATGCAACGATTACTAAACTCACCGCTTTGTGTTTCTCAACTTGACACCATCCACATATATGTCTTAATTTATAACGCCTTTAAGTTTTCAAGTAATAACATCTTTAAAATTTAAGTAGCAACATCTTTAAAATTTAAGTAGCAACATCTTTAAAATTTAAGTAACATTAAACTTAAAATCTTGGAAAACATCTCATTTTTATGCTTAGGTAACATCACGTTTAAATTGCAAAACAGAAGTAAAACATCAACCACTTTATTTATAAAAACAGCCACATTACACACCCTCTCATAAAAAAGCGCGAGAAAATTTCGGTTCACCTACAAAGAAATGCGAAACAGTGAAAAAATAAAGTGACCTTTTTGGGCGCATAAAGATAGCAAAACAAAGAGAAACAAAGCGTGGAAAAACAGCAGAATTTTTGAACCAAAACAGCAGTATTTTCGAGCCAAAAACAGCAGTGAAACAGTGGCTCTTTTTCGCGCAAAACAGCAGCAGAAACAGTGTGTTTACGGCAGAAAACAGTGCCTCATTTGTTGTAAAACAGCAGTATTTTTGTTCATAAAAACAGCAGCTCATTGATATAATTAAACAGCAAACAGCAACTATTTTTAATGGCTAACAGCAACAATTTTAATGGCTAACAGCAACAATTTAAATGGCTAACAGCAACAATTTTAATAGCTAACAGCAACAATTTAAATGGCTAACAGCAACAAATTTAATAGCTAACAGCAGCAATTTTAATAGCTAACAGCAACAATTTTAGTAGTTAACAGCAACAATTTTAATGGTTAACAACAGCACTCTTTTTTTTTTTAAAAAAAATAACAGCACCTTCGCACATTAATCACATAATTTGTCTCGCATTTCTACAACCAACTTCGCAATTATTCACATCATTCTGACACTACCTCAATTGACAAATTAACAAGTGCATTACAACCAACCTATGATCATATCCTTTTCATTGAAGCACTTAATCAAACAAGTCATATGCACTATTCTTATCATATTCATTTTCCAATCGTCAACAAAACATAACACTCCACTTTAAACATAAAACACAACAATGGTCAATCAACACCAATAATTCCACAACTCTATCAACCTATAACTCAACATTAGCTTATCATTTCAACAATCCCAACACACACACTCATCCTACACATAATACAAATTCTAAAAACTATTATAGGTATAGAAGAGCCCCCATACCTTGGAAAGCTTAAGAATTTGAGATCAATCCAAGGTAGCAACACACTAGCGAGCTTCTCCCCCTTCCCTTCACCAACCGAACGCACACTAGATCAATTTGAGAGGAAATCACCTCTTCTCCTTCAAAACCGTCGCTGCACTTCAGGGAGGGAAGAAACAACAATGAAAAATCAGTGAGAAATTGGACTACCATGTGAAGGGAAGGAAGGAAAATGGAGGAAAAGGGACCAAGAATCATTACCTAGTGAAGAGCTTGAGAATTTCTCTTCCTCCCTTTGCTGGTCGTCGCACACCCCACGCTCCTCTCTATTCTTTCTCTCGGTTGCAAGCTTGAGTGAGAGTGAATAAGGCTCTCACTTAGGTATATGGGGTTTTAGGAATGGGCCTGGGTCAATAATTGACTTGGGCCCTAATTGCACCCCTCCTTTTAATTCGATCCACATCCTGAAATAGAGTACAACCCACTTAATTATTCCATTTAATTAAATTTAGTAGTCCCTCAAATAACTTAATTAAATAAATATTTAAATTATTTTAGGGCGTTACAGCACTCAACATACAGCGTTAATGCGTAATCAAGAACATGCTACTGTAACAATTCATATTGTACTTTATACTACGCTTTCACTAACTCATAAAGTCAAAGTGATGGTGTTGAATTAACCACATGACAAATTCATGCGAGCCTCCAACTATAAACTAATCCAGCAAAACTCACAAAACAAGCAGAAATATCGGTCACAAAAGTTAATGTCTTAGAAGAGTTAAGACAACTACAATTATAAATTATCTACTTATTATATTTGCACCTAAACCTCTATTTCACATTATTTTCCAATCTCAAGGTATCATAAATCATAAACCTTAAATGCAATATAGCAATCAATTAAAATACATCAAATCAATTCAATTTAATACAATACACTCAATTAGATCAATTACAATCAATAGATATTACACATAAACCAAACAATATATAATTTCATAGTCCAATTCAACATCATGGAACACACAAAGTTTCATAGCCAAATATACCTATTCTAATCTAATCACAAAACAATCCACGAATTAGGACTAATACACTTAAACTAAGATTAATGTCACAAACTTTGCTTCCCCCAATTGAAGAAACAACACTACCTATTATTTACGAAGTCCTTAGATATTTACATCGTCTTATTTATAATTTCAGCTGACAAGACTTCTTATTTAGTTAAACCTCATATTTTGAACCCCAAAAGTCACAACTCCTCACTCGTTAGTATCTCAGCCTAACTCATCTAAATTGGTGAATACATTTACTTTCCAAATCCATTTTCAACAACACATCCACCTTAACTTATTGTCGGGGACACAGGCTTTCTTTGATAGACAATCATTTATTATTGATTAGCTGCATCATAAAATGAAGAGGAATTTTTTTTTTTTTTGTGGAAAATAAAAAAAAACAAATGTAGCTTGCAACAAACCCAAATGATGGGTGAAATTGATGAAAGGCTAGCTACTCAAAATAGTAGGTGCGAGCAGTTTCATTTTAACTCCAAAAACATTGGTTGTTTTCAATTTAATGTCAGCAGATTTGGACTAAAGATCTATGACCCAAAAAAATTTAGAAGTCTCATTCTAAAGGTATATCCCACATAATAATAAATATGACCAAAAGTGATTCATATAATGTATAGTTCACAATAGTCTCCCAACCACAAATCTGAAAAGGCTAGAATACTTCATTTTTGAACTCATGTCTTTTACTTTTTGTTTTAATTTCCAATTATAAGATTTTCATATATAGTTCACCTTTTAATTTTTATTTCATATCTAAAAGTGCTTAAATGAATTGTGAAAACCTTTCACAATCCCAAATTTCAAGACAGATCTGTTTCCTGGAAACCTTTTCACCCTCAAATCCATTCACTGTGAACAGCCATATGGAACAATTTAGAGACAAATTTCTTAATTGTAAATTATAAATGTGAATTAACTACGTTATTCAGTTTCAGAGTTGTGATAAAAAGCAACAACCAAATCATTTGATGCCCATAAAGTATTTTAATTACTTGACTATTGTGTAATTTTAAAGGAAAATTCAAATATCAACAACAACCACGGAGGCTCTTCCTAGACCAAATTTTCAGTAAAACAATTTAGTGCAAGTGCCAATTTGAATAATCATTCAATGAAAACATCTCCTAACACTTCCCATTATCATGACAGGTGTTTTATAGATAGACAAAACAAGCCTCAGAAGAAAATATTTCCACTTACTTATTTGCTAGCGTTCTGCACCTGCACTAGTTCTTTTATTAATATACTCACATACATCTATAAAGGTAAGCATACCTTTACAACCTTAGTCCAATTAGCAAATACTAAAACTAATAAATAACATCCTAGTAATATTACCACTCCTAAGTACTTCTCTTTAACTATATATAGCATGATTTGGACCTCCTATCAATTTCATTACTAGTGTGGGGCTGTTTTTGTTTGCACACCACAATTCATATTATAGGTCCTTCAACATTTCTAACTATAATTCATAGCTGTAAAATATGAACCACTACTTCACCTTATATCGACATCTCTAAACACCAAAGGAATAAAACAATCGTAAGTTATCATTCGCCACATCAATTCAAGGCTCTTAACAAAACAAGAATTCTAATAATTCTATCTGTTCGTAATTTCAGCAATAAACAGAGAGCACAAAATATCACGACAAAATCAACGTTATTTTGTCACACAACTATTTCATTATAATTTATATAGAAGTTAGAAATACTAAAATAGAGATGGAATTGGGTCTAAAGCTAACACCTCTACCCACAACCATTGTTATACCCATGAGTAAGGTAATCTTCCCCCTTACAAATCAAAGAGTTCATCTAACACATCACATCCCCTTGAAGATTTAACCAACTAAACTAATTAGTTTCACGACTTTCAAGAATCAAACAAACAGTACATTCAACTCTATTCAGAGTTCACACATCGGAAGACATAACAGATAATACAAATGGTCTGGTTAGGGCCGACCTGCACTACAGTTAGGACTAAAAGACTCTACGACCGGACAACTTGGTCGGACAAACCGAACTTTTGCTCTGATACAACTAATGTAACACCCCATTTCTACCCGGTACTTTATAGTAAAAATCAGAGTATAAAAAAATTATTTCTCATTAAATGGAGCGTTACACTCCTCTCTTAAAAACACTTAAACAGTCGGTTCAGCTCATAAAAGGTATCAATACATAACACCATAACAAAAACGTGGGATAACCCATATCATACAGCGGAATATAAATCATAATCTCGGCAGGATAAGTCAGTAGTCTCAAAACAATACATATGAGGCTCAACAAGGAGCAAAACAGAACAAACTATAGTTCGTAACCCATCCCCTAGGTGCTACGTATCAGAGCAGACCGACTCAGGGACTAGTGAAGGTAGTAAGCCCTCACTCGTGACTACCTGTGGTAAACAACAACAGAAAGGGTGAGTCTCGAACTATATAATAAAAGTGATAATAGGCAATATATACAGTCACAGATCACAGCACAATCAATCATACCAATCATCACTCAATAATGTTCATGCATTCATGTGAATGTATGCAATGTAGTTATGCATGTGGTACCATTTGCCCTCCAAGATTCTCAATATTTGCCCTCCGGCGATCTCATCATCAAATGGAGTCCTCATGACTCGCCCTCCGCTTTGCCCTCGAAGCTTCACAATCGGTTTATAAGCTCTACGACCATGCCTAGAATGTATGCATGAGACTCCATGTAACAACACAAACACATTCTCAAACACCTCAATTCACGCACTAACTCCTACCTTATTATTAATTTCATTTATAGCCCTCATGGCTTGGCCCTCCTACTCATGCCCCCATGGCATCCTCAGTCATCTCAAGATACACGCTCAACACAATTAAGTCCCAAGGACTAATCTCATCTAGAGGACTCAACCTCACTCAAGGACCCAAACCACCATTTAGGACCAAAACAATCATCTAGGGACCAAACTGTCACCTAGGGACCAAAACAAAGACACGCTTAGGCACTTGGCAAAGACTAGGCGCCATTTTCCACACATTCTGGCGCCCGGTGCAACACAAAGACTTTGGCGCTGTAACTCGGCAATTTGGCGCCCCTGGCAACACAAACATCGGCGCCACTTTGCTAGCAATCTGGCGCCCCACAGCACCACAGTCCTGAGACACAAACCTGACACCACCAACTCACACAAACTCGAACCACGAGCGCCTCCCGGGCCCCAGGCGGACTGTTGGCGCCCTACACCTGACACAGCACACACCACACGTTTAGACAGAAAACCACTCGAGCCAAAATGCTTAAAATTGTTTTTGGGCAAGCAACTGCAAAAGATGGCACGGTGAAATATGCCTAGAACTCTAAGTTTCGCTCAAACCACCCCCTAGGCGCACACTTTTGGCGCCACAGCGGTGCTCTCTAGCACATCTCTCAAATAACACATGAAAACAGAAAACCACTCGAGCCAAATTGTTTAAAAATGTTTTTAGGCAGGTGAATGCAAAAGATGGCACAATAAAATATGTTCAGAAATGTGAGTTTCACTCAACCCACCCCATTTACACACACAAAACCACCCCCACCGGGACATTTGTAAAATAACACCAGTAACGAAAAACCATTCGAGCCAAAACACTTAAAATTGGATTTGGGCGGTGAATGCAAAAGATGGCACGGAAATTGTGCCTAGAACGCTAAGTTTCACTCCCGTGCACCAAAACACCCACATTCTCGCGCCCGATCACCGACACACACGCACTCGGACACAACTCCAAAGCCGTGAACGGTAACCCGGCGCCAATTCCTCAAAGAAAGTGGCGCCTGAACAACAACACAAAGCACCATAGCCCCTCGCATCACGATGCCAGGCGCGCACAAAGCCTAGCAATTTGGCGCCCCAACCTCAAAAACCCCAATTTTCTCAAATTCTCTTAAGCCAACTCACTCCATAATCATTCTAATACTCCTAATTTCATATTCTAACAGTCAATTGCATGCTCAATCATCAAACACATCTTAAAAACACAAAATCACATATCATAAACCCTAACATAAGCCCTAAATCGATTTTGCCAAGAAATTCATCAAATCCAATGAATCAAATCATCATGCAATCATCAATTAACATCAAACAACACCTATGATCTACATATAACTCATTATCTCCTCTATTATAGAGTGAGACTCCCCTTACCTTGATTAACCGAAGACGAAGCTCTCTCTACAGAGTCACCAACCGAACCGCAGCAACAGCTCTCCGTTCTCCTTTTTCCTTCCTAGCTCACGCCCAAAATCTTCATTCTCCCCTAAGCTTCAACTCTTCAAACTCTTCCTGGAATCCACGCTTCATTTTGGTTGCAGTACACGTCAAATTGCTGGCTCACGAAAAACAGAGAGAGAGTTCGCGTTTTGCTCCAAAAACCCACGAGGGAGGGAAATCAAAATCGCGAGATGGAGGCTACAATCGCTCAAACAGAGAACATAAATGGGTTCCTTGCTAAATTTCGAGTAGAAGTGTGAAGTTTGAGGGTCATCCATGGAGAGGAGAGTGAGAACGAAAATGGTGAAGGAACCACGCATGAGGGTTGCCGTTTCTGCGTGATGTGCAGCGTGAGGAAGAAGAGAGGTAGCCGGGTCGGGTCTGGGCCGGTTCACGCGTTCGTGGGCTGCGCAGGTGCGTGGGCTTAAGTGATTTGCAGTGGGGGTGCGTCCAGTAGGTAACGAGGGGGTGCATGCGAGTAAAAATAACCAAAACCCCATTTTAATCACTTTTAAATCCCAATATCATTATAACTATTATTTTAACACCACCTCAATGGACCAAAATAATTTTCTAGATAAATAATATCTCCAACACTAGCATTTACTAGAAATAAAATAAATATATAATATTATTAATCATATATTACCAATAACATATAAAAATACCATATTTTTATTTCTGATATTTTTCCACAATCTAATCCCCCATAATTTATTAAATAAATATCCAATAATCTTTGGGGCGTTACACGGTATACTGCAATCTCGGCTTCCAGCTCTGAAATCCGGAGGCTCCGAGCCTGGTCAGCTTCATTGTGTTGATTTAGAATTCGGACAAGTCTGCTTTGCCACACGCTCACAGAACCGGAAGGATCGCGGAGGTGAGGGAAGTCGGGCCCGAGCCGAGCCTCTATGATCGGCATTTCGGTCCGATATAGATTGAGTCACTGCTACTCCTTCCTGGGTTCCCCCTTGACGGGGTTGATTGTGATCTGGTTGAACGACACTTGCCAGACGTAAACCAGATCTTATTCGGGGGCCATTACTGATCGGAAAAGAAGGTAAAAGTATTTGAATTCAATTTATACTCCCACTGTGGTCGCCAATGTTCTGTACCGTATCAGTGGATCTTGCCGATTTGAGATAGTAGGTAGGTGATGAGAATGATCAATAATAGTCACGTCCGAGGTTGATGATCCGGGACGAGATTGGGTGTACCTGCAGAGTCACTCCGATGATAAAGTCAGTAGCTGAAGAGTTATTGCAAGTTTTATCTGATAATTAATGCGTACCTCTCTCCTCATAGTAAATGCTGTATTTATAGGTTTAAGAGGCACTTAAGTGTGATGATCTGAACCGTTCGTTGTGGAGGCGTATTATAGGCCGTTTGATGAGTGAGTATGGGCCTTGGTTGTTTGGAGGCCCAATCATTTTGTTTTGAGGAATGGGGGTGTAAATAGTATGTGTAGGTTTTCACCGTAACAAGTCTCATTTCCAAACACAGAGTCGATATACCTGAATTCCATAATGAACATCCTTAAGATCAATAAGTAAAATTGCATTCACTTGAATGTGACAGTTATGGAAAAGCTTTCTCCTGTACATCCTTGAAGAACTCACGGATAAAGGGGGCTGAAAGGTTCATTGTGAAGACCTGCATACACAGTTAAGATGCTTGATTACTCAAGTATGAAAAACTTCCAGTTGGAAGGGAATGCCAATTTTAGTCATATCTCAAGTATCAATAACAAATGTCAGCCACCATGAGTAATAGATTTTATAGCACTACTGGAAAGGAACCATGAGCCACTAAAGGAGATAGAAGATAATTGATCACTGCCAAAAGACCAGATATCAGTAAGCACTCTAATATGTTACCTGCCAACATCATAGAATAATTTATAATACTAACCGAGGTGTTAGAAATTACCATATAGCAAAACAAACATTGGGAAGAAAGAATTACAGTGCACATCAAATGCATACATCCTTCCATGGAAAACAAAAAATCTTATCAGCAATTGGGAATTAATCGCCATAATTCTAAGATAAGGGTGACCAATCTGATAAGAAACTCAGCCAAGTATGACACTACGTTTGCACTTCTCTGCAAGAAAATCAAATTGTAGGATCTTTAGATTAATAGGAAGAAAAATCATCTCAAGCAGCAATAAACAAAAAGCGATACCCTAATCACGAGCTAGTAACGAAAACAAAATTTTATAAGGGAAATTAGGAACAATAAAACCCTTAAGTCACAGAAACGAATCATAATGGAAGAAGAAGAAGAAAAAGAATCGATCTACGAATTTAATAATGAAAGGCTAAAAACCATGGGAGCAACACATGTACAATCAGAAACAAAAAAGTAAAACCCTAAAAATGCTTACCTGCCTGAGAATCAGTTCTTCGCGATAGAGAGATTGAGAATGGGACAATGAAAGAGCCACCAAGCAATAACCGAGTCAACCCCATATTGAGAATCGCTTCTTCACGACAGAGAGATTGAGATCGATTGAGAAGGAAACGAAAGAGCACAGCAATGAGAGATGAGTGTGTGGATCGAAGAGCCACTAGAAAAGGAGCCACCGTATAGTCTCTAAAGAGGGAATCACTGGAGATGGGGAGGATTTAGAGGATATGAAAGTTTGGAGATATCTGAAGTGTGATTTGGGGATTAAGGGTTTCGAGACAGAGAGAAGGCACGTTTTGCGAGGAGGTCAACATTTTAAAGAAAATTATTATTTTCTCACTACAACGATTTTAGGCCGTCCTTCAATAAAATAAAATATTTATTAAGTAAAACCGTTGCCTGTTCCGCTTCTACAACGGTTTTCAGCCGTTGTCTAAAATAAGCAAAACAGCTTTACATGCTAAGCCAACGGTGTGGAAAACCGTTGCCAATAGTAACCTAAGGCAACGGTTTTTTTGGTGCTCCAGAAATGAGCGTTGTCGTAAGTCCAAAATGTTGTAATTTGTTTGTTGATGATGCAGATTTTGAAGTGGGGTTCTTTACTTCAGAGAGGGTACCCCAAGATTACCCCATGAGGATTTTTTGGAAGAAAGGGTTTGTTCGGTTGGTTCTTGTGGCAGGGATCTTGTGGATGTTATTATGTCTTGGTCTGAAAATTGTTATTGTTATTTTTCCTGATGATTGATATAGGGTATGGAGGAACTTCGGACGAAGTCGTAAAAAAAATATTGTATGTTATCCAAGATGATGTTCCAAATAATAGTTCACAATTATCTCCTCTATTTGGAGGCCATCTAAGATGGAACCAGAGGGAGGAAAGTTTCAAACCAAAGTCAAATATGAAGGTAAATTAATTATCATAAATTGATAAAATCCTAATAATTAATTTACCTTTATATTTGACTTTGGTTTGAAACTTTCCTCCCTCTGGTTCCATCTTAGATGGCCTCCAAACAGAGGAGATAACTGTGAACTATTATTTGGAATATCATCTTGGGTAACATACAATTTTTTTTTACGACTTCGTCCGAAGTTCCTCCATATACCCTATATCAACCATCAGTGCATAAAGTATCATTGTTGTGATCTAAGAACTATCTTAGGTGCATTGGTCCTAATTTCCAGAGTTGTGTGATCACTTACAGCATCTTCAATGCATTATCTATATTTTTAACCATTCTCATTATCTTCTTTTTATTATCTATTAGTATTCGACCATTACTAACTCTATAATTAGGTAATTCTCTCAATTTATACAGTATAGTCGACTATATAACTATGTCAAAAACATAATCATTTTGATTGGTTTTATATTCAACTATAATCTGATAATAGTGCCTCTTAATGTTAACAATATAGACTATGTACTGGGCTGGGCTGGGCCAGTCGTCAGGCCCAACCCATTAGTGAATAAGCCCAATAGACCTATGGGCCTCCAGAATCAAACGAATTTGATCACTCCGCTTGAATCCGACGACTCTCACGAACCTCTTAGTCTCTATATATAGCACTAAGCACCAAGACTTCAGGTACACAGTGTATTCTAACTCTTACTCGATAGTATAACAACTTGACCTAGCTGACTTGAGTGTTGGAGTGTCCTCGAAAGTACACCCCCCATGCGTCCAGGCAGGAGCTCCACAACCACTACAAGAATTCCGCAATATACCGGCGGCTAATTTCCAGCGGATTTTATCCACCGGTAAATTTCCGGCGATTTCAACCGTTCCGTGGATTAGGCAATGGCCGATCTTGTGTCATGCGATTCTATTGACATTACCGCCGGAATAGAGAATAGCCGGAAGTTTACCGGCGGATTTTCCTAACATTTCCGGCGGAAAACAAGCCGGAAGATTACCGACTGCTTCTAAATCAGAAGAAAAAAAAATCCGCCGGAAAGGGATAATTACCGGCGGCTTTATGCGAATATTTTTTAAAAAAATTAAATTCAAATTTTTCACAGAATCCGCCGGTAACGCGAGGAATTCCGCCGGTAACGCGAGATTCGGTCTCCAATGCAAATAATGACCGCCGGTAAGCGTGCAACGACTATAATGATCCGCCGGTAAGCGTGCAACGGTCTTTAAAACACCTTATTTATGGCTTTCAATGTTTCTTTTTCTCTCATTCTCCCATCAGAAAATCTCTCACTCTTCTTCTATTCTTCTCTCATTTCTCTCTTCTTCTCTCATATCTCTCACTCTTCTTCTATTCTTCTCTCATTTCTCTCTTCTTCTCTCATTCTCCCATCAGAAAATCTCTCACTCTTCTTCTATTCTTCTCTCATTTCTCTCTTCTTCTCTAATTCTCTCTTCTTTCATACTTAGCAATATTCTTGTCAAAAAATTTCAGATTTTTACTGAAGCTATGTTGTGGTTTATATATGTAATGTAATTTATATGTGACAGTGTTTATTAATATGAGTTATTAATTACTAATTTTGATATTATTTGTTTAGGTATGGCTTGAATTTGGGGGAAAGTTGGAGAGTTCTCTGCAATTTGGTTGAGTTTGTTCGAAGATACTAACATCAAGTCAGAGACTTCTCGGCATACCGGTTAGTAACAAACTTATAGTTATTATTATTATTATTTGGTTAAAAGTGTTTTTTGATTTGGCAATACAAAAGAAATTATTTGATGTTATAAGATTATAATTATTATTATTTAAATTTAAAGATATTTTAGAAATTGTTTAGGAAAAAGATTTAAAATTGTAGTTATTATTATTATTATTTAGTTAAAAACTGTTTTTTGATTTGGTAATACGAAAAAAATTATTTGATGTTATAAGATTGTAATTATTATTATTTTAAATTTAAAAGATATTTTCGAAATTGTTTAGGATTGTAATTATTTAAAATTTAAAATTTAAAAGATATTATTTAAAATTAAAAGATATTATTTAAAATTATTTAAAATTTAAAAGATATTTTCGAAATTGTTTTTCGAAATTGTTTAGGATTGTAATTATTTAAAATTTAAAAGATATTATTTAAAATTATTTGATGTTATAAGATTGTAATTATTATTATACCCGCGGCTTTTTTAAAAAAAAAAAGAAAATCAGAAAAATTACCGGCGGATTTTAATCCTTACCGGCGGCTTTTTTTAAAAAAAAATAAAGTCAGAAAAATTACCGACGGCTTTTAAAAAAAAAAAAGAATATCAGAAATATTACCGGCGGAACATATTGTTGTTACCGGCGGCCGTTTCCGCCGGAAATTACCGGCGACTTTTTCCGTCGGAAAAGATCCGGTAATTACCGGCGGAAAATCCGCCGGTAAGCATTACGTACGGCGTTTTAAAGGGCGGAAAATCCGCCGGAAAGTTCCGCCAGAAACCGTCACTTACCGGCGGGTTTTTGACTTTACCGGCGGCTTCTGTCCGCCGGAAAACCGTGAATTTCTTGTAGTGAGCACTAGGCCGACCGCTTTTCTACAACATCAGGGCTAGCCCCTTGACCAGCTCTACAGTCGTCCTCAAGGTACTGATCAGACTACATTGTCATTCAATAGATAATAACTATAATTTGGACAAGCAGTACAAACAAGTACCCACATTGTGAATCAATTCAAGTCATATTTGTTAAAACTAAATAGCTAAATTATTGTAAGATGCGTACGTGATGCATCCAATACCCCAACTTTCGATCCTTCATCAAATAACAAGTATCCAAAAAAAAATTAATTAATAACAATATTTGATATCATAAAAAAACAATATTTGATATACATTTATTTCTTCATTAATTAATATTTGTTATTAGTTATACACACAAATCCAAAAATTATTTCTTAATAACATTTGATATTAATATATTTAAAAAATAGACCAAATTCATATATTATTATCTAATATAATTACTTTAAATTATAATTAATGACGAACATCTTATAATTTTTTTTAAGAAAATACATTGAATTTGTATTTTGAATTACTTATTCTCTTTTTCTCTCTCTCTCTCTCTCTCTCTATTTATATATATATATATATATATATATATATATATATATATATATATATATATATATATATCTATCTATCTGTGTGTGTGTGTGTCTATAATAGGAAAGATAATCAAGATTTATATCTTTACATAATACTTCTATTGTATTAGTTAATTTTGAACGTAGAAATTCGTTAAATTTACCTATAATATTATACTAAAATAAATATTACTATAGACTACATTTTATAACCTAATATAAATTGTATTTTTCTTAAATTATTTTTCACAAATACCATTTGATAGTTTAATATAAACAAATAACATTTTCTTATATTTTTTGTATTAAGTGTCTCTACTACAAATTATATTATTGTTATACCAAATTCAAAAAATCATAAATGATTTTTACTTATATCTATATTTTCTTTATGATTATTTTTAATGAAAAATATAATACAAATTTTTTCCCTTTTTCAAATACACCCCTTGCGAGTCTTTTTAATTTTAATTTTTAATAGTTTTATTTTAGATGGTGTACAAGGTATTTTATATCTCACATAACACACATAAGTATACAACTGCAACTCTTTTAGTCCAAGATAAAAAAAATCACATTTTTTGTTAAAATGATATGTTTACTTGTGTTGGCACATACTAGTGTATTATATATTTAGAGAGAGAGAGAGAGAGAGTTCATGAACCAAATGAGTCGAGTTATACCTTATTTAAGTTCAACTCATTTATTTAATGAGCTCTACTTTTAGCTTAAGTTCAACTCAATTAGTTCATGACTGAGTTTAACAAGCTATTTATCGTGTTGAGTTTCAAAATTTGTTCGAGTTGGTTCAGTTGATTACCAACCCTAGATGGTACTGTAGTTTCTCCCGCCATTGTTTGATATTCCAAGTAAATCTGCTATAAAATTATTTTATTACATCTGTTCCTTGTATTTAAAGTCACATGCATATGTCTTGTTATTATTATTATTTTGACGGACATGTCTTGTTATTATTAAAAGTAACATAGATTGTCATTTATTATTCTAATGGAGATGATCCCGACACACGGCTATGGATTATATCACTAAACCAAAGGTTTAGTGATGATCACTAAATGAATTCTAACTATTGGATGATCACTATTTTAATTAAAATGTATCCAATGGTTATTGCTCAATAAGGGTATTATAGTACTATCAAATATATCTTATATTTATTAAATTTAATTAGAAAATAAACTAATTCCTATTTTTAGGGGACAGTTTTAATTCACAATTAAATGACTTTAATTGTTGTTCCTATTATTTCTCTTTTCTCCTTTTTTTTCTCCAACTCCTTCCTTGCTCCCTCCTTCGTTCATTCATCACATGTTTAGAATATCATGCGTTTTCTCTCTTGTTTGTTCCTTTCCTCTTGGGTTTCTAACCACATGAATACGGTAACCTGATTAATCAATCACTAACCACATAAGTGAACAACGTTGGTTAATCAATCATTATTCAATCACTAACCACAATAGTGAACAACGTTGGTTAATTTATCACTAACCACAATAGTGAACAACTTTTAGCTACTTTCAAGAGTTATTCTTTTTTTTTCTTTTGGTAAATCTTTCAAAAATCATTTCTTTTTGTTCAGGGTGGAAGATGGAAAACAAAAACACAAGTAAAATAGAAAAACGAAAAAAAAATAAAAACGCAATAACCCACCTCAAATGGTTTATGGTTAGAAGAAAAAAAATAAAAACGCAAAACCCACCTTGAAGTTGTTCTTTTTTTTTTTTTGACGCACCATGAAGTTGTTCTTGAAACCTGCGTTTCTGAGGTTTGAAGGAAGAGGAAGAAAGTTTTTTTCTTTCTCTTTCTTTTCAGTTTTCAATTTTAATTACTAATAATTAAGGCCTATAATTATGGAAGAAAAATAGGAGATTTGCTGATTAATTTTTTTCCTAATTATCATGATGGATCTTACCTTTTTGCCCTTTAGTAATAGTCACTAAACATAGTGTTTAGTGACATAAACTAGACTCCCGACACACACACACACAACCCCCATCAAAAATATTGCTCGAACTAACACGTGGCAACCCATCACCTCACTTGATTCCAACCTTTTAGGTCTTGAGAAATTCTTAGGCAAACTCTACCACAACACCTAATATTTGGGCACAACCAACGAACAATTGACAGCTAATCAAAATAATCAATTGGTCAAATAAGATACAATTAATTAATAAAATGAAATTAAAAAACCCAAATCCCTAAAATAAAGGAAGAGAATAGCCTTCACACTCTCTAACCCATCACAGTTTTTGTTTGGTGAACACTCTATTTATCGAGTCTTTTTGGGTATGATATCTAACATCTAATCACTTAATGACAACACATATTTTTATATTTAAGTATTTTAAAATAAATATAAGAGTAGCCTACAATATATTATACCCACAAAATTCACGATGTATGTTAGAATTATCCTTTTCCTTTGCACGCCCCGTGCGTAAACTCACAAAGCCTACATTTATGCATCACATTAATTTACTCAAATCAAATCTCAGTGCCTTTCCAGAACCATAACAATCAAAACTAATTTCCTTTTTCTTCTCCTGCTTCCTTTCCAAAACCATAACAATCCAAACTAATTTCCTTTTTCTTCTCCTACTTTTTATCCATTTAAAACAAACCCTATATGTATTGTATGTACACTTCCAAATAACCATGCACTCCAATTTGTCTTTGAAGTTAGTGATCAAAACCAAAGCCATGAGTCCACAATTCCATGGAAAGAAAGAAATAACATCCATTACCATCAAACCTAACAGCAACAGTTTTAATGGAATGTTACCACCACCTTTGAAAATGAATAAATATTCTCATTCCATAAAAAAATCAACATGTTCATCGTCACCGCCATCATCATCGACCTCGTCTTCCCATATTAATAGCATTGTAGCATCAAACAAGCCACCCCAACAACATCGCCATCCCGTGATAATTTACACACATTCTCCGCGTGTCATCAAAACTCATCCTTCAAACTTCATGGCATTGGTGCAAAGCTCACGGGCTCTCCCACACGGAGGAGAACCACGATGGTGGTGGCAACGGGTGCAACCCGCCTTTGTATCACCAACCAAAGCAGGAGGAGCCCGGGAGAGACATCACGATGATGATGATGATGGGTGACAAAGAAAGGAACACAAAGAAGGCTGTTATGGTTGGAAATGAAGACAATGACACGTCGTCGGTTATCACGGAGGAGGAGAACAATTGTAGCAGCAATAACATTGGTGAAAATCAGGTTAACTGGTGTTTTAATGAAGTGAAGCCAGCAATATTGTATGAGCCTCCATTCAACCCTTACATGACAAATTTGTCGGATTTCATGTACTCCAATCAACCATTGTTCAACTGCTCAGATTCGTTGTTCTTATCTCATAAAATGAGGACCTCTATTCCATCCTCTGCCACGTTGGAAGGGACGGGAGGATTTGGCGACTACTCAGAAGTTTTTTTCTGGTTTGAAATTTTTCTTTTGAATAAAAGTTCTAATTTTCCATAATAGAACTTCCTTTCTTTATGTTAATTATTTTTTCAAGAATTAATAATGACATTTTCTCTCTGTTTCTACCTACATGGGATTATTCCTTTTCATAGTTTTTTTTAGAAGACTTTTAATAGTTTGTTTGATAGATTTGTCATTCAAACTAATATTTCTTTCAAATGCTTTATGGATTGGAAATTTATGGTGCACTAATGTAGCGTATTATTAAGTGTGTGCATTGTTTTTATTAAGCTCAAAATTGATACTCCAAAATAGTTAAAGCAAGGTTTAAACTTAATCTGCTTGTATATTGACTTGTGAGGTAGCTTTTGAACATCTAAATGCATATGTTCTTTAGCCGTGACTTTTCGTCCTTTAGTTTTTATTTATTTATTTTTTAGATAAGCAAATTTTCATTGAAGAGAGCACAAGGGCTTTTGCAACCAAACGTGTACGAATATTTTCCCTTATTCACGATTCTGTTACTTGCAACCTGTACTCGTTTTCTCTTTCTAAACAGATTTTGTTTTAGGGTTCAATTTGGGTAAAAATCATGGTTTAATTTTTGAGGACTGTTCATAAAGAATTTGGGTTATTGTCACTGTTTATTGAGAAATTTGTGTTGATGCAAGACTTATTTGAGTGATTGTAGAAACCCTATATATCCCAAATTGTAGAAATTTGTGTTGATGCAGGACCAATTTGAGTGAACTAATAAGTTTGTGCAGCCCTTGTATGTTGAAATCTGTTTTTCTCCTTCTTGTTCTTATTTTCTTTTTTGTTATCAATGTTCTTCAATTCGTTTTAATTCCTCGGTTCGTTTTCATTGTCTCTTTGATTTCGTTTTGGATTTCCCTTATCTCGATTTCAATTTTGATGCTTTGTGTCATTTGGAAATTAGGAATTGGGAATTGGGGTGATTTCAATTTTTAGAGTTTGTAATCTTATTTTGTTTGTCTTAGCTTATGTTTGGTTTGGCGGTGGGTTTGGCTAGAATTGCTTCTGAGAGCACCTTTAGTGGATTCTCTTATTTTGCATTGTGTTTGGGTTTCTTTACGAAAACCAATTCTAACTTGTAGAATCGATTCCAAGTGAAGCTAGGAATCGTAGCTTCACGGCATAACGAAATCAATTCTTCAATGATTATTGGTTGACAGTGACTTTTGAGTTATTAATATTTGTAAATTAAATATAGTTTTATATTAAAATTAAAAAAAAAGTAAAAGCGCTCACTGTGTCCGTTCTTCTCTCTCGCATACAGTGAAAAGAAGGAAGCTAGCGACCTCACCAGCTCCAGCTCCACCTCCAATCTTCTTTCCTAAACGCAGGCAGTACAAAACGCACACATGTTAGTATAGGTTTATATAACTTTTTGTTGTAACTAAACATGTATAAATTTTTTGATTTGTATAGGTGTATATGATGAAGTACACATATATGGTGTAAATGCCTCATAGTTTGTGTCAACGGCACAAAGTTAATTTTTTGCTACACATTGTTTAGACATCGTGTAACCTCTAAGGTTTAGGGAAAACCCTTGACCCACATTTGTTGTAACTAAGCATGTATCTAGTTTTTAATTTGTGTTGGTGTAAATGCATCAACTTTATGCATATGGGGTAAATGCCTCACAGTTTGGCTAACAGTTTATGTAATTGAACAACTTTGTCAAATTTGACAATCTCTCTACCTTACAGGTTAGTGAAGTATTTGCAAATATTAGAGAAATTATGTAAGGAGGGTGGAAACATTTTTTAAATTTTACATTGAATTTCAAATGTGTATTTCATTGTGGTTTCATTAATCTGTCTCAACCCACTTATTTGGGACCTATATGAAGTCATTGGACAGGTTCACAACAAAAGAAATGAAAGTAGTTAGTTACTTAAAAATTTGAAATTAGAAAGAAAAATAATTGGAAATAGAATAATTTGTATTTTGGAGTAACTGGCTTAAAGAGTTTTATTCCATTAATAAAGTTGTGTTATCAACTCCTTTTGAATTAGGGGTGGCAATGAACCGAACCAACTCGAACATAGTTCAAAACTCGACTCGATAAATACCTCGTTGAACTTGGTTGATGAACCAAATGAGCTGAAGTTTAGCGGAATATTTAACCTGTTACATAAATGAGGGAACTTCGTTCATGAACCAAATGAGCCGAAGTTGACCCGGTCTTACATTGTCCCTAAGAACATGGGTTTTGTTTGGGCCTAAGGACGAGTTAGGGTCTTAATAATGAAGCTATATAAATTTAGGGAATTGTAAATGACAAGTGTAACCTTTCCTAACCCGTCGCTTCCTCACCCCTAATAAATAGCACTCCCTTAGTCCCAAGTAGAAATGTCAATTTGGGTCGGGCCCCGTGGGTCGGCTCAACGACCCGATTTTTTGGGTGGGCGTGGGCTCTAAAAATAGTAGCCCAAAATCAACGGTATGTTTTTGCCGTGAAAAGTTTCCAGTTGATGCCAAGAAATTTTAGTAGAATTTATTCAAAAACATAACTTTTTTAAACCAAAATTGTGATCTATAATGCATTCTGTATGTACATGTTCAACTTTGTAATCTATATCATATCATTTGATTGTGTGCGAGGTGCTGTAACCATAGCACATGCTAGTGGTTCTTATATTGTAGAACTTAGATGCATTGGTATCTAAAGAATCTGGTTTACCTGTAATTTATTACGTGTTTTATTTCTACTGGAAAACTTCTTGTCCAAAGGTATCTGGTGTTTATGAGCAGCATGCATTGACCAATTTCTTACTCTCATATTCCCTCGTTAAATATGTTTATTAATATTTATTCTCTAACCCTATAAGTCCTCACTCCACAGCCAGCTGCCTTTCCACAGACTCAAGGCTTCGTGTCTGGAAACTCCGTCTACCCTCAGGTTCAACACTCAATGCTTCCACCTGCTTATGGTGTAAGTAACTCCCCTCAAGTCTATTCCGCTGAGCATCAGCAGACCAAAGAGCAGTTCCAGATGTTAGAAGAATGATTGAGGGCTTTGGCTCCAGGGCTGGGGAGGCCAGAGACTTGTGCCTTATTCCTGATGTGGTGTTGCTGCCAAAATTTAAAATCCCCGATTTTGACAAGTACAGAAGTGCGACTTGTCCAAAGAGTCACTTGACAATGTATTGTAGGAAGATGTCTACATACTCCCGTGATGACAAACTATTAATCCATTGCTTCCAAGATAGCCTTGCCGGGGCACCTCTTAATTGGTATATGAAGTTAGAGCCATCCCAGGTCTGCTGCTGGAAGGATTTAGCAGACGCATTCCTCAAGCAATATCAATACAATATAGACTTGGCGCCAGACCGAACACAGCTGCAGAACATGAGCAAGAAGGATAATGAATCATTCAAGGAGTACGCCCAGCGATGGAGAGCTTTGGCTGCACAAGTTACACCTCCTCTTTTAGACAAAGAATTGGTTTCTATGTTCATGGAAACCTTGCCACCGCTATATTATGACCATCTGATCAGCAATGGATCATCCAATTTTTCAGATGTGGTGATTGTGGGAGAGAGATTGGAGAACGGATTGAGAAGTGGAAAGATTGCACAGGGGTCCACAAGTAACATAAGCTCCCAAAAGAAACCATTCTCCGGCTTTCCCAAAAAGAAAGAAGGGGAAACCAATACCATCACTATCAGCCCACCATACCAACCACCCAACATCCCAGTCCCCACCCCCACACAAACAAATTTCATCCATCCCAAAATAATAATCAAAGCAACTACCAAAGGACCTACCAAAATAGAACAACCTTTGACCCAATTCCCATGTTATACACAGACCTTTTCAATTACCTCATCACCAATAAGCTCATTAATACAAGACCCATGAAACCTGTTCAACCACCTTACTTCAGAGGATACAACCCCAATAGTACCTGTGCCTTCCACGAAGGAGCAGTTGGGCATGTTGTGGAGGATTGCAATTAAAGCCTTCAAGATAGTGGTGCAAGATTTGATAGACGTAAAATGCATAACTTTCAAGCAGGAGGATCCAAGTATCACGACCAACCCGTTGCCTGGTCACAGGAAGCATGCCACTAATGCAGTCATGGATATGAAAGAGCGATCCCCTAATCGGATCGAGAGAAGATATTCGGACCCTTCTAGAAATCATTCATGCGAGAATTGTGCAAATTCGGGATTATTAGAATGGGTTGTGTTCAGAAAGGAGTTTGTACTAACGTCAGCTGTGTGGGAGCATGTGAAGCATTCAAGGTGGTGTTACAGGATCTGATGGATCGTGTAGCGACCGAAAAATCCGGGAAAGGATTCTTCGAAGTTCGAAAGGAAGCCGCCACCAAATTTTAGTTTAAGGGCAAATTCGGAAAATCCCTTTATGTTTAGGATAAGGCATTGTTAGGGTTCGGAGTCGCTTACGTGTGGGAAGGTATTAGCACCCCACGACATCCATGGTCTAATTAATTAAGATTTATTTAATTATTACCCTTTTATTTGTAAAGAAAAGACTTATTTAAGTTTTTGGTTTTAGTGCTTGACAAGAGTGGACTCTTGCTCCTACGCACCTCCGGATGCAATGGAGGAATCAAAGCTACGTAGTTCTTCCCGAAAAAGGTTTGTGGGTTGGTGTTTTTTAGTGTAGGGTCCTAGGATTCCTTGAACTGCATGACCATCGATTCCTAGACGACTAACCCGATTGTACAACCTACTTAGTCCCTACTTTTTGAAAATGATTTTTGAATTTTTGAGAGAAGATTGTTTGATATGAGGTGGGTCCGTTTTAGAATAGGTATTCTAGAACTCCCGAATCAGATGCTGACTCATTAGTTCTAGAACGCGACTAACCCGTTGTACAACCGACTTAGTCCCCTATTTTTAGGAAAAAGTGATTTATTTATTTACTTATACGTTTTTAGGATTACTTGAATCAGCATGACTCATTGGTCCTAGAATGATGACTAACTTGTTGTACAACTGACTTAGTCTTTTATTTAATTTTTGAAGAACTAAACTAATTTGTGCATAAATAAAAAAAAAAAAGAAGATAAAAACGATAATTAAATAAAGACTAGGCAAAAAAATAAATGAATAAATAACTATATATGTAAACAAATATGAATAAATATATACATAAACAATAAATAAATAAATTATATTACAAATAAATGATAAATAAATATGTATATAAAAATAAACAAAATAAATACAAAACTAACTCGACTCGACGAGTGCCGAACCGACCGAGCGACCAAACCTGACTCCAATCTGGTCCATTTTGACTCCAAGATCGCGAAGAACCGCTTTGAGAATCTGAAAGCCGACTCAAAACGTCCCAAATGATCAAAGATGTGTTTTTAGTGAAATGGGCCGCTATCGCTTTGACCCAATAGATCACTTAACCCGCCAATGATCTCCTCCTAATCTTCACCTCTCAACCCCTTTTATATCCAATTGCTAGGGAGCTCTTGTTTCTTGTGAGCAATGTGGGACTAAAACAAAGTAGAGAAAGCAATTCCCCTTTAAAACACAATTTTCGTTTTTCTCAAACTCACACCGTAAATTTGCGATTCCGGATTCGTTAACCGTTGGATCGTCTTTCTTTTTGACAGCTGGTTCGTGACACATATATCTCCGCTTTCACCGTTCGGATCGTCAAACGAGGTCTGAGGAGAGAGAAATTGCCTTCGCAATAATCTGCAGTTTTTTGTCCGTTTTTCTCAAACCTCTCATCGTAAAAGTGCGATTCCGAATCGTTAACCGTCGGATCGTCTTCATTTTTTTAGCGGGTTCGTGGGAAATATGTCTTCACTTTCACCGCTCAGATCGTAAAAACGAGGTCCAAGGAGAGAGAAATTTCCTTCAATAGTAGCTAAAACTAACACCCAAAATACGCAAAAAAACTACTATTTTTGTAATTTTCAAAAAAGTCCAAAATAAAAACTATTAAAAAGAACTCGGACAAAATTGGGGTATAACACTGCCCCTCTTTATTTATATTTTACTAGAAAAGGTGAAGTGTATTCAAATTTTCGTAGTGAAAATAGAAATAAAGATAGAATAGACGCCAATTTTGTCCATTTAAGAGGAAGCGAAGGGTTTGAGATATAAGAGGAGTGTGTTAATACTTGGCGCATTAATCGAGAGTTGAATGAAGGGTCAACAAGGACTGAAGGAGCACTAAGGCTCTGAAGGACCACTCGTGGTCCGGAAGGTCGCCTAGGCCTTAATTGAAGGACCATCGTAGTGCGAAGGAGCGCAACTAGCTACGGTACTAGTTAAACGGCCTCGAGGGGCCTTTATATTCGAAAGCGCCATGATGGGTCAAGATCAGGTCTAGAATCGATATGTTGACCATGAAGGACGCCCATCGTGCCTTAGGTGACACAACTAGTCCGAAGGACCACTCGGTCCGCGGGTCCGCCGGCTCGACTCGACGTTGCGACTGGGCCACTTAGGGCAATCGAAGGAGCGTAGTGCTCTGAAGGACCACTCGGGGTCTGAGGGATCAACTTGGTGATCTGTGCTATGATATGAGATTAACGCTTAAAGCGCTGATATTAGAGGAACAAAACGTAGGGAATGACACTTATCGTGTTTATCCGAGCATACCTAACAATGCATCTTCCCGAGGAGGAAAAGCTTTCTTCATTTGGCAATGCAATTAATGGTGCACGCGTCACGCGCGATGATTGGTATCCGTGGAATGATTTTTTCCTTTTTGTTTTTTTTTTTTGCTTGTTACGTACTAAATGCATGAAATGCAAATGTGAATATGATGCAAATGAAATGATTGAATGCAAATGCTATGGTTCATGGTGCGATGATATGAAATGATTGATTGGGTGTAGAAACATTTTTTGTGATGATGAGATGTGAGGCTTTGGATACGAGAGGCGGAGATGAATATTGATCATTCTTTGGAAAAGTTAGTTTTGATTCAAACTTCGCAATCTCAAGGTCGTTATCTCACGTATTAATCGACTGAAAAGGTACTTGATCAGTATTTGCAAGCTCGTTCATTTTCTCTTCCATTATGATGCCCCATGATGACCAAGTTTATGTCCACAAAGTTACCTAAGTGGATCTTTAGCATCATATGATCAACTTGTGTTTTCTCTCTCTGAAGCATTGTTTTGTGAAGATGTATAGTAGTGCGAATATAGATGAATGAGTCAGTTAACTTGGGGTTCTAAAGACCTAGGGTGTGGACATTTGTGGCACATGAAGGGGTGAATGACTGACTGGTCTTTGTCAAGGTCATGAAAGGTAGGTTTTCCCAAGCCAAGAAATGCAGGACTGCCCCAATTTAGATTTGCCCCTGTCTAGTGGTGACAAGCTAGGGGTGTAGAAGATGCTGAATTGGGAATGCATTGGCTTTGGAATGAGAGGCGGAAAGCAAGAGATTTTATCTCGACCCATAGAGGATGGTGTTTCCCCATTTATGGTAAGGACAAAATTGACCCAACCAGAGTAGCATTACGAAAGGGTATATTTGGGATACTGGGTTGAGAAATTGCCCCGATATGGTTTTGCGGGCGTGAATATAACAGAGATGAGATGGGTGTAGGTGAATTTCCCCAATTGTAGGTGGAGTGAAGAATGACAGGATTGCCCACTTGGAATGGTGTTTCGAATGGTTGCCTTTAGTGAGATTGGGAAAGGTGACAGAGTTAGGGTTATGGGTTTTTGGAGTTTGTCTGGTATGGCTATAGGCTGGGTGTGGTATGGGATGGACACTGTACAAATTTCCCCAAGTTCAAATGGAATAGATGGTGAAAGGGATGCCCCACTTTAGGATCTAGGTGATGATCCTAGTATAAACTTTTGGTTATCTTTAGAATGACTCTCAGACTACAATAGTCTTGAGTTTGCTATGATGAAAACTACACTTGGTGATCACTAGACCTTGTCTTAGTATAATCAGAACTTGAATGAATCTTGTGGTACAAGCCTTTTGATTTTTCTTTTCTTTTGTTTTTTTTTTTAGATATATTTTTTTGAGCAAACATATTATAAATAAATAAACTTACTTGTCCTAAAATTAAAACTTTGAGAAAACAAAAGCAATCACCAATGATCGTAACGAACTCAAGAGGGTTGTAATGTGGCGGTGGTTAATGATTTATGAAGGAAGGGATAATTGGGCTCAAAGAGGTGTTTGATGATGATGGGACAAATGATTTGGTGATGTAACTTGGCTAATGGGTGATGATTTATGAAGGAAATGGTTTTTAGGCTCAAAGGAGTGTTTGAGATTTTATTGAGTAATTGATGTGCCTCATGGTTGGATGAACTTGTTTAGAATTGTAATGTAGCCAAGGGTTTATGGAGGATAGGATGTTGAGGCCAAAGGAATGGTTTGAGGATTGATGAGACAAATGATTTTATTCAAAGAAGATGTAGTTTGGCTAATGGTTAATGGCTTATGAAAGAAGGGTTTATTAGGCTCAAAGGAGTGTTTAAGGGTCTATTGAGACAAGAATCTCCTACATGTCTCGTGGTAGAATGGATCTGCTTAGATGGATTGGGAAGTGTTTGAGGGTTTATTTCGCACAAGGATCTCTTATGCGTTTAATTGTACGAAATATCACTCACGATTCTTACTACTTTTACTTTTTTTCCGAATTTTTCTTTTCAATCCTCTCTTTTTCACTTTTTTTGTGAATTTTCTTTCTCTTTCTTTTGAGTGAGTGAGTGATAAAAGTGATGCACCATTTTTGATGCGGAATCGATCCTTGTCTAGGGTTTGGGATTTTTGGCTTAAGGTGGGTAGCGAAGGATTTTTGAGGATATGGAATGATGGTCCAAACTTCATTTCAAATCGTGATTGCTCGGTTTCTCAAAAATTAACTCAAGGACAATAATTTACTTATTTTTATATATTTGCTCTTTTTTTCTTTATTATTTTTTATGCCCTAATTTTTGCTTAGGTCGCTCTTACGAGTTTTCAACCTAACGGGCCTTTTTGAATTTTTTTATTTTTTTGTAAAGGACTTGCACCAAAGGAATACAACGTTGACAAGGTATTTTAGAGATCACAAATTTGCCCTGTATGGAAGGCCTAAAGCGTTATTTCATTAGTGAGAACAAACCAAAAAGTCGACTAGGTAAGGGAGTATGTACTTTAGGGTGGTCGGGGTGGGATTAGACTTGGACGGGGATGATGACAATGTAGGGACATTAACCGACTCAAACAAGAATGAAGACACATGTGACACATAAATCACTACACGAATGCTTCATAGAGAGTTAACATCGGTTTAACATGAATGAAATTTTGATGGACTATTTTGGTCATTCATCATGGGGTGGATGAGATGCAACACTTTGTTGAAAAAATGTGAACGAGCCGCTAATTTGAAAAATTGAGTGCCTTGAAACGCCTTGAGCTTGCAACTAAGTATGGCTAAACTTTTTCAAAAGAATGATTTACCTCACAAGAATGTCTCACCTCTCATCACAATCTTTCTCTAAAATTATGTTTTGTTTTTGTTTTGTTTTTATAATGCATGATGTAAGTATGCAAATGAATGAATGCGCATGAAATGAGAATGCGAACGAATGAATGAATGTATGTGAAATGCGAATGTAATGTATGTGTATGAAATGATAATGTATGATTTTATTTGTCGCGTCGGGAATTATAAGTTTACATTTGGAGAGTAAAGTACAAAGTTTAACTTTGACTTTAGCATGCATGGCTTCTCTCCAAAATAAAGCTTTTAATTCTCAAAGTGTCATAAAATGTACGCAACATAAGATGTTTATCTTGTTGTTTTTTGTTATGCAAAGAAAAAGAAAAATGCATGTGGTATATTTTCTAAAAATGTAGTAAATAATGATTTTGATTTTTGAATTTTTGAATTTTTGATTTTTTAAATTTTTTTTGGATAAAAGACGGTATGCATTAATGTTCGTTCGAATGCAAGGGTATAAAGCTCCTTTGTGACCCTAGAAGGGTACCCTATGGAGTGAGTCTAAGGTTTCTTTTATAGTGAGCCTCACAAGGGTAGTTTTAAAGAATCCTACACTTGGTCCCTAGAGCCAAGGACCCAGATCAAGAATATCGACCCCAACAATAGGCAAGCTATTAGAAGGGATAGCATCCTTAAAAGGAATCAAACTCTAGGTGAGATTTTCATGACCACCCAACGAGACGTGCGTCCCATGCAGCCATCACTACGCAATCTCGTTCTAACTTAGTTTCCACTCGAGTCCGGTAGAGGACTTTTCTCACATGTGTGTGATGTGTAGAGGTGTAGTGTGTGTAGGAGCGCTTTAAAATAACCCAAAGTCAGCAAACAAAACAAACATGCATACAAATATCGTCTTCTACCCTAGGGTTTATATATCACATAAAAGTATAACATGCAAAAATAAATAAATAAATAAGGGAAGGGTAAAAATTAAATTAATCCTAAATAATTAGACTAGGTTTTGACTCTCTAAAGAAAATTAAGTCCCAGAGTGGAGTCGCCAACAGATGCGACCAAAAAAATCCGGAAAGGATTCTTCGAAGTTCGAAGGAAGCCGCCACCAAATTTTAGTTTAAGGGCAAATTCGGAAAATCCCTTTATGTTTAGGATAAGGCATTGTTAGGGTTCGGGAGTCGCTTACATGTGGGGAAGGTATTAGCACCCCACGACATCCATGGTCTAATTAATTAAGATTTATTTAATTATTACCCTTTTATTTGTAAAGAAAAGACTTATTTAAGTTTTTGGTTTTTAGTGCTTGACAAGAGTGGACTCTTGCTCCTACGTACCTCCGGATGCAATGGAGGAATCAAAGCTACGTAGTTCTTCCCGAAAAAGGTTTGTGGGTTGGTGTTTTTAGTGTAGGGGTCCTAGGATTCCTTGAACTGCATGCACCATCGATTCCTAGATTGTTGACTAACCCGGGATTGTACAACCGGCTTAGTCCCCTACTTTTTGAAAATGATTTTTGAATTTTTGAGAGAAGATTGTTTGATATGAGGTGGGTCCGTTTTAGAATAGGTATTCTAGAACTCCCGAACTGCATGACTCATTAGTTCTAGAACGACTTGACTAACCCGGTTGTACAACCGACTTAGTCCCCTATTTTTAGGAAAAAGCGATTTATTTATTTACTTATACGTTTTTAGGATTCTTGAATCATGCATGTACCTCATTGGTCCTAGAATGATGACTAACCCTGTTGTACAACCGACTTAGTCTTTTATTTAATTTTTGAAGAACTAAACTAATTTGTGCATAAATAAAAAAAAAAGAAGATAAAACCGATAATTAAATAAAGACTAGGCAAAAAAATAAATGAATAAATAACTATATATGTAAACAAATATGAATAAATATATACATAAACAATAAATAAATAAATTATATTACAAATAAATGATAAATAAATATGTATATAAAAATAAACAAAATAAATACAAAACTAACTCGATTCGACGAGTGCCGAACCGATCGAAAGCAACCAACCGGACTCCAATCTGGTCCATTTTGACTCAAGATCGCAAGAACCGCTTTGAGAATCGGAAAGCCGACTCAAAAACGTCCAAATGATCAAAGACGGGTTTTTAGTGAAATGGGCCGCTATCGCTTTGACCCAATAGATCACTTAACCCGCCAATGATCTCCTCCTAATCTTCACCTCTCAACCCCTTTTATATCCAATTGCTAGGGAGCTCTTGTTTCTTGTGAGCAATGTGGGACTAAAACAAAGTAGAGAAAGCAATTCCCTTTAAAACACAATTTTCGTTTTTCTCAAACTCACACCGTAAATTTGCGATTCGGATTCGTTAACCGTTGGATCGTCTTTCTTTTTGACAGCTGGTTCGTGACACATATATCTCGCTTTCACCGTTCGGATCGTCGGCGAGGTCTGAGGAGAGAAAATTGCCTTCGCAATAATCTGCAGCTTTTTGTCCGCTTTTTCTCAAACCTCTCATCGTAAAAGTGCGATTCCGGAATCGTTAACCGTCGGATCGTCTTCATTTTTTTACAGCGGGTTCGTGGGAAATATGTCTTCACTTTCACCGTTCAGATCGTAAAAACGAGGTCCAAGGAGAGAGAAATTTCCTTCGAATAGTAGCTAAAAACTAACACCCGAAAATACGCAAAAAAACTACTATTTTTTGTAATTTTCAAAAAAAGTCCAAAATAAAATGATTGAAAAAAGTCCAAAATAAAAACTATTAAAAAGAACTCGGACAAAATTGGGGTATAACAGATCGCCATATCATCCAGATGGGTATACAGGGGAAAGAAGAGGATGTTCTGACATTCCAATCAGACGGGGGTAGAGGTATGCAGAGACCTATCGAGGTGCCATACAGTCGGAATTCGGCTGTGGAAAGGCCAAGGACTATTGTGATCCCATTTCCAGCTCCTAGCCAGAAGAACAATAGTGTCCTATTTCCAACTCCTAGCCAGAAGAACAATAATGTCCCATGGGGTTCAGATGTGCCATTTCCGGCTCAAAATCTCAAGCTTCTCTTGACATCACCAATATTGCGAGGGGAGTAGTGGGTTAACCGTGTGGGCGTGTGTATGTTCCCCAAGCTCAGGAAGAGGGTCCCTCTAAGGCAATAGAAGAGAGAATCCGGAAAGGAAAGAATGTAGAGCCAGAGCCTGCGATAAGTAGGAAAGTGTCAGACCCAGTGGTTACTGAATTCTTGAAGATAATGCGGCAGAGTGACTACAAGGTGGTGGATCAGCTACACCACACCCCAGCCAAAATTTCCATCATGTCCCTGCTACTAAACTCAGAAGCCCACCGTGATGCCTTGGTTAAAGTACTGAATGAGGCCCATGTCGCCCAAGATATTACTGTTAATCAGTTGGATGACATAGTTGGGAACATCGTTGCATCTAATTACATTACTTTCCCTTATGATGAGCTCACCCCAGAGGGGAAGGGGCACAATAAGGCGTTGCATATCTCAGTGAAGTGCGGTGAATATACGTTCTCCAGGGTTCTCATTGACAATGGATCCTCATTGAATGTTATGCCCAGATCAACGATGAACAAGTTAGAGGTGGATTTTGTTCCTACATGAAACCCAGCTCAACCCTAGTCAGGGCCTTTGATGGGTCTAAGAAAGAAGTCATAGGGGAAATGGAGTTTCCAATGCAAATAGGGCCTGAGGTGTTCTATGTGACTTTCAGATTATGGATATTGAATCCTCATACAGCTGTCTCTTGGGGAGACCTTGGATCCATGCAGCAGGCGCTGTCCCTTCAACACTTCACCAAAAACTCAAGTTTGTAGTCGACGATAAGCTTGTAGTTGTCTCTGGGAGGAAGAGTTCACAGTCAGCAAACCTGTCCCCTCTCATTATATTGAAGCTGCAGAGGAATCCCTCGAATCCGCCTTTCAATCCTTAGAAATTGCGAACGCTGTCTTCGTAAGTGAAGAATCCCCACTACCTGCACCAAAGTGGTCCAATGCTGATATTATGGTAGCAAAAGTTATGCTAAAGAATGGCTATCAGATTGGGAAGGGACTAGGAAGATCTGAACAAGGAATTCTGTCACCCGTGCATCTGCAAGAATACAAGGACAGACGTGGGTTAGGCTATTGGCCCACTCTAGCTGATAAGAGAAGAATGGCTGAGGAAAATCTTGAGAAGAGGTTGGCTAGGCTTCAGGGAAGAGAACTCAGATTGATGATGGCCCCCATAGGTGACCTCAAGTAGAATTTCAAGAGTGATGGCATGCTGAATCCTAATCAGATAGCTGTCATTGAGGAAGAGTTAGCTGAAGAAGGCGAGGGTCGAGGCTTAGTCCGTTGCAGTTTTGCAGGATAAGAAGTTGGCAACTGGAAGATTGTCGATTTCCCTGTTGTTTTCATTTCAAAGTAATGATCTTTGTAATGCAAATCCTTTGGCTCTGCCCAAGGCCTTAGGACATTTTCATAGGGACATTTTTGCGTCTTCATTTTGTGTCTCCATTTTGGCTTGTTCATTGCTTTTCTATTCCCGCGAATGCAGATCTAAAATGAATGCCTCTAAAAATAATGATGCCAACGGTTCATATGTTAATTTTGGTTACCCCGTTAATCAAGCTGAGGAGGATGCTGAGAATGACTGGGAAACTCCTCCGGAACTGATGAGAATGGTTGAGCAAGAAGAAAAGGTTATTCAGCCATATGGGGAAACTATTGAGATTATCAATTTAGGCACAGAGGGCGAAAAGAAAGAAGTCAAGGTCGACACTTCAATGAAAAAGAGTGAGCATGGGAAGTTGGTTCAACTCCTGCGTGATTACAGTGATGTCTTTGCATGGTCGTATGAAGATATGCCCGGGTTAGATACTGATATAGTGGTGCACAAGTTGCCAGTCAAGCCTAAATGCCCTCCGGTTAAATAGAAGTTAAGAAGGATGAAGCTTCGAGATGTCTTTAAAGATCGAGACGGTTGAAGAAACAGTTTGACGCGGGTTTCCTAGCCGTAGCCAAGTATCCACAATGGGTTGCTAACATTGTGCCAGTGCCCAAAAAAAGATGGAAAAGTTAGAATGTGCGTCGATTACAGAGATCTGAATCGTGCCAGTCCTAAAGACGATTTTCCTCTACCCCATATTGATGTATTGGTGGACAGTACTGCTCAACATTCAATGTTCTCCTTCATGGATGGATAGTCAGACTATAACCAGGTCAAAATGGCTCCAGAGGACATGGAGAAAACCACCTTCATAACCCTTTGGGGAACTTTCTGTTACAAGGTCATGCCTTTCGGGTTGAAGAATGCCGGGGCAACCTATCAAAGGGCGATGGTAACCCTATTCCATGACATGATGCATAAAGAGATTGAAGTCTATGTGGATGACATGATCGCCAAATCAAAGACTGATGAAGAGCATGTGGTCAACCTGCAGAAGCTGTTCGAGCGTCTCAGAAAGTACAAACTCAGGTTGAACCCCGCCAAGTGCACCTTTGGGGTTAGGTCAGGGAAGTTGTTGGGTTTCATCGTTAGCCAGAAGGGAATTGAGGTAGACCCGGACAAAGTACGAGCAATTGGGAAGACTGAATTATATCTCTCGATTCATCTTCCAATTGACTGCGACTTGCGAACCAATTTTCAAATTGCTGTGCAAGAATCAAGAGACTAAGTGGAATGATGACTGCCAAGAAGCTTTTTAGAAGATTAAGAAATACCTGCAGAATCCGCCTATTTTAATGCCTCCGGTGCGTGGTAGACCTTTGATTCTGTATTTGACCGTGCTAGAAAATTCAATGGGTTGTGTGTTAGGACAACATGATGAATCTGGGAAGAAAGAGCATGCCATCTACTATTTGAGCAAGAAATTCACTGACTGTGAAACAAGGTACTCGCTGCTAGAAAAAACTTGTTGTGCTTTAGTTTGGGCTGCTCATCGTTTGAGGCAATACATGCTAAGTCACACTACTTGGTTGGTGTCTAAAATGGATCCTATCAAGTACATCTTCGAGAAGCCCGCACTTACAGGAGACTCGCCTGGATTGGCAAATGCAAGCTTATCGAAATATGATCTCCTATACGTCCACTCGTAAAGCAATCAAAGGTAGTGCGTTGGCGAATACACGCACATCACCTATTGAAGATTATCGATCGATGCAAGCAGGATTTCCCAGATGAGTACATTATGGCTTTATTTGAAGAGGGAAAGTCCCCAAAGAATGAAAGGTGGAGAGTAGTGTTCGACAGTGCTTCCAACAGTTATGGGCACGGGGCTGGGGCAGTGCTGATTTCCCCTGACAATCGCTTCATACCATTCACCACTAGATTGAGTTTCTGTGTCACAAATAATATTGCAGAGTACGAGGCATGTATTCTGGGTATTCAGGCAGCTCTAGACTGGAAACTTAAAAGAATAGATGTGTATGGAGATTCAGCCCTAGTTATCCATCAAGTGAACGGAGAGTGGGAAGCCAGAGATCCCGAGTTGATACATTACAGAGATTACATCCGAGAATTGGTTGAGCCCTTCGAAGAAATCACATTTCAACATCTTCCTCACAGAGAGAATCAGCTGGCTGATGCACTAGCCACTTTAGCGTCAATGTTTAATATTAACTGTGATAAGAACTTGACCCAGATCAGAATTCAACATCGAAGTTTGCCGGCACACTACCACCACTCTTGCGCAGTAATTGAAGGTAAAGAAGATGATAATCCTTGGTATCATGACATCAAGCAGTATATCCTGAACAGAGAGTATATCCTCAAAGGGCATCGGAAAATGATAAAAGAACACTTAGAAGGCTGTCGATGAATTTCTTCTTGAGTGGTGAGGTGCTCTACAAGAGGAATTATGATAAAGTACTCCTTAGGTGTGTGGCAAAAAATGAGGCAGAAAGGATCATGAGGGAGGTGCATGAGGGCTCGTTCGGGACTCATTCCATCGGGCATACTATGGCTAGGAAGATATTAAGGGTCAAGCACTATTGGTTGCGCACGAGTCGATCGCTACTCTGATTTAGTAAGAAAATGCCACAAATGCCGTTTATGCCGATCACATACATGTACCACCGCCATTAAATGTCTTGACTGCATCCTGGCCATTTTCAATGTGGGGCATGGATGTCATTGGTCCCATAGAGCCCAAGGCGTCAAACGGGCACCGCTTCATCCTAGTAGCAATTGATTACTTCACCAAATGGGTTGAAGCTGCTTCATATTCTAGTGTAACCAGTACTGTGGTTGCCAAGTTCGTAAAGAAGGACCTGGTGTGTCGCTATGGTCTCCCAAATAAAATTATCACGGACAATGGTAGCAATCTGAATAGTAAAATGATGAAAGAATTGTGCACAGAGTTTAAGATCAAATATCACAATTCCTCTCCCTACCGTCCAAAGATGAATGAGGCAGTCGAAGTAGCCAATAAGAATATCAAGAGAATCGTGCAGAAGATGGTAGTAACCTATAAAGACTGGCACGAGATGCTTCCCTTTGCTTTGCACGGGTATTACACCTCAATGCGCACTTCGACCGTGCAAACCCTTCTCTCTAGTGTATGGGGGTCGAAGCGCTTCTTCCCATTGAAGTTGAGATACCTTCTCTCCGAGTGCTCATGGAAACCAAGTTAGAAGAGGTGAATGGGTTCAAACCCGTTTAGAAACGATTTGAATCTCATAGAGGAAACAAGAATTGCGACTTTGTGCCATGGCGGTTGTATCAACAAAGGATGAAGACGGCTTTTGAAAGAAGGTTCGTCCCGAGAATTCAAATAAGGAGACCTTGTGCTCAAGAAGATCCTGCCCATTCAAAGTGATCCCCGTGGGAAATGGACTCCTAGATATGATGGACCTTATGTGGTAAAGAAAGCCTTTTCTGGAGGAGCATTGATACTCACCAACATGGATGGTGAAGAACTCAAGAACCCAGTCAATCTGATTCACCAAGAAATATTACGCTGAGAAAAATAAAAGAAAAAGAAAGATGAGCCAAGCAAGAATTAGCTCGCTAGGTTGAAAACCCGAGAGGGCGGCCTAGGCAAAATTGAGCGACCCGGTGGATTGAAAACCCAAAAGGGCGATCCAGGCAAAAATTAGGGTCAGAAAAGTTGGACATGAAAATAAAAGGGCAAGCAGCGCTTCCAAAAGCTTGGATAAAAGGGTGATCAAGGCTGCAAGTATGAGTGGTTGACATCGAACGCTCCAGAGACAAAGAATATTCATGAGATCTGCTGCGTCCATTCTCTTGTTTTTTTTTTAGTTTCAGAAAAATTTCCAATGTACCCTTTTCAGTCAGCGTGACATTCTGCATGTCTGACTTCCGTATGAATAAGAGCCCAAATTTTTCACTCTATCAGTTTGTTGTCTTATCATTGCTTTCTTTTCATTTCTGATTTTAAAACTACGTTTTGTGGTAGATGATAAATAAGTCATGGAAATGTGCATAAGTCATAGCCTTAAGATCATTGAATTTTTTTTGAAAATGATAACAAAAAAGATGATCTTTCAGTCATAGATAATCATGGTGTCTCATAACGCAAGTCCCGCGAGTTGGTCGGACCAGCAAAGGAAAAGCCAAAAGAGCAAAAGAGCACAAAAAAAAGGGGGTTGAAAAAGCAAAAGAGCAATAAACAAATAAAGTCATGCATTACATTCACCAAGCATAAAATCACGCACTCGTCAAACATAGAATATAATAATAAAGTAAAGAAAAGAGAAATTCAGGCATTTGCATTCATCATAAGAAAAGAAAAAGAAAATGGCAATCATGGCATTTTCATTGCATGCATTGGTTCATTTTTGAGCTGCAGACAAGTGAGAGAGAGAATAAACACCGCAGTGTTAATGCTCGCCTTCAGATTCCAGAAAATGCCCCCCAAGTTGGGAGTTCAAAAAAAAGAAGAAAAAAGAGAAACAAAAAGAAAAGAAAAGAGAGCGCTCAGGTGCACATTGCAGTTTGGAGCCCAGAGGGATCATTGCTCCTTCCCAGTAACACCCCTTACAATTAACTACTATTTAATTTTTTAAAATCAGAGTTTTCAAAAACCACTCACAAGAGAGTGCTACATTTACTTCATGGAAAACCAACAAAACATCAATGGCGCATTACACAAGCAAACAATATGATATATAACACCTCGGCCAAAGGGACGAGCCCACAAATCACATGTTTTTAGTTCATATCAACATGTACAAAATCATCATCACAGCGGGATGAAACATGTTCAAAACATCACCAAGAATTCAAGATAAAGAACTTAAATAAACGACCCCTAGACTACTCGGCCCCCAGTGTTACATATCAGAGCAAGACGCCAAGACCGACTAAGAGGAAGCATGAGAACTACCTCAGCTCAGGATCACCTGCACGTTGCCAACATAAGAAGCAACATAAACGCAGAAGGGTGAGTCTCTAACACATATAATAAAACGTATGATAAATATTATGTTAGAGAAAACAACTAGGAACACCTCGGCTCACTCAACAAACACACCTCATCAAGTTATAACTCACCAACTCATAATCAACAACACTACATCACTAATCACATGAATGTATACATGGATGCAACCCAACACCAAGGGTATAATGCATATGGTTCCGACTCCGGCTTAATGGAACAATGCATGAAGTATCGACTCCGGCTTAATGATACAATATATATGATTCCGACTCCGGCTTAATGGAACAATGCATATGATATCGACTCCAGCTTAATGATACAATGCATATGATATCGACTCCGCCTTAATGATACCGTCTCCGGCTTAATGGCACAATATATGTGATTCCGACTCCGGCTTAATGGAACAACGCATATGATATCGACTCCGGCTTAATGATACAATGCATAAGATACTGACTCCAGCTTAATAGTATGCATGCAGTACCGCCTCCGGCTTAATGGTATGCATCAACCACACACAAACGCATCATAAAATGAATTAACACCGTCAATACATCGTCACTTTGATATGCAAGCCGAAGCCCCCAATATCCATCATTACACCGTCGTCTAATTCACCTAGACATCATCACTAGCTCTATGGCTAACATTAACACCTCGACCACTAGCACTAAGGCTACCATCATACACTTCATTCACTAGCGCTACGGCTAACATCAACCTCACCGTCACCTAGGGACCAAAACGTCACCTAAGGACCAAAACTTCGCCTAAGGACTAACTGGTTTCACAATTTAACGACTTAGATGTACTCGGCACCCAAGCAGCACCCAAAACTGCGCCTGGTAGCATCCTGCGCTACACGGGCATCAGTACGACACCTCGGCACACTCACTCTGCACCTCGGCACACTCACTCTGCCCCTCGGCACACATACACTACCCTTTGTCACACCACTCTGCACTTTGGCTATTACACTTAGGCACTCCACACCTAAGCACAACGCCTCACCTTGGTTACTACACTTAGGCACACTACACCTAAGCACAACACTTCACCTCGATTACTACACTTAGGCACACTACACCTAAGCACAACACTTCAGTAATTATGCACTATACCTCAACAACTACACTTCAGCAACTACACTTAGACTCAGACACATTCACACTTCACACCACCTATACTTCACACACACTTCCCGTCACCTACGATCCGTCACCTACGCTTTGACACTTACGCTAACACTTATGCTTCGACACACTTATGGTTAGGCAACTACACCTCGACTCCTATGTCTCTCTGCGCTTAGCTTTGCCTCTTCCTTATTTTCTTTGGTTCTCACACTATGATCAACTTAAGCACAACTACTACACACGTATTCCTTCAAAACTAGTCTAACACACCCCAAGATACTCAACGAAGGTAACCACACCAACAATAACTCACTGGGACTGAGGTTCCTTCAGCTCCCATTTCTCTCCTAGGTCTCTCAGATGACCCACTCACCAACACACATCACAACTTCACCAAAATGAAGCAAAACACCACATCAAACACACATCAAGCACACAAACAGCTCAAACATCATTTCTAGGGTCTAACTCACACATAACACTCATCATATATACAATATTATAGGTGAAAGAGAGCCCCCTTACCTCACTAAGTTGAAGAAGTAACACTCTTTCCACCAAGACTTCCCGATCCACCAATAATCAGGACCTCCTCCTTGATTTTGAGCTCTTCCACGCCAAGATTTCTCTTCCTCTCTCTAGAAGCTATCTCACCTACCACTCTCGCTCTCTCTTACTTTCCTCTTTTACTTTTCTTTGATATTTTGTTGAAAGTGATTGTCTCCCCTTCGACAACATCACTTAAAGCATGCATATGGACTTCCAAATGGATCATGGGCCTCTATTCCCACCTCTTTCATTACTCGCACTACTCCCTCTTTTAATTAGAATACCACTTACTTTTTACTAACCACCACTCCTCATTTAAATCAAGTACCTCCTAAATACCATAAAACTCCAAATTAATCCTTTTACTTAACAAAATGTTGTAAGCCTTAAATAACTCAACTAAATAAATAATTGAATTATTTTTAGGGCGTTACACTTCCTGCCCAGGTCTCACATCGTGCACGAGCAACGCGATGGACCGCAACCCCATGTGAGGTTCAACGGAATAGTTGTATCAGCCTAAGATACAGTGGGCGCCGTGCATTGATCTGTATATCAGTTCCGGAGCTGATAACGATCCCCCCGGTCGCTCGAAAGACTAGAGATTCTCTGGATGCGTGCTCCTCGAAGCCACGTGCAAACTCGGATTCGCAAGGGTTCGTTTCCAGGTTTTAGGCAGCCTGTCATTTTACCGCTTTCATTATCGTTTTCTTCATTTAGCGCTTTCCTTGCCTTTCGCAGTTGGTGTGCATGTTGCTAACCACTTCGTTTACTGCTTCCTCATCGACACTCCAAGTGTTGAGTCAAAAGAAGAAAAGAAAAAAAGAGAAAAGAAATAAGGTTTCTCCAAGTAGACAAAATTGGTATAATTTCTGAATTCTTTATTTTTATTTTATCTTCGAAATATGTCTCGGCCAATTCATATTTCTTGATAAAATCCAAATAAAGAGGGGCAGCTGTCATACCCCAATTTTGTCCGATAAAAAATAATAATGACTTTCTTATTTGTAGTTACATATTTTATTTTGTGGAAGTTGAAAAATATAAATTTATTTTCAGGTTATACTTTATCTCCTATTTAGTTAGTACATATATCTAATGGCATAAAAAAAAAGTAAAAGAAAAAACAAGAAAAGAGGAAAGGAGAGGCGATTGGTAAAAAAGGGGTGTAGGTGCTATTTTCATAGTTCAAATAATTTGGGTCTGCTGAGGCCCATTCATTTGTCACACCGACCTGATGCATGTTTTCAACTCTTATTCTAAACCTAATTGCCTCCATCACGGATCTGAAAAAACACATCACTTCCACCTCTCCCACTTAAAACAAAGAGTCGCCAACTCTTTCTCTCTTTCACACGTTTCCTTCTCTCTCTCTCACCCACGTCTCTTTCTCTTCTTTCCATGGCTTCTGATTCTCCATCTTCACACGTCTCTTTCTCTCCTTTCTCTCGCACGAAATCACCATTTTTGGTGTCTCTTTCTCTCCTCTATCTCTCACGAAATCGCCATTTTTGGCATCAACACACAAGTGGCTGATGGTCTCTCCCGAGTTCGAACGTCCATCCAAAGGAGCACGTTTTCCATTTCGTTTTCTTCAAGGCTAGCACGCAAACAGATCTTTAGACAAATCTCAGTGAAGAAAACGAGGGACAAAGCACATCACTGAGAGTTCAAAATTTTCACTATAAATATAGGCCACCTCGGTTAAGCAGGGGTGGGGGATTTTTTCGAGAGAGAAAAAGGAAGAGAGGTCAGAACTTTGTTGAAGATCCATGAGCGATAGGCAAAAATCTGCACTTGAGTGAATAAAAGTTCCAAAATTTTCGTTTTATTTTCATCTAAAATTTTCCTAGTTTTATTTTTGTTGTTGTTACTGGTGGTGAGATTTGTTCTTGAAGCGTGATTCATTGTACAGGCACATTGGGTAATTCTTAATTTTTATCTCATCTCTATTTTCTTATAAGTTATGCTTTGTAAATCGATCATATATGCTGACAGAATAAAATTGGAGAGGTCGAGTATATGGTCTTAGTAATGATGCATTGATAGATTGTCTTGTTAGTGGCTTGAAAGATGAGTTAAGGCGTGATGTTATGATGCATACCCCAATTTCTATTACTAAATCTGTGTCACTTGCAAAGTTATTTGAAAAAGTAAAAGTTAGAGGGAGAGACGCGTGAGAGAGGAAGGGAGAGATAAACGCGCTTGTGATTCTGTGGCGCCCCTCCCCCAGCCGAGGTGGCCTGCTTACTAGCCGAGGTGGTACCACTCTCCCCCAGCTGAGGTGGCCTGCCTACCAGCTGAGGTGGTACCACTCTCCCCAGCCGAGGTGGCACCACTCTCCCCTAGCCGAGGTGACACCACTCTCCCTTAGCCGAGGTCGCCTGCCTACCAGCTAAGGTGGTAGCACTCTCCCCAGCCGAGGTGGCACCACTCTCCCTTATCCGAGGTGGCCTGCCTACCAACTGAGGTGGTACGACTCTCCGCCAGCCGAGGTGACACCACTCTCCCTTAGCCGAGGTGGCCTGCCTACCAGCTGAGGTGGTACCACTCTCCCCAGCCGAGGTGGCACCACTCTCCCCCAGCAGAGGTGGCACCACTCTCCCTTAGCCGAGGTGGCCTGCCTACCAGCTGAGGTGGTACCACTCTCCCCCAGCCGAGGTGATACCACTCTCCCCCAGCCGAGGTGGCACCCCTCTTACCAGCCGAGGTGGCACCACTCTCCACCAGCCGAGGTGGCTTGCCTACCAACCGAGGTGGACTGCTTACCCGGCAGTCCCGTTACATTTGTGTGTTGATAGATATCAAGAATTTACAACATATCTGTGTAGATATCAAGAGGTTTCTGTTGGTTCTGATAACCAACTCTAACAAATCAAAAGAACTTAAAACCTAATTTTCGACTAGCTCTAGTTCTCGACTAACTCTAACAACATTTGTCTATTTTCTTTGATCTTTCTAATAACACACCCCCCGTTTTCTTATACAACCATCTAGCAGCTAACTAGCACCCCATTTTTACTAGTATCCCCCTTCAACTTAGAACTACGTCGCTTTGAATCCCATTTGGGATACGTAGGAGCGAGTCACGTTCTCATCAAGCGCAACAATAAAAATCCTTTTCGCAACCATAAACATTAGAATTTTTCATAACAAAAAAGAATCATTTTTAAACCCATTGTTGCTAGTGGCTAATCAGAACCTTTGTTCGTCTAGCCATTGGTGGCAATGCCTTTTTCAAAGAACAATAAGCGATGGTCACCCATAACTTTGGTTTGTTTGATCATTCGTGCCAATTAATCTCTTTCGAAAACCATTTTCAAAAGATCAAATAAAAAACGAGTCGCTACTAACGGTCAATCAGAACCTTTGTTCGTCTGACTAGTGGCGGTGACTCTCATTTTTCAAGAGTACGTAGCGGTGATTACCCATAACCTTTGTTAGTTTAATCATTCGCCGAATACTCGTCCTATTTCGAAAACTCACTAAAAAGATAAAAAATAAAAACCTTTTCATGACAACCAAGAACTACGTAGCTTTGAATTCTCCATCGCACCCGAAGATAAGTAGGAGCGAGAGGCCAACTCTCGTCAAGCGCCAAAAATAAAAATTTTCATTAAGTTTTCCCATTCATCTTCAAACAAGAAATAAATAGGCAAATCTAGGTATTTTTCAAATCAAACGTTAAAACGACACACTTTGTTAGAGGTTCCCTTTCGGTAGAAAGGACGTGTGCGGTGCTAGTACCTTCCTCACACGTAATCGACCCCCGAACCTATATCTCTAGTTTTCAAAAGACCATCCGCCTTGTTCAAAAGATCTTTTTTCAATGTTTTGGTCTTAAAATTAAAATATTGGTGGCGGCTTCAAAATTTTTCCACGTTGTACATTGAGAAACTCAAACCGGATTTTTCGGGTGCAACACAAGTGAGTATTAAATGAGTGAGAGTTAGGACCCATAAAAGTAAGGATAGTGACACGAGGTGGTCAAATCACATAATTTATGAATTTATACTGACTTGAAGTCAGTATTTAAGCTACTGCTACATCTTCTATAACAGCTACTGATTTAACTTCTATACACCCACGTGGGTACATAATACATCCCCACGGATGTATAATACATCCCAACGGGTGTATAATACATCCCCACGGGTGTATTTTACTTTTCCTGTTCTTTGAGATTTTCACCATAACTTCTATAACTCACAACGGGTGTGCTAAACATAAAAAACTTAATAAACCATGTGAAACTACCGTAGTGGTTCACTCAAAAATATGCTTTTACGCAGGTTGGTTATATAGCCATAAAACTTGGGTAATTCCTTGATGACCTTGGTGAGAAGTATCAGATTCTATATTGAGTGGACAAGACCAGTGCCCTCTGAATTGGGTCAGATTAAGGGGTGTCCTAAAGATAAAAAACTTAATAAACCATGTGAAACTACAGTAGTGGTTCACTCAAAAATATGCTTTTACGCAGGTTGGTTATATGGACATAAAACTTGGGTAATTATTTGATCACCTTGGTGAGAAGTATCAGATTCTATATTGAGTGGACAAGACCAGTGCCCTCTGAATTGGGTCTGATTAAGGGGTGTCCTAAAGATATAAAACTTAATAAACCATGTGAAACTACAGTAGTGGTTCACTCAAAAATATGTTTTTCGCAGGTTGGTTATATGGCCATAAAACTTGGGTAATTCCTTGATCACTTTGGTGAGTAGTATCAGATTCTATATTGAGTGGACAAGACCAAAGGCCCTCTCGAATTGGAGTCCGATAAAGGGGTGTCCTAAAGATAAAAAACTTAATAAACCATGTGAAACTACAGTAGTGGTGAACTCAAAAATATGCTTTTATGCAGGTTGGTTATATGGACATAAAACTTAAGTAATTCCTTGATCACCTTGGTGAGAAGTATCAGATTCTATAAAGATCTACTGCTTACATTAGTACCCACTTCAAGTAACATTGTGTGATGTAGAAGGGAAAAATGGAAATAACAGGTTGGCCAATTATAAGTAAAACATGGGTAATTTTGAAGGAAGGTTGGTGATTTAGTTCAAATTCATAAAGTATATGATTTGAACACCCCGTGTTATAGTGCTTACACTTATGGGTTGTAGCAGACTTCTTTAGTACCCACTTCAGATAACATGATAAGTTTTAGAAGGAAAAAATGAAAATAAAAGGTTGGCCAATTAAAAGTAAAACTTGGGTAATTATGAAGGAGGGTTGGTGATTTAGTTCAAACTCTTAAATTATGTAATTTGAACACCCCAAGTCATAATGCTTACATTTATGGGTCTTAACACACTTCTTTAGTACCCACTTGAAGTCTCATGGTAAAATTGACAGATAGGTTTCAAATAAAAGGTTGGTCAATTTTAATAAAAATTTGGGTAATGGTCTTGAGAAGTTGGTGATATTGTCAAAATTAGATAATAAATGTCATTTGAACACCACATGTCCTTGTGCTTCATGTTGTTTGTGTAGTTGTATATTTGACCCTCCTTTTATTAGGTACAATTAATAATAATATTCATTCAATAACTTAATAATAATTACAACAAATTGAATCTAAAATAATAATTACAACAAATTCAGTCTAAATTAACTGCATCAAATGTTAAAGTAAGACCCTAAACTTCAAATGGCCAGAAAATATGTTACAAATTTACAATGTTATACTACTTCCAAATGCAATCCAAATGCGTTTCATTTCACGGACTTGAAAGGAGACATCTAACTAGTTGAAACAAACTAGAAAAGTGCTTCATTATGAGGCCGTTGCCATAAGCCTGAATATATGGGATTGTTTGGTATGATAATTTTCAAATCTCAATATTTTCTGGATCCTTCTGATACACTGGAGTAGCAGACCATATAAAGTGACCTCCAAGTCGCAAGACACGATCAAGCTCTAAGAGTACCATGCCACCTTCATTCTACAAACATTAAAGTATTATTGAAGATGCAAACATAAGTAACGAAAAAAATGGAAAAATCAAATTATATAATTTATCACGCCTTCAAGCATTTCAAAACAACCAAAAATACAACCCCTTCATCTCATTAGTCCTTTTCCTTCTATTCCACTCTCTTCCCCTCCCCAAAAGCATCTAAACATAGCTTAAACATTCAAAACAACCAGAACCACTTCCCATTCATGTTCACATTGTTCACCTTTTGAAGAAAATTCAGATGGAACCTGAGAAAAGTCATACCCTATTACTTCCAAAAAAACAAAATCATGCCACTGATAACTCATATTTATATGAGTTATTTATACCTCTAATCATTAAATTAAGTAAGTTCTCAAGTAATAATAGTATAGTATTTATTGCATTTCTGTTAATATTAGGAAAGGAAGGGCTAAACACTGCTTTGCTATGAAATTGGCATATTTGGTGCCCTTGTGAATGTTTTGATGTATTTTGTGAGTAGTGCAGTGTTTAGCGCTGTAGCGTCTAACGCTATAGCGTCAAGAAGGTAGATCAGCTGAGCATCTAAAGTAAAAGTGCATTTTTGGCGCCAAGCTCATTAATCCAAGCTCCATATCTTGTGTCCACTGTACTTGCTGACATGCCCGGATTTTATTGGATATTTGTGGACACTTGGCATCGCTTGAGTGAGGAATAGTAGAGTTGGTGAAAAAGCAAACATCAACTTTATTGACTTTTGAGAAGATTTGTACCTCATGCTAGGAGACTAGAGATAGGCTAAATTCCTTCCTTGTTACTTGAGAATATTTGTACCTCATGCTACTCAATTACTTGTTACTTGTTCCTCTAAATGTAATTCTTTTTTAAACTCTAAAATTAATACCAATCCCTGTGGAGACGAACTTTACTTATCAATATATTACTTGTTGCGATTGTGTACACTTGCACAACTACTTTTCGCACAACAGCCACTAAAGTCATATACCCTATTACTTCGCTAGGAGTAGTATAAATAAAAACCTCCCTCCTTTATTTACCTTAAACATTCAACTCAGACAGATATTTCAATGATTTGTAGACAAAATTTCAGATATTTCAAAAAATCTCATCAGCATTCAGCAACAAACAACAAATATTAACAAGATGGCATACAAACCAACCAAAGTACAGAGAAAACTATACCTTTTAACATTATCATATTTCTATCTTCAAATCTTGTGGGAGGTTCGCTTTTTCTAACACGAAATTTGTAATATACTTTCCGCTTCCAATTATGAGCTCAATTTTAAAACGTAAACACCAGAAATTCAGGAACTATCAAATTAACATACCATTAGTCAATTCTTCCCATAAATCTCATTAAAAGTAAATCATAATTTGGCAGTTAGGAAAAATGAAACTAAATCCTAAGTTTCGATGCACCACTAGTAGTATAACACCTATGTAAATAAGGTATTCTTTTCTGCAACTCTCAGACTTCATGATTTGAAGTATTCAAAGGAAAGATAATGTATGCTCATTTATTTTAATCAATACAAACAGAATTTCAACTTACACAGCATGCTCCAAGACTTATCCTATATAGTCAATATCTTAGATGACATTAAACAAAATTTGCATACCAACAATTAGACTTATTGAGAGCATAAAGAACAACATAGTACACATCATGCATATACAAATATGCACTTTTACTTCTATAATTTTTCCTTCTTTTTTCTTCTTTTTCCTAACACATTTTCAAGCTTAAAATGAAATCTTGTAGAAGCTAATTAATTGGAATTATTATTGTTTATGTCTAGGAGATCTTTGTGAGACATATCATCATTTTGAAGACTCATGACAGTCATCTCTCATTAAACCAGCTTCAGTTTACATCTTAATTCTTTGTGAATTACTATACTGACAGATAATTGGATCAGATAATCGGAAATGCGATTAGCCATTATCCCTTGTGAAAAAGCAAATAACCAATAATAAAATCAGTAGACAAGTACAAAACCTAGCTTATTGAAAGAGCTGAATGCAAAAAGAAGCAGACACCATTTAATTCTGGTGATGTATAATATTCTGCAAACCTATGGCTTTAGATTTCAAATAGGAATTAGTACTACATCTTAAGCAACTACACAACATGACAGCCATTTCTATTCTCAGTCTTATTTACAGTTGGCCAAGATACTCATCCAACACTTTTCAATGCCATTTTCATAGCACCAGAACATCTTCCAGATTAATATGGAGGTCTAACAAGGATAAGGTTTATTTGAGCTTAGAATCAAACAAAATTCGGCTTCGAAACTTGAATTTCCTATCATTCAGATGCTCAACCTTAAATTCGGATCTTTATATTTTTTGGTTTCAAAATGAATGCACTTAAAACCTAACCCATCAACAATTACAGTAGAAGCAACATGAAAGATTCAATTTTTACTCTTAATAGGCATCCTATGAAGCATAGATTTATAGCATCCTATGTGCGATTTATATCAAACCAAACCAAACCAAAACCATATTACAAACATAAGGATAAGCAATTATTAAGACAAACATAACCAGATTACAAACCCTAAAAATTGAAATCACCCTAACTCCGAATTCCTAATTTCAAAATGACACAAACCCTAAAAATAGAAATCGAGATAAGGGAAATCCAAAATGAAATCAAAGAACGAACAGAGGAATAAAAACGAATTGAAGAAGATTAAAAACACAAATCAAAAGAAGAAGGAGGAGGAAAACAAATTTTACTCACTGTATTGGTGCACTCAATCGGTGGCGGCGGCGGTGGTGGCGATTTACTCACTGTGTGCGTTTTGTTTACTGCATGCGTTTAGGAAAGAAGATTGGAGGTGGAGCTGGAGCTGGTGAGGTCGCTAGCTTCCTTATTTTCACTGTCTGCGAGAGAGAAGAACGAACACAGTGAGCGCTTTTACTTTTTTTTTTAATTTTAATATAAAACTATATTTAATTTACAAATATTAATAACTCAAAAGTCACTGTCAACCAATAAGCATTGAAGAATTGATTTCGTTATGCCGTGAAAGCTACGATTCCTAGCTTCACTTGGAATCGATTCTACAAGTTAGAATTGGTTTTCGTAAAGAAACCCAAACACAATGTAAAATAAGAGAATCCACTAAAGGTGCTCTCAAAAGCAATTCTAGCCAAACCCACCGCCAAACCAAACATAAGCTAAGACAAACAAAATAAGAATACAAACCCTAAAAATTGAAATCACCCGAATTCCCAATTCCTAATTTCCAAATGACACAAAGAGACAATGAAAACGAACCGAGGAATTAAAACGAATTGAAGAACATTGATAACAAAAAAGAAAATAAGAACAAGAAGGAGAAAAACCGATTTCAACATACAAGGGCTGCACAAACTTATTAATTCACTCAAATTGGTCCTGCATCAACACAAATTTTTACAATTTGGGATATTTAGGGTTTCTACAATCACTCAAATAAGTCTTGCATCAACACAAATTTCTCAATAAACAGTGACAATAACCCAAATTCTTTATGAACAGTCCTCAAAAATTAAACCATGATTTTTACCCAAATTGAACCCTAAAACAAAATCTGTTTAGAAAGAGAAAACAAGAGTACAGATTGCAAGTAACAGAATCGTGAATAAGGGAAAATATTCTTACACGTTTGGTTGCAAAAGCCCTCTAATTCGATGCCGGCGACAAGAATCGTCAAAAACCAATTCCGGTTGACAACAAATGAGAGGAAGAAGAACGTCCTGCATCAACGTCGAAGAAGAAGAACTTTAGCAGCGAGAGGAAGATGGGAGATACCGATTTGGGAGACAACGTTTGGGAGAGAAAAGAAGAACGCAGAGAAGAAGAACGCATAGAAGAAGAGTGCGATGCAGCGAGAGAGAGAGTGAGAGAGAGAGAGGTTTTTCTTTTCTTTTTAAAGTTAAACAGTTATTTAATTATAATTTAATTACAATGAAAATATAAATAAATAAATAAATAAATAAAATGGGAGATACGTATAACAAATATATCTGTATATTTGTCACCTAATTTGTAGCCTTTCGGGTACAAATAGCATTATTGATAAGAAAAGTTGCACAAATGACAAGGAATATAGGCATATTTGATGAGTTTAAATGATTATAGCTCTCTTTCCTTTATAGTTTTACATTATTTTTTGGGATAAGGAGTCATGAACTTTTTCCTGATAAGCAAAGTATTTTATTAATGGGAGCAGGGTCGGTCTTATGGGTGGTCTGTACTAGTGCATAGGGTCTCCGTCCAACAATTATTTTTAGGGCTCCAAATTTTTTTATGATAATATAATTTTGATTATTGACAATATTTTACTCCCTCCAATTTTTTTATAAGCAAAATGTGGTCAACAAAAGTTGATGTATTTTGTCTAGATCGTTCCTCTAAACATTTTAGTCAACATTGACCATATTTTAGTTAGGATAACTCTTTTAAAGTAGCTAGAAGATTGATATTAGTTTAAATTTGTAATGAGATGTTATTTACAATTTAAATAATGAAGTTTGAGTTTTTGATAATTTATTTGATAAATTTATAATTAGAGTCCTAATTTACCCTTAGTATTGTACAACCACTACCAAAAACTATTCGTTGGAAATAAAAATTAGGTAAAATCTGTTACAAAGTTGTCGGGAACAGTTTCTAACTAACAGATTGTTAGAAACAAAAACGAGTTTATTTCATACAAACTCCCTAACAACTAGATAACCAGTACACTATATATATATATACACACACACACACACACAGAGGACTGCGACCCGTACTACGCACCCTCTATCTAAGATAAGATCACATTCCGAGGGTGATTTAGGGGATAGAATATGGGTTAAATAAAACATTTAATGAAAAAAATCATAAACTAAATGGGGGATTAGGCGTTACACGTCCAATCAAATGAAGACATAAGTCGGTTGAATAAAGAATTTTGAGAAGAGAATAAAAAAAACAGTTTACACGTAGTCGGTGATAGTGGAGGTCGCGATTGTGAGTGAAGGTAAAAAGGGTTACGTAAGAGAAAACAAGAGGGGGACCTCCTCTTCAGACTCTTCAACCCGAACTACTTGTGACTGTAGTTTGTGAGGCAGAATCGTCCTTTATGTACTGCTTCAACATGCAACAGCGGATTAACTTTTCTATCTCGTTCTTTAGAGCGAAACAGTTTTCTGTATCATGTCCTCGAGCTTTCCGCGCTGGGTTTAACTCCTAAATTAGTCTGGTGTGCATGATTTCCTTTAGAATGGTTCGTCGTTTCTGGTTCAGTGGAGTTAACGGACCTCTGGCCGGACTGCTACGACGTTGCTGGGACTGGGGATCTCGACGTTGGCACACACTGCGGTGGAAGTCATCACCTTGAGGCCTTCTGTCCTGTCCCCGCTCCCATTCGTCTCGGTTGCGCTTCTCGGCATTGCTCTCTTCACCCTTCATGTAGGCTTCTACACGAGCCAGTATCACTTGCATGTTAGAGGCCGGTTTGTATGCAAGGGATTCATTGAATTTTCCACCTCGGAATCCATTGGTGAAGGAGTCATCGAATTGACATTGTTCTGGGTTATCCACGTTGACAGTGATATCACTGAAACGACCGAGGTAATCCCAGAGAACTTCATTGGGGCATTGACGTGTGTTGAAAAGTGTAGCAGTAGAGGCTTTTTGGTGCTTCCTATCTGAGAAATGCCGGATGAAATTTATGGTGAAATCGGCATAATTCGGAATGGATTGCCGAGGTAGACTCATATACCATCGAAGTGCTTCCCCCTTCATGGTCCCTGAGAACAACTTGCATTTCAAAGTTTCGTGTGCACCGATGATAGCCTTTTGCGTATCAAATGTTGTTAAATGTTCCTGTAGATCATTACGACCGTCATAGGGCTCCAGTGGTGGAGGTTTGAAGTTTGGTGGTACGGATCGCCATGATGGCATCTCATTAGTGGTTGGCTTTAGGCAACAAAGATAAAATCGTGGCTAGAAGTCAAAAAACCGTGGCCTGAACCTTAGGCCACAATTTTTTAGGCACTGTCTAGGTGGCCGTCGCCTATTCCTTTAGGCCACGGTTTTGGTACATTAGGCCACAAAATATTAAAACCGTCGCTATAATTATTAAAACGGGCCACAGTTTAGTAGTCTAGTTTCCTGCCACGGTTTTCAATTGGCCACACATAAATAAGAGCGGCCTCTATGTAACGTTCTCAAATGTTTGAGCATGATTTGGACCGAAAGAAATAATTGTTGCCAGGCATAGGACGGAAATGTAGTTATCTAATACCTTTTTATAAACAGTACAAATAAATACAATAGTATAATAATAATAAGATATGTGGGTAAGTGAATGTTATATAGTATTTTAATATAACTAATAGTTTACTCTAGAATAATCTAGTGTCAGAGATATTTCAAAAGGCACCCACTAATACAAAAGGGAGAAATCAATAGGCACACACCACAAGCTATCTCTAAAACACTACTCATAAAATTAGAAAATAAAGGAAACCAGCGAGAGGGAGCCACCGAGAGCGAGAGAATGAGATGAATGAAAAGGAAGGTTATGCAAATACCTCTAGCCATAAATTATCCAAGATTGGAAAAGGCAGCAACTTTGGCTATAGTAAAACCGTAATCTCCGTTCCATTTCAGTGAAGAAAAGTTTAAATAGGGAAAGAGATTGAACAGTTATGTTCTGGGGTGTACCAACAACACCAGGAGGTGCCAACAGAAAGGGATCAGCGGCCCATTCCCACTATGGCCGGCCCAAACGGCCCAAAGATGCTAGCCTTGCAGCGCAAGTTGCGCTCCTGGCCGTTGCGCTTATTTCGGCTAGGACGCTCACCTCCAACAGTATAAATACGCCATTCGCATGTGGCTTCAGGTACGTAATTCCTACCCTGTGATACCCTGCCCGTTAGCACACCTCTGACGAGAGCGTCGGAGTGTCTTTGCAGGTACCACCCGAGGTGCTCTCAAGGCCGGTCCCTATTCCTCATCAACGACCGAGCGTAGGAGCCACGAACAACATCTTCACTTCATTGGTCAGGTACGATCAATTGGCGACCACAGTGGGAGGCCCGAGCGCTATCCTACCTCGACTGTGGCTCCACCGAACATGGCCAGAAGAGACCGGCCACAATTCTCGCAATAAAGGCCGCCTAGATCGAATCTAGTAAGCTCGCGTTGCGAAAATCGTAAAACGCGTCGAACAAAGTCCGCTACGATAGCGCGCTCATCGAGGTCACAATCGAGATGTTTCAAACGAACTTCGCCTCCTTGCATTCGCATTAGTTCCTTGCATTACCCGCAAGTGCATCGTGAAACGCCGATTATCCATTCCAACCGCGCGATTCATCGCAATTCCTTCCAAAAGCAATATCGAATGCAATCTCGGCAACTCGTGGCGTGAACTCCACTTCGATGCAACGTCGGACGACACACACCGCCTTGATGTCGGCGATGTCGCACATCGTGATTTCTGTCCGAGGTCACTCGCCACCTATCTCGATCACTTCGTGAAAGATATGTTCCTAATTTCGGCGCTTTGCGAATGAAGGCACCATTGTTGACGTCGTCTACACGTCAAAGGTCAAGATGGTGAGCACGACTTCTGTTCAATTCGACGAAAAGGAACGATATATATGACCGAGGTTGGAGAGGCTGAATCCTTTCGCAGGAATCAAGATTCTGCACCAACAAGGGACCCAGGAAACTCTCCAATTTTAATTCATCGTCCCCACAATTGTGAATCGAAGGTACAAACCAAACTCGGTGGATCGAGTTTTCTCCATGGCAAGCTCGGCGTAAGATGAGTTCGACTTGGGTTTAGAGATGGTTTCAAAGTCACCCAAACCTCAACGCCGACGCCACGCCTTCTAACTGAGCCGCAGCGGCATGATAGCTCAAGCTTGGTTATTTCAAATGCAATGAAGAGTTGTTTCAAGAATGGTTAAAACTCTGCAGCTACCGATGTCAAGGACCTTGTTGCAAGCTCGGCTACGTCGACCTCGACGCCGACCTTGATACTTGATGCCGACTCCAAGCCATCAACTCTGTGCTTCCCAACACCAAACGAATGTGGCGTGGCTTGGCATCTCATACAAGTCCAACTTGCTGGATCGCAAGGAAATCCTCGCCAAGAGCCCTCAGTGCAAGGCGGCCGAGGACCGGTCCTAGAACAGGTACAACGACCTGCTCATCAACCGATTCCAGCCGAGCTGGCCGAGGTCCGATCGCACTTCTTTTTTCAAAGTCTCAGATTGAAGATTCCACACATGGTGCATGTCATTCAATACCGACATCGAAATCAACAAAGGCATTTGAGAGATACTCGTTGGTGAAGGGCCTCGTGTGCATCACCATTTCAGTCGATTGGGGGCCTGAGCGACGATTCCAAACTGATCTGTGCGAAGTCACTGCTCCGCTCCGAATCGAGATTCATAGGTCGGTTCTTCCCTTCAGCTTCCACCCGAGCCAGCCAACTATCAGCGAGTTCGGTTCGCCATCGCCATGCGACCGATGCAAGTTCAAAGACTCCTATCTCGAAAGTGAGGACGGCTACGAACTCGATATATGTTGCCGAGCCGGTGGTCGACACTATCACACGCCGAGATGTTTGCGCTTCACGAGGGGTAGAGAATTGGTGGGTCTCACAAAACATAGTTCGGTCTTCAATCTGCATAACGGCCGCTTCTTGAGCACATTACGACCATGCTTGTTGAGCGACCTAAGATGTTGGCCGACCTGAAGAGCATGGACAATCCAAAGACGCCTAAACGAATCAAAGCGCAAACGGAGCGGGAGGAATCTCGCCCTTAGTCTGCAGGCCGTAAATTTCGCACACGCTCATCCGATGGGGCGTGTGAGCTTGCATTGGAAAGCCGAGAAGCGAGCTACGCTTTTCATGTTAAACTCCAAGTCCGATTCGTAAGTTCTACACCCCTTTCTGGTCATCCAAGTAGGGCGCCCGGCCTACAAACGAAGAACGTAGGCCCCGAGCGGTCTACAATCGAGTGCCATCGAAATGGCCCAAGGGTCAGAAGGACCCACAAACAGAGTAGGCCCCGAGCGGTCTACAATCGAGTGCCATCGAAATGGCCCAAGGGTCAGAAGGACCCACAAACAAGCGTAGGCCCCGAGCGGTCTACAACGAGCGCCACCGAGTTGGCCCAATCGAGCGCCATCGAAATGGCCCAAGGGTCAGAAGGACCCACAAACAAGCGTAGGCCCCGGGCGGTCTACAACGAGTGCCACTAAGTTGGCCCAATCGAGCGCCATCGAAATGGCCCAAGGGTTAAGTAATAACCCACAAGCAATAGTAGACCGTCGAAACGATCTACATCGAGTTCTGTCGAACGACCCCGAAACGAGTGTCATCGAATGACCGAGGTCAAGCAATGACCCACTAATGAGCTTAGACATTTATTTTTTCTCTGCCTCGACTGTTTCTTTTGAGGTCGTGACGGCCTACTCTTTCTCTGCACATCGTTCTGATTTGAGGCAGAGGTACTGGCACCTCGTTGCCCCATCAAGATCCACTGAGACCGTGACTTCCTCGTCCTTTGTTGAGAAGAACCACGTCTTGAGGTGTACGGTAGATGAAACAGCCCCGAGCTTCCCCTCGGTCAGGCGGTCAATGATGCACTGATATGGGGACGGGCACAACAAGACCAAGAACCTTGTCTAGATTGTTTTCGATATTTCCTCGTCCCTGTGCTTTCCTTAGCTCAAGGTATGTAAAATGGTGACTAGTAATTACTACAATATCACCGAGAGTGTGTGGGCGCACTACAAGATGTGCCTAGGGGAGACCAGTGTGTTCACCAATTGGTGGCTTAGTGTTAAATACCTAGTCTTCCCTCGGACGCCGGATGACTACCTCTCCAAGTACCTCGACCGCCCTCATGCAATTAAAACCCCTTCAATGGCATTTGCTAGTACTAGCACTGCTCCTCCAGTTACCCAGAAGATGCCTACCTCCACAGTCTCTGCTCGGCGGCCTTCAACTCGGTCTTAGCCAGCCATTGAACCTTCTGGAGGTCGTGATTTGTACGATGACGACGATGGCCCTCTCATTTGTAGGCGGTCATAATCTCGTCGTGCTCCACCAGAGCATACCAGCAGTGAAGAGGGTTGTTGTGGTGGCAGAAGACATCCCTCGCCCTTTTAAGAAGTCCATGCAAACTGATCCCCTAGTACGGGGTGAGCTTCTGATTCTTGTTCAAGATTCTCCTTAGGCAACATGTACTCCTTCTGCCCCGCCTCCTCGACTAGATCTCAGATGAGTTACAACGCCTAGAGGATGCCCTTCAAAGAGAAATCATCACTGATCCTTCCCAGCTTTCAAGCCATCGGTCTCTGCCATTTGGGTTGGCGTATTCAGAGGATCTGCAGAAACAGGGGAAGAAAGTCCTGAAGGATATAGCCTACCGGCTACCAAAGATTTTTGAATACTTCTCGGCCTCCAAAGCTGCTCAAGACGCCGACCAACAATCCTTGGATCGTCTGAATTCCCTGCAGGCCGAGAAGAAGAAATATCTCACAACCTACAGCGAGAAGGAAGCGAAGCGTAGGTTCGCGTTAGCCGAGAAAGAAATGGCCAGGAACCGCATTGGGGAGATCGAGGCCTCTTTGTCAAAGCCCCGACAAGAACTACAAGCTTTGCACTGTCAGCAGGAGGATGCGGCGAACAAGCTTGGAAAGGCCGCCGAGGAACAGACCCGCCCACACCTCAGCAGTGGCAGCGTCCACATGCTCGGCAGTGGCAGTGTCCACACCTCGGCAGTGGCAGCGTCCACACCTCGGCAGTGGCAGTGTCCACATGCACTCAGTGGCAGTGTCCACATACTCGGCTGTGGCAGCGACCACATGCTCGGCTGTGGCAGCGTCGACACCTCGGCAGTGGCAGCGACCACATGCACTCAGTGGCAGTGTCCACATACTCGGCTGTGGTCGCGACCACATGCTCGGCTGTGGCAGCGTCCACACCTCGGCAGTGGCAGCGACCACATGCACTTAGTGGCAGTGTCCACATACTCGGCTGTGGCAGCGACCACATGCTCGGCTGTGGCATCGTCCACACCTCGGCAGTGGCAGCGACCACATACTCGGCTGTGGCAGCGTCCACACCTCGGCTGTGGCAGCCTCCACACCACATGAGTGGCAATGACCACATGCTCGGTTGCTCATCATGCCCCTGGCAGCAGAGCGACCGTAGGGTCACCGAGTTGGCCTATAACGATCATTACCGTCGAACGACCGACATCGAGCGCCGCCAAGTCGGCCCAAAACGAGTGTCATCAAACGACCCAAGGGTTAAGCAACAGATGTTTTCGAAAGACGTATTGGCTTACGATAGGCTTAGAGCGGCGCGCCGAAGGCTCAAACAAATGATCGACTCATGTCAATCGAAGATGCAGGTACACTAGCCCGAGAGGCAACGATTCAAGCCTCACCCGCCTTCTGCGACTCTAGGCTTGGGGAGCAACTGTTCTGGGGTGTACCAACAACACCAGGAGGTGCCAACGAAAGGGATCGCGCCCATTCCCACTATGACCGCCCAAACGGCCCAAACATGCTAGCCTTGCGGCGCAAGTTGCGCTCCTGGCCGTTGCGCTTATTTCGGCCAGGACGCTCACCTCCAACAGTATAAATACGCCATTCGCATGTGGCTTCGGGTACGTAATTCCTACCCTGTGATACCCTGCCCGTTAGCACACCTCTGACTAGAGCGTCAGAGTGTCTTTGCAGGTACCACCCGAGGTGCTCTCAAGGCCGGTCCCTATTCCTCATCAACGACCGAGCGTAGGAGCCACGAACAACATCTTCACTTCATTGGTCAGGTACGATCAAGTTCCATTTTGATTTGTTTGAAACTAAGAGAAGATACGTACATCTGTGGTGAGCTTCTTATTTGAGGTAAGAGGAATTCCGTTTCCTTGATTATGGAAATTTTTATGTTAGGTTTTGATTTTAGGAAGATTGGAATTTTAGATAAATTTCATATGAGTAGAGTAGTTACTTTGGAATACTAAGGGCCTGTTTGAAAGTGTTTTCTTTTTTAGTTTTTGAAAAGTGTTTTACAAATCAAATTTTGAAAACTATTTTTGAGAAAAAAAGAAAAAAAACTTGTTTGACAAATTGTTTTTATAAACTGTTTTAGAGATGAAAAAACTCAAAAACTTGTTTGGTTTAATTGTTTTCAAAATATGATTTAAGAACTAAAAAACTTAAAACTTGTTTGGTAACATTGTTTTCATTTTTCTTTTTTAATATCTTTTTTAACTTTGAATATAATTAGAAATTTTTTTAATGTAATATTTATTATATTTAATAATAACAATAAAATAAGAAATGCACAATATATTATTAGCTTAATTTCAAGATTATAATTAAAAACGAAGAAAATGTGAAAAGCGAAGAAATAGGGAAAAACGTCCATCAAGATTATAATTAAAAGATACGCACAATAAACTCTATAGCTATAAGTATGCATGACATAAACATCAAGTCAACTCAAATACCCTCTAAGATTCTCCGGTTGCACATAAGAAAATTTGAAATACAAATGGTTCTATTAATTGTTACGGTGTACCCACATCTCATCTCTAATATGATTCCGACATGCTGCCATTTCAGCTGCACCATCATCGGATAACCTTGCTAAGTTGTCATCATGTAAGTTTGTTCCTTCTATGTTAGGACCTTCATTCACCCTCTCCAATGCTAAAGGATCCATTTCTTCCCATACCCTAAATAATTCATCGATAAATTCCACTTTCGTATGTAATTATGTATAGCACAACATGCCGTTACTATAAGTCGCTGCTAGAAGGTTTATATTGAGGCATCAACTTCAAAATAGGAAACCTATTTTTAACACCCCAAAGCAACGCTCAATTGTCATTCTCAAAGGCGAGTGTGCAGTAGTTAAACAACTCTTCACGATTCTGGGTTGTCTACCTTGGCCTCTATATTCTTGTGCATGATACCTTTCACCCCTATAAGGGGAAGAAAGCCTCCTGTACATGGATAGCCAGAATCGACAAGATAGAATGAACCTTCATCAAATAAAGTATGTGTTAGCCACACTTTTTCATTTCATCATATGAATATAATTTCATTATATTATCACTCACCTTTAGGTGGCCAAGGAAATTTTGCCTCTGGATTTGTAATTGCATCCAAAAAAACTTTTGAATCATGGGCACTTCCTTCCCAACCCGAATACCTCTACATGCAATTTGTTTCTCAACAGGAACCCATGCACTTATATGTGTGCCATCAATTGCACCTATGCAATTCTACAATGCATAGCCCAAATAAAAGAATCATAACAAGATAATATGAATAAGCAAGCAAGACTTAAATTGGTTTCTATTAAAGAGGAGATCAACATGCATACCTTAAACCAAGGATAGTATTTTGGGTTATTCTTAATTCTTTCTGGCAATTCTGTAGACTCTTGCTTTATCAGCTCTTTTCCCAAACGACACACTGCCCTTAACACTTCCTTGAAATGACGAGAAATTGTTTCTATGGAATGTTGAAAGCGATTTGAAGCAACTCTATGACGAACATTATGGCCGACTATAAATAAAAATGTAGCAACCTTCTCTTCAACAAGAACATCCCTCGAGTCACTTAAGTAGTTCTTCCCTCTCAATTCATTACAAAAATTAAGAAAACATTCTTTTTGCATTCGAAACAATTCAAAACAACTTGTTTCAGATCCATTTAAAACTTCAGCAACAAACTCGCGACCAGAGAGTGAAGATGTAAGAACCTTTGCTTTTTCAAAGTATTTATGATGATAGTCATAAATGATATTAGCAACAATAAACTCCGCAAATTCATCATCACTTGCATCAGAAGAAAAATCACTTCTATCAATATCCATTGTAATTATAACTTTGTCATACAATTTCAATACAAAAACTTAAGTGAGGGACATTCATTGAAAGTGGAATATAGTCTTACTAAACCAGTTGTTGATCAATAGCCCAAATGGCATCCGTGCTTTTCATTTGGTAACGAAAACTATTTCGCTTATACAAATCTATGTGCATTCTATCAAATGACTCACCTCCCCTCCCAAAATTTCAAATTTTATTTTAATAAGACAAGGTTATGCAAAGATGTGTGAAAGAGAATAATGGATAGGAACATAATCAAGAAAAAGCAACAATACCAGCACACCAAATGATTGCACATCAACAATACCAACACACATACTTTCAGCCAAATAATCAAATAATGCAAATTAACAGCATAATCAATACTCTCAGCCAAATAATGCAAATTAACAGCATCAGGATCCAATATGCATCATTGTTTTTCCAAATACTTTACACCTTCAACAGGAACCAAACCCTTAAAATCACAAGATAGTACCAAATCTTTTAAAAGTGAGAAAACACAGAGCATATGCTCCACTTACTGATAATTCTTTTCTTTATTTGACTTACTAACCCTACCTTCAAATTATTTTAGCTTCAAATAGAGCATATACATGCTCATTGACGTAAATCTGATAATATATCATCCAATCCAATTCCCTCTAAACTACCAAAATTTGATAATACAAAATCTTATAATATTTAATCTAGTTCCCTCTGATACCCATTTCCTCTAATACCCATTTCCTCTAATACAAAACCAAATCCACCGAATACAACAATCCAATACAAAACCTGATAGTATTTCATCCAATCCACAAAAATCTGATAATATTTCATCCAATTCCCTCTAAACTACCCATTTCCTCTTAATACCCATTTCCTCTAATAAAAAACCCATAGCCTCTAACAGCCATTTCCTTCTCAACAGTAGTTCATCCAGTTCCGAATTATTCTCTCGAATTGAAATGCAATCCAATTTAAGAAACCAAATTCAAAAAAAAACATTTCCAACAATCACACATCAAACAAAAGAAGACACTCACCAAAGAGAAATCAGTAGCGAATTGCACGACCACAGAGGAGAACGGAACGGAGACGGCGAAACTCAAAGAACAACGCAGTGGCGGAGTAGAATGCCAATGGCGGAGCAGAACGACGTGGAGATGAAGAACAACTAGGGTTTTCTCGCACTGTTTCTTTTCTTCCTCTCTGTGAGCGATTTCACTTTTCCTCATATCTCATTTTCTTTTATTTTCGTTTTCATTCTTAATTACGTTTTTGCCATTAATGAAAAGTCACTATTTTCCGTGTTTTTTGTTTTTCCCAGTTTTTGGCAATTGAAAACAAAAAATGAAAACAAAAACTGCTTTTAGCTATTTTCATTTTTTTGTTCTAAAAACAACAAAATTGAAAACTGTTTTCAAAACAATTTTCAAAAAAACCTAACCAAACAAGTTTTTCTGTTTTTGAGATCTTAAAAATTAAAAAACAGTTTTTGAAAACTGAATCAAACAGGCTCTTAGAGTCTCTGAATGAAATTTATTAGGATCAAAGGGAAATAGAGTTAGATCATGGTGCAAGATTAGTATCTCAAATTATATTATAGATAGGGATTCACAAGTCGCTCTGTTTTATCCATATTAACTAAATGCTAATTTAGTCATCCTAATATAGATCCGGAGAATACATCCCATCGGTATCGGGTCCTCGAATCCTCTCTAAGCGGCTTAGGAAGTGGTGAGTAAATAATGAGGACTATAACAAGTCCTATATACTTCTTTTCACTCATTTTGGATTTATTTGATGGCATTATTAGCTTACGATTACTTGAAATGCTTTATTTTCTTGAGGGACATGATAGTATGATCATATAGTTTGCCCAATTTAAATACATGGATTTTGTGGAAGCATTTTAAGAATTGTTGATCGGTTATGGATTCATTTAATGTTATATTTATGACTGAGATATTTTTATATATATGACTTTATTTTATACGATTTGGGGTAACACTTTGTTGGAACACTGCATGCTAACAGCAGTATGTGTTAGCCTTGGTGCATCTTGATTTATCTTCAAGGCGGGGAGCCTATTGTTGATATTTCAAGGCGGGGAGCCTATTATTGATATTCGAGGCGGGGAACCTATTATTGTTGTTTCCAGGCGGGGAGCCTATTTCAGTTCTGCATATGTATTACCCCATTTACGACTTATACGATTTACTTATTTATGACTTTCATTGAAATCACTTTATGATCGGTATTATCGTGTCCCGCTTGTTATGCTCTTCATTATTTGCTCACTGAGTGGTGACTCACATCGTCTCTTTTATATGTTTCAGATTCCCAGGTTTGTGCTGAACCAAGCTCCTCTGCGAGAGTCTAGTCTATTTCTTTTTGGTGAGGCCCGTTTTGGTTTTGGAGGGTCACTGCATATTATACTATCTTTTGTTTCCATGTGTATTTGACTTGTACAAATCTTTAGAGGCTTTGTTGCATTATGGGGTTGTCTTATAGTAGTTACATGACACTCTGTTGGCCTCTCTGAGGACCGATCTATGTTGGTATTATGTGTTTTGATTATACAGGGATATATATTATTTTGGGATGTCCATATTTCAGTGGAAGTTCTGCCGAATTTTTGTTAGAAATTGCTTCGAAACATAGACTATTATAGGTTTAATATAATGAGTCTTCTTCAAATAGAATTTAGTTGCCGAGGCTTGCCAGATTAGTGTAGTCGTATCTGTGCGCCGGTCATGATCCCGTTTGGGTCGTGACACTATAAGTTTAAACCACGGATTAAAAACTGTTGTCTAATACGTTTAAGCTACGCTTTTCCAACGGTGGGAACCACTTTAAAACTACACTTTTTTAAGTTTGGCCTATAAGTTGTTTTTTATAAAATACTTCTTTACTACTTTTATTTAAATGTTATCATTCAAGACAATATTTTAATAATCATATCACATTTGTTTAGCACACAAAAAATAGACATCAATTTTTTAAATATAAACATTATATTGAAAAAAAGATTGACACAAAGTTAATATCATGCATTAAGCAACATTGTCAATTGTCATTAATAATCAAAATATAGAAACATAAACTGAATCCAAAAAATATAAAAAGTATGTTTCTTCATTAATTAAAATAAAATCCACATGATAATTTCCCTATGCTTGTAGCAACATTGATCTTCAAAATGCAAAAAAGTAGTTTTTTTTTCCACTTGCATCACATCACTCTTCAAAACCTTCAAGATCATCTTTCAAGATCTTCTTCAAAATCATTTCCAACCTATAAACATAAAATATTACAAAAGTTACATAACATTCAATAACATTAAACATTCTAAACACCTTCTACAATATCATATATCTTTTCAAGAGGAGGAGCATTAGTTGATGTACAAGAATGTGATACCAAATTGTTATCAATATTATATAGTGCTTCACTATTGCCATTTTCAAAAGCACACTGCATTAAGTTGTTGACAACTTCTTCACTTAAATTTGGATTTTGTTGCATCAACACATTTTTTAAAAGAGCATCATATGCTTGCATCTTCCTTTCCAAGGCTGTAATTTGACTAGAATATTGCTTCTTTACCGAAGCAATTTCTTCATTTTTCTTCATTATTGATGGAGTCATAGTTCTTCCATGGCAACACACTCTACCGGGCTTTTCTTTGCCAAGCAATAATTCGAATGCTTTTTTTGCATCTTCACTTGAAATTTCAATTGATTCTTCAAGAGTATCCTAATCCAAAGAATTTAAGCATTTATAGATGAATGCATGCCAATATATATGTGACAAACAAGTTCTATGTAAGACCAGACTATGAATCAAGTTTATATATGTAAATACTGCATCAGCTAGCTAGTAAACACATGAGATTCTAAATGGAAAGGACATTTTATTTACATATAGAATATGATACATAAAAGCACATGATTACCACCATACCAATTTTGTACAAATTCTAGCAGAATTTACTGGTCCAACACGATGCATGTACTTTTGCTTAGCCCTATTTTCTGCATTTTTTTGGCAAATTTTCTCCATGGAGAAAGAAATTAATTTCTGAAAATTAAATATAAATTTAAATTAATAAACAATGCTATTATCTTACTTGAATGGTTTCATTTGACCAATATGCCACCAATTTTTTTAAATGAGACTTAGATATGTACTTGGGATGGTGTTTTAACCTTTCCTTCATACTATTGTACTTCAAAAAGTGCTTTCTTTTCATCTTGCTTTTGTAGCTTCTCCAAGCATCATTTATGCGAGAAAACACAGCTTTCTGTCCTCTATCAGAAATAATGTACTTATCCTGAAGAAAAAAATTGTCATCAACCTTTGACAAATATTTGATCATTTCAAACAAATACGAAACTTTAGTTCTCATACATTGACATATTTCCATATACGATCCTCGTGATCTTTGAGCAAAGCTTTGAAGTTTGTGTAGATCAAGGGACAAAGCTCTGCATTCCTTTCTATAGTTCCAAGGAATTAGCTCAAGTTTGATATAGTTTTGTCATTGGGTCCAAATTGGTTCTCCATCCTCATCTAAAGTAACTTCTTGGCGATCTTCGCTAGTTCTTGCATGTATTTTTAAACACATTGTTGGTTGTAATACCCCAATTTTGTCCGTCTTCTTTTTGTCACTTGCTTTATTCAACTTGTTTTTCGAGATCACGCGATTACAAGTAGCTAGAATAGTGTCCTTTTTAATTTAAGCCAATTCCAATTATCCGTTTAATTAAACAGAAATACCGTTACTTAAGCTAGGCATGCGCGTGAATGATCGATCTTTTCGCGCATTCTTCAGTTTAATCTCAATATTGGGCCTAATCGAACCTAAGTGGGCTTATTTAAGTCACTTTTCTCACTATTGGGCTTATCATTTTGGCTTGGGCCCACAGACGTGGTTCCAAGTTAATTTTTAGCGTTTATCGTTTAACGGGCCTATTTTTTTTCTATTCGGGCCTCGTTCTAGCATGTTCATTTAGTTGGGCCCGATTCACTTTTGTATTTGGTCCAATTTCTTCTCTTCATTGTTTTTATTTTTTTCATTTAATTTATTTTTAGTAATATATATAGTCCAAAAATGGCAAAAAAATTTATTTAATTTTATTTACAACTTAGGAGTGTCCAAGAGTCCAGTATGTCCAAAAATAAAAAAAATAATAATACTAAAAATACAAAAAAATAGAATCCGAAAATACAAAAAATATAGCAAAACAAATGACAAATTAGGGTTCCCAATCGCTCTCTAAAAATTTCTTTGGAGTCTGCTGGGCTTGGATCCAAACCTGAAAAAGAGTCAAGGCCCGGTCAAAAATCATTAATGCAAAAACCTAATTTTTAGTATAAATAAGTAGTCAACCTTTAGTCTAAGGGAGAATCAGAGAAGGAGGAGCAACACAATTTTCGAGAAAGAAGTCACCAAAAAATAGATTAGGGTTTTACACTAAAACCCTAATCCTAAAACAATGTTCTTTTTTTCGTTTGAAATTCTGAAAAAAATATATCAGTAGCCACAGATCTATTAGCATCGCAAAAGCATCAGAGACAGTAACCTAATATCACACAGATCTATTCTTTACTTTCAGAAACCAGGTTGGTGCCCCTTTTATGTGACGTTTCCGAAAATATACAAGTATGTAAATATAACATTAGTTTAAATCCGATAACCAGATCTGTTTGTCCCTTTAGATGTATATAAAAAAACCGAAAATATAATTTGACCTAATGTAGATTTGCCATGCTTTTTGCTTACTTGGGTATTCATGTGCCAAACGTCATGTAAATAGAATGATTATTAGTGTTTCTTCCATGTTATCCTTTTACTGTCATGCATACGTCTAAAAAAAAAACTTAGGAATCACTTATTATTTATTTTTTATGTCTATGAGCAGATCTGAAATAATGAAACTGAACTCACAGTTTATTTTGAAAAAAACATAATTAAGATAAGACAAACAAGCACTTGATAGATTAATTTTTCTGAAAAATAAGAGGGTTCATTAACACCAAAGACAAAGAGGAGAAGAGAGGGGAACCGAAAATAATAGACCTGTCACAGAGAAGAGAGATTACAAACAAACACAAAAAACCAAACAACAAGTCAAGCTCAAGAGTGGAAAACAAATGGGGTAGAAAAGAATCAGACCAGAGAAAGCATAAAAAAAAGGGGGAATAGAGAAAAAAGCTTACTTCTGTCGTCTTCTCCGGCGTCGACGACCCTCTGGTTGTCTTCTCCGTCGAAGCTTCAACCTCTCCCAAAACCAAACCCACAGCCGCAAACCTACCCCCTGGCCGTCGAAATCGCCGGCGAAACCTCTCCCTCCACCATCACCGAGAACAACGCCGGCCAAAGGACGGTCGGACGTCGCTGTTCTTCCTCCTCTTCCCTCTCTTCACAAGCTCCCCTTCGCCTGAGATCACTCTCTCTCTCTCTCGCCGTGGAAACCTGCGAAATCTTCGCCGGAAATCTCTCCCTCTCTCTCGCGACGCCGCAGCTGGAAGGGAAGGAGTGGGATGTTGTTTTTAGGGTTTTGTTTTTTAGGTTTAGCTATTTATAGTGTCTCCTCTTACTATTTTATTTTTCATTTATTTTAATTATTCAGATTATTACCCACACCCCCTTGATTCATGCGCAAACCCCCTCCCCACTTAAGCCCAGTTTCGCTAATTGGGCCCTCCTATGCGAACTGGGTTTGCTTTTTACACCTCCTGTTTAGTTACACAACCCCCTGCGACTAATAGCACCCCCTTTTTGCAATTTCACCCTTTTTTTTCGTTTTTCTAATTCTTTTCAACTCAAATACTTTTCATTAGATCAAAAACTTTGTTAGTGGTCTTGCGAAGCCTTTGCTTGCATGATCATTAACAATGAGGACCTAGTGGTGATCACTCGGAGCCTTTGCTCAATTGATCATCATGAATGCCTAATTTTTCTAAAGACTTTCAATAAATCAAAAAAACTTTGTTAGTGGTCTTGCAAAACCTTTGCTTGCATGATAATTAACAATGAGGACCTCGTGGTGATCACTTGGAGCCTTTGCTCAATTGATCATCATGAATGCCTAATTTTTCTAAAGACTTTCAATAAATCAAAAAAACTTTGTTAGTGGTCTTGCGAAGCCTTTGCTTGCATGATTATTAACAATGAGGAACTAGTGGTTATCACTTGGAGCCTTTGCTCAATTGATCATCATGAATGCCTAATTTTTCTAAGAACTTTCAATAAATCAAAAAACTTTGTTAGTGGTCCTGTGAAGCCTTTGCTTGCATGATTATTAACAATGGAGTGCTAATGGTGGTCACTTGGAGCCTTCGCTCAATTGATCATCGTGAAAGCTCAGTTTTCACAATTAAACAAGATAAAAAATAAAAACCTTCCCAGAACTACGTAGCTTTGAATTCTCTATCGCACCGGGAGATACGTAGGAGCGGATCCCCTCCGTCAAGCACAACAAACCCAAAACATTTTTCCTTTCAAAAGCCAAACACTTTTCCCAAGATAAAACATTATCAAAACCAAAAACTAAGAACTACGTAGCTTTGAATTCTCCACCACATCGGGAGATACGTAGGAGCGAGCGGCTAACTCTCGTCAAGCGCCAAATTTAAGTATTTTCCAAATCAACACTTAAAACCACATGTTTAATTAAAGGTTCCCTTTCGGTAGAAATGAGGTGTGGGGTGCTAATACCTTCCCCATGCCTAACCGACCCCCGAACCCAAATCTTCCGATTTTCCAAAAGGCCATCCGCCTTCCAAAAAGGTTTTTTCTTCAATATTTTCTTTATAAAAAATATTGGTGGTGACTTCATTGTTCTAAAAGGTTGTAAACGAAGAAAAACCCCTCAGGGACTTTTTCGGGTGCAACAGCTGGCGACTTCCTTGGGGACTTTTCCTTTTTAGTGGGTCAAGCCTAATTAAATAAATGTGTGGTTTATATTATTAATTGATTTGGATACCTTGTTTGCTTCTATCCCTTTCGGTTTTCTTTTCTTTCTTATCATGTCGTATGCATGTGCATTTGTTTTCTTTTCTTCAATGTTTGTTTTTCCTTCCTCCTCTTTGCTTATGTGCTTAGTGCCCCCATGCATATTCCTCAATTCTATCATGTTCCCTCTTCTTGGCTCCCTTTCTTGAGGTAAGCGATGCACTTGTTTGTTGTTGAAACCCTTGGCTGGCTTATTTGATATTAAACCCTAGGGTAGACAACATGTTATTGTTTGCTTTTATGCGGACTGCTTGCGGGTTTTCATTTGCAGGTGGGGAAGGGTAGTTATTTCTAGGTGTCGTGCCCTCAACACACACTTCACACCCTATACTTGTGAGCATTGAGTGGGGCCTAAAACCCAAGGTCTGAACAAAAACCTAGGAGAGTGGAAACGATTAGTGACTGCCATTCGTAGACCTTTGTCTGTATGGCTCTCATGAAAGTTCCGCCCAAGAGTGCGCTTTGTCATGATGCCTCACACTCGGTAGCTTTCTACGATTGTGGGTGTCATCATGAGAGAGACTTTAGCTCTTGGTTGCCATTGTGAGGAAGTGATTAGAACTTACATGGGAGGATTACCCTTTTCGTCGACTTTAGACCCTAGGATTCCCACCCTTCGTAAGACACGGGGGCACGCCTTTGTTTGTTGCATTTAGCTTAAGCATTCGTTTTTCTCAAACTCCATTTCAAAAGTTGTAGAAAGTAATTTTTCTTTTCCCCTTAAACACCTACATGAGGTGGCACATGCAGCGTGTATCTTTGAAAATGTTCAAAGTACCACCAATAACCTCATTTTCTTACCATTTTTCCATGTAAATAACACATCATTTCGCATCCACCTCATTTCGAATTAACATCATTCTACACCATTGCATTTGCATCTAACAAAATTTTGAAAACTTTCGTCATTTGCATTCTTCATGCATTCTGCACCATTGCATTTGCATTCTGCACCATTGCATTTGCCTTTTGATTCCATGTTGCTTCTTACACCGAACCTTGTCATAGGTGTGTAAGAAGCAACATGGAATCAAAAGGCAAAACCATTCAATTCGAGGTTCCCCATTGTAAAGAAGATTGATGTAACTAGTTTGAAGGAGTATGCTTCCCTATTAGGTCCTATTGAGCTTGGTCCTTCGACAAGACTTATGGGAACATCCGCAAAGTTATTACTGATTAGAAGTACAAGAGAGTGACATCACGCCGCCTAAGTTGGTTCTATGATTCAGAGGTTAGGTGTTTTCTTTTCAAGAACTTCCAAATGGCGCCTACCACTAGAGAGTATGAGAAGATTATGGGTTTTGATTGCTCGGAGGTTAGACCTTACCAAGATCGAGAGGCGATGATTATTCGGATGAGAAGTTTGCTTCCTTGTTACAAATCGGTGTAGAAGAAGTGCGGTCCCACAAAGTTGAGCGTAACAAGATATCTGGGTTTCTCGTGGAGTACTTTGAGAGTTTGATGGCTAGTCATGCGCAAGATCAAAGGATTGGGTTTCTTTCAAGCAAGTACTAGCTTTGACCATCTTCGGCGTTGTTCTTTTCCCGAGTTGAGAAACATATAGATGAAACCGCTGTTGGTGTGTTCCTAGCTTTCAAGAGTGCAAAAGTCCCATCAATTCGGTTCTCGCTATTCTCGCCGAGACCTATCGTGCCTTCACTCGCCATCATGAGTTCCGGAAAGGATAAGATGTGTTGTTCCTTCCCTGTGCTATACGCTTGGTTGATCAATCATGTGTGCATTAACAAAAGTGATGTTGGGGATTTGCTATCCTATGCCTTGGGTTGTAATCCGAAGACTATGAGCCCTCGAGAGTGGAAGGATACTTTTAAGAACCTCGATGCTCTTCAAATTCGATGGTTCTCACACAAGTGTTGGGAGGATAAACCCTCAGTGATATTCCAATGTGGCAGTTTCCAGAATGTTCCTCTCATGGGAACACAAGGATGCATCAATTATAACTCATCTTTGGCCTTGAGACAACTCGGGTACCCTATGCGGGACTCACCCTCCGAAGCTATGTTGTTAGACGAGGACTTACTTCGGCGAGTCTTGCAAGCTTGGGAAACTGTAGTGCGGAGAGACAAAGGCGAGTTATCTAAAAGGACCACTGCTATCTCCTTCACTCAATGGCTCGAAAAGAGGATTAAGGAAACTCGATCATCCAACCAAAAGGGGTCATCACTTGAAGAGCTAGAAGAGGCTAAGTTGGCGTTATCTAAAGTGGAAGAAGAGAAAAGGGCCTTGCAAAACAGATTGGGAAAAGTGATGCAAGACAAGCGGAAGCTAGAGAATGAAAATGCTCTTCAAGCCGCAGCTATTGAAGCAGCCAATAGGAAACTTGAAATAGAAGAAGAAAGCAAGAGGGAAATTCAGAAACATTTGAAAGGTGCTAAAGAGGAAGTAAAGAGGTGCGCCTCAAAGATGAATGAAGCTATGGAAGAAGCATGTGAATGGAAGGAACTATATGACAAGTCATAGAAGAATGAGAAAATGGTCAGAGATGCACTAGCTAAGTCAAGAAAATAATTCCAAGTGATGAAGTCCGATTTGGGGAACCAAATGGAAAGCATCAGGCAAGATAGAGAGTCTATCATAGGGATCTTGAAAGAGTATACCAACAAGCTTTAGGGTTTGAACAAGGAAGGTCGGAGGAATTGAAGAGGAATCTCAGATGCCTAAGGGAATCTTATGAGCAAGTGCAAGTAGAAAGCCAGTATTGGGAGCAACGTTTCATGGCCTTAATTGGCAGAATAGAGGACCAAGAGATTGTCAAGGAGCTAAGGGATGAGATTCAGCTTTGGAGGAGTAAATTTTCAAAGCTAGCAGGGCTAGCTAACCAAGCTGTGAGGGATGTTCCCAAGAAGCTAAGAAAAGCTGAAGCAGAAATAAATCCTTTCAACACTCCGGCCAAGGTGTATGAGTTTGTCGAGTACTGCAAGATTCTAACAGAAGAACTCATGGAGAAAGCCAAAGGGGCAGCCGAAAGCAAGAAGAGAAAGAGGAAGGAGAAATTGAAAGCTATATGCCTTTGAATTTCACTTTAGAGCATTGTAATAATCCTTAGGAAATTGTAAACTTTCTCTAAAAGTTGTAATTTTCTTTGGAATATGGTACTTTTCTGTCGAAAACATTGTTTTCAGAATATTGTATTTTTCCTTCGAGTTTGAAGTTGTAGTATTCTATCCTTTCGAATGAAGTGTGCTTGTTTTGCCTATTGCTTCCAACCTCGTTGCCTAGAGCTTTAAACTTACACGCCTATGACAAAGCGAGTTGCATTACGATTCCCGGCACCAAAACAAACATAAAATCATACATATCGCATTGCATTGCATTCATTTTTTCGTTCTTGTGTTCATAATCGTGTTTCGTCAACAGAAAATCAGGCAAGCTGGTTAGACATCACTATTTGACGCGTGCAAGCAAGGAACATGGGCAACAATCAAGGTGATGCTGATCAGGGAAATCCACCGCCACATCAGAATGACGGAATTCCAGGAGGTCCGAATCCTAATGGTCAGGGTCAGCAGGGTCAGAATCAAGGGAATCAAGTCCTTCAAGCTGAGATGGAAGTCATAAAAGCTCAAAGGGCAGAGGTCATAAGAGTGCTGAGTGCCTTAAGAAATCTTTGATGCAGTGAAGCTCTGCTGCTTTGGGGTGAACAATCCTCCTCCCCCTCCTGGGTCTGGGATCCCTCAAGCCCTTCAAGCAGTGCAATGGCCTCTCACTAGGCTATACGCCTCCTGCTGCTGATACAAATCCTGGAGGAAATCCTTCAAGAACCGCGGGGCAAGCTCAGCCTGACGTGGTTGTGAATGAAGTTGGAACGGGGACGCCTCAAGCCCGTTGATTCGATCCCAATCCTTTCGCTCCAGGAACTCCGGCGGGTTTCAATTGGCCAATAACGGTCCATCCCCAAGTTCAGGGACCAATTCCTGGGGATACCACTCACTCACGTGACCCACACGTGAACCCAGCCGTAGTGTCGATGAGTAATCCTCATTACGGTGTGAATGGTTTCCCTCGAATCACCCTAACAAAACTAGAAGTCGATGTCGGATGCTAGAAGAGAGATTAAGAGCTGTTGAAGGAGTAGGTTCATGGGCCAGAAATGCCCATGAGCTGTGTTTGGTCCCTAATCTAGTCTAGCCTCCCAAATTCAAAGCACCAACTTTTGACAAATACAGAGGGACGACTTGCCCAGTCGGTCATGTGACAATGCACTCATTGGAAAATGATCGCCATGCCCGTGATGATAACCTGATGATGCATTGCTTTCAGGAAAGTTTAGCTGGAGCTCCCCTTGACTGGTACATGCAGTTGGAGCCGACCAATATCCTCTGCTGGAAGGACATGGCGGATGCTTTTATGCGTCAATACCAGTATAACAATGATTTGGCTCCGGATAGGACTCAACTAGAATGCATGTCTAAGAAGGATAATGAGTCGTCCAAGGAGTACGCTCAGAGGTGGAGGAACCTCGCTTCTCAAGTAAAACCCCCTCTACTGGACAAAGAAATGGTCCACATTGTTTATGGAAACCCTTCCTGCGGTGTATTATGATAGGTTGGTTGGCAGCGTAGCCTCGAATTTCTCTGAAATGGTCGTCACAGGAGAAAGAGTAGAGAACGGCATGCGCGTGGAAGAGAATAGCTCATGGCCCAACACCTCATTCCACTCATAAAAGCCTTTTAGGCCCCCACAAGAAGAAAGAGGTGAAGCCAATGCAATTGTCGGAGCCAGTGGTCCATCACACAACAATCCTCTGCAAGCTATTCCATTTCCTTCTCAAGCACCACCTGCACAACCATTTCAGTCAAACCACCAGTACCGGAACTAAAGTGAAAGGAAGCATGTCGTCTTCGATCCTATTCCCATGTCCTACACGGACTTGTTCAATTATCTCATCGCCAATAAAATAATCAACACTCGTCAAATGAAGCCATACCAGCCTCCCTATCCCAGAGGATATAATGCAAATGCTACCTGCGCCTTTCATTCCGGAGCAGTGGGTCATGTGGTGGAGGATTGTAAGGCATTCAAGTACGTGGTGCAAGACCTGATTGACACAAAGAGCATATCATTTCAGCAACCCAATGTAACCACCAATCCGTTGCCAGGACACAGATGATCTTCTGCCAACGCCATTGACGATCAGGGTGGTTAGTGTTTGATTAGAGAGGTTGATTGCATTCAGATGCCTCTGGATGTCATCCATGCTGAATTATGCCGTCTTGGTGTTATCAAAGAGGGGTGTGCTAGGAAAGACACTTGTGATAATCCTCGTTGTATTGGGACATGTGAAGGCTTTAAACCAATTCTCCAAGATCTCTTAGATAGACACCTGGTCCAAGTGGGAACTCGGGAAAAGGAAGAAAGTGTATCCACCTTGCAATCAGGCAACAGAGGCTTCAAGAGACCGATTGAAATCCCCTGTAGTCTGAATTCCATCCCAGCTGTGATGAGATATTCGACTATTGTTATTCCAGTACCCGCCGCTACCCCTAGTAGAGAGTGTAACACCCCCTTACTTTTAATACTTTAATTTATAAAATCAGAGTTCAAAAATCATTTTTCTTTTCAAAGATACATTCTCAAGGGAATGCTACGTTTCTCAAACATCGCTTTCACTTAGCCAATAATACTTTTCATTAATAAAATATAATTGCGTGATACATAGCACGACTTAAATGGGGCGAACCCTCAAATTCTAATACATCAATCTATTACAGTTCAACACTAAACTTAAACAGCTAATAGACTACCCGGCTTCCCAGTTTGACGTCACAGAGCAAGACGCCACAACTAGGCTGAGGAAAGAAAGGACCTTCACTCAGGATCACCTGCACATCACCTGTTTGTCACCACGAGAGCAGGCAACATAAAAATGCTAGGGTGAGTCTCTTTTCATAAATAATAAAATGTATGATAAACATTATGCTAGAGAAAACACCTAGAAACACCAGAACAACTCGGCTCACACAGCAACACACTCTAACTCAGGAATAATCAGGGACATCACCAAAATCATGTGGCCTACCACAACACCAAAATCAACAACGTAATTCACATGAGTTATGCATGCAATGCAATGCAACCCCCTCCAGGGTATAATGCATGAGGATCCATCTCTTTTAAGCCACTCAGGCATATCCGTCGCTAGTGATACTCGGGCCAAGTCTTTACGACGAGACCAAGTCTATAACCGTCGTCGATGCATATGAATTCATGAGACTCAATGAACAAATGCATTCACTCAGAATAAACAACTCTTTTGTGCAAACCGCACCGTCGCCTTACGTTGCCTAGTCCTCTTAGACAACAACCATAGCACAAAGGCTATTTGCCCACTCACAGGGCACCTTAGCTCCTCAGGCCGTGATCCACTCCATCACTACGAAGGCCTCACAACGCTTAGGGCCCGAACCATCACATAGGACTAAACCGGACTATGCCAATTCGTCCCTTAAACGACTCTTGACGCTTAACGTCACTCACGGTGGCGCGCTAACAACTCTCTGTTGTTATCGTCACAAATAGGTCACCTCGGCACTCTCGGTCACCTCGGCACCTTTACTCTTCTCGGTATGCTCACTCGTCACCTCGGACGCTAAGGCGATGTAGTATCGCTACCCATTACGTCACCGATACTCTCGACTCGGTGGCACCTCACTGGCATTCCACTCGTAAAGGTCTCCACCTCGTCCGGAACCTCACGCCTAGGATCTCTTCTAGGCTTCTCGACTACACCTTCACCTCATCTCGCCTCACGTAACGCCTATTGTCCTCGACTAGACACCACGCGTCCACTTCGTCCCATCTCACGCCTAGACTTAACGTATCATTGCGTAACTCTCACGCCGACTCCGCCTCATCCGAGCTCACACCATCTCGCCACTATACTCGCTTTCGCCTCTCGCCTAAGTCCACACCCTATCTCGGCACTCTCGCACCTCTGTATAACATGTTACAAGTCGACTCCTTCACCTCGGCTATCTTACGCAGACTTGCCTATGCCTCTACGTCTTGACCCAAACACCTCGGCATAACCATGTTATACCTCAACTACTACGACGACACTGCGATCGGGTTCTAATCACACCTACGCACCTTCGTCCATCAAGTACACTTCAACTCGTCCTCTTCAAGCCTAGGAACTACGCTTTAACACTTACGTCGTCGCGTTAACCTTCATGCACTTCAAAGACCACCCTTAGGCATACTTAAATCTACACCTTGACACCTTACTTAGGTCACCTCACCTAAGTCACAACCCTTCACCTCACCTCTGCACTCCTCACTTAGCCATTTACACACCTCTACTACATATTTTGACCCCACACATACTACGTCGCACGCATATTACACTTCAACACACCTACCCTCTCGACACACACCTACTTTAACGCCCATTTCCTTCCAAGCACACACCTACAGCGCACACACACTCACCGCGCACACCCTCCTCTGGTTCTCACACTATGATCAACTTACGCACCACTATTACATACTCATACCTTCAAAACTAATCCAACACTTCTCAATAACACCACGAAGGAGACAAAATTTCCGACACCGACACCAACTCACCGGGAACTCTACGCAAATGACAACACAAACAACAACTCACTTTGGACCGAGTGTTCCTCGGCTCCCACTCCTCTCCTTGGTCTCTCACACGACCAACTCATTACAAACACCATAGCTTCACCAAAGTGAAGTAACGCAAACAAAATACACATCAAACACACTACACAACTCAGAAACCAATACTAGATTCTGACTCACACACAACACACATCATATATATTATTATGGATGAAAGAGAGAGTCCCCTAACCTTTAATGAAGTAAACGAGTACTCTCCCCACCAATAATCACCAACAATCCTAGCTCTTCTCCTCGGATTGGAGCTCTTCTACGCCCAGATTCCCTTCTTCTTCTCTCTAGAGTCACTATTCCACCTAACACTCTCCTTCTCTTACTTTACCTTTGATCTTGATATTTTTGTTGGAATGAATTCTCATTCTACGGTTACCTCCTTTAAGCCATGCGCAATGGGCTTCAAGGAGCATTGGGCCTCTTAATAACTCATGGGCCTCTAACCTCACCTTCTCCATTACTTAAATGCCTTCTAAATAAAATAAACACTCTACATTACTCACTTAGCTCAACTAAAATGTTGTAAACCTTAAATAACCCAATTAAATAAATAATTGAATTAATTTGGGGTGTTACAACTCTCCCCCACTTAGAACATTTTCGTCCTCGAAAATTTAGCTAATATAAACTTAGTTATGCTCTATCTAGTTCATACCCGAGGTTACATCTGACCCTACTCAATGACAACAAGCATAATTCACAGCGAGGTCCCTGTCGAATTGACAAGAGACACAGAAAGCACACCAAGCAATACAAGACTCAAGGTTCACAGCATTTCGACCTTAATAAGACAAGGAATAGCATCGGTATTGACAATAAATTCTAACAGATTACCCTTAACGAAACGCTTACGTTTCGTCACGTCTAAACGACGACACTTAAACTCCAATACCTCCACATCTCAACCCATACACCTCGGTTCATCTTAGGGACAGCACCTTATCACTATTCAACTCGGCTACTACTCCTTGGTCACTCGTAACGACATCACCTCGCCATTTCACCTTTTGTTGCTGGCTACAACTGACACCACTCTTCTTCGTACAGCGCCCTTGCGCCTAGAGTTTTCTCAAACACCTTTTGGATCCTCAAAATCTCACCTAATTTATTCGAACACCCTTACCCTACCATTAGGAAACCACACTATAGCAATTACTTAATGTACAAATGTTCATCTCTTACATTAATCTATATCCAAGCTACAAATAATATCCTCCTCATCCCTTCATCCTATTTCTCATACTGGGTTTTAATCCTTTAATCATCCAAAGTTACACTTAGGTATCTATACTTCATCATATACTTACAGTTCTATGACCATCTACTCTCCTCGGCACATAGCCACGACACCTTGCCTCAAGATTAAAAGCAGATTTGGCGCACAAAGAATGGGGCTCCACCAGACGCAACACGTGCGGCTTAGGCACGGCATGGCGCCCGCTTCTCTGCGCCAAGACTTCGCTAGCACACACGCACGGCTACCCAACTCGGCACTCCAAGACAAAGTGCGCGCGCAACACGCCACTAAAAACAAAACGCAAGGGGCATGCCATACTCGGCGCCCATTGCCTTACACGCCACGAGACACACACTCACTCCTCTTCACCTCACCTCGGTATCCTCTTACCTACTTCTCGACGACATTAACTGCCCATACATACACTTCACATCAATACATCCATAACTCTACAACACTAGATTCGACATGCTTAAACTACACATACTTATAGTGCTACTCATTTATAGTTCAACATCCTTAATACCTCTTAACCTCGACAGTACATACCTCGACCAGTATACACTTCACTTAGATATCTACAAGTCGACTGTACGCTTAAACTCAGACACCCTTACACTATGTCAGTCACTATCTCTATGACTACGCACAACTCACCGAGCTCATCGCTACCAACAGTGGTGGACTTCAACGCCACTTAAATCAACGGCACTACGGCCAAACTAAAACTCACCAACACTTAGGGACCCATGCGTCACCTAAGGACCAAACCACTTCGCCTAAGGATCAACCATTTCCTTGAAGGCTACCCCCACTTCTCGGCCACACACCTAAACAGACCAAGTCTTCTCACTACGAGAATGCCTGAAGGCAACCCCAAACACCACGAGTACAACACGTAAAAACGAGGTCATAGACCCCAACACTCGCCACACCCCTTTTGAACCTCACCACCTAAACACATCATCACTCACAGCTCTAAAGCTGACTTCGCACCTCAGACATAGCCCCATGGTTATCGTCCAACCCTCCACTCAATACTCTCACAATCGTAGTTCTCACGCTATCTCAACGCCTCACACTAAACGTAGTGGACTAAATAAATACTACGAGGACTACAACGTCACCTAGGACTAAAACGGACTATCCTATTTCAACCACTTAAGCTTTCTCAACACCCAACAGCACTCCTAGTTACGCCTGGCAGCGCCTTGCGCGACTGTGGTTTCGAACGGAACCTCGGCACCATCCTCTGGCACCTCAGCATACGCATCACTCACCTTAGTCTTAACACAACTGGGTTACACTACTTCGATTCACCCTCAATCACCTCAGATCACCACCTCGGCTACGCCTCCACTTAGGCGCGCACTACACTTTCAATGGCGCCCTTGCGCCTGACCTCGGTTTCCTAGTTACTTCACTTAGGCAACCCATCCTTCCTCACTTCTCTGCCACTCGCCTCAGTTCACTGAGGAACAAACCCATCTTCATCCACCTCGGCAACCACGAGTCAACTCTCATATGGGGTCTAAGCCACACCTACACCTCATCATCATTTACCTCGGTTTCTACCTTGCTTTGCCTCGGCTATACTCACCACAATACCTCGGTTCTCTACTGCGCGACAAGTTAAGCTTCACTACACTTACTATTCAACAAGACCTAAACCTCAAGTACACTAAGTACTAGGACATCAATATATTACATCTCAAAAACTAAGTCAAAAGACTACTACTCTACATCATATTTCAAAGGTGTTACACTACCATACTTTTAAGAACAAATTTTCTACCTTAGGCTTTCCAGAAACCATATCTCTAAACTTTTTCCAAAAAGGCATGCTCTATTTTCTTTGCATGAACTTCAAACACAAAGTGTCAATCCTTATTTTGACATCTCCCTACTATCAACCGCCAAATCAAACTCAAACATCCATAAGGCACCTATTTATCTAAAAATTAATAGTCAATCAAACTTGCACACACCACTCAATCAATCAAGTTGTAATTAGTACATATTCAAAATTTATAATAATTACGAGTTATTGTCACCTCTTTAATTGGGAACGAGTTATCGGGGTGATCAGTCCCTCCTACTCACGCATCCAATTTAGTTAAGGTCACAAAACTACGTCCTTTCAAAAGTTACACCTTTCACATTGAAGGACTTTTAACGCAGTCCAGAGTACGAAGGCGTCGTCACGACTCCTACTCCTTTGACGTCGTTAAAATACTCTTCTAATCTCACATACCTCACTTAATACAAACAACAGTCACAAGCAACTACAAGCATGCTACAATCAGCAGCTGCAAACAACCAAACAAAATCTACAACAAGGTCTCTGTTGGAGATCGACAAGGGATCTCTGAGACACTACGACTGGACAAACTTGGCCGGACAGACCGAACTTTTGCTCTGATACCAGATTACAAACAGGTTTCTTCTTGAGTGGAGGAATCAGATAGTAAGCCTTTGTACCATGACATCAAGCAGTACATCACAAACAGAGAGTATCCTCCCAGAGCTACAGAGAATGACAAGAGAACACTCAGGAGACTATCAGCAGGTTTCTTCTTGAGTGGAGACGTCCTTTACAAGAGAAACCATGACTTGGTACTCCTCAGGTGTGTAACTAAAGAAGAGTCAGTCAAGATTATGCGAGATGTTCAAGAGGATTCATTTGGGGTTCATTCCAGCGGGCACACAATGGCTAGAAAAATCCTGAGAGCTGGTTACTATTGGTTGCAGATGGAGTCGATCACTGATTTTGTGAGAAGATGCCATAAATGTCAAATCTATGCAGATCACACCCATGTACCTCCGACTTCTCTGAATGTCTTGAGTGCACCATGGCCATTCTCAATGTGGGGCATGGACATCATTGGTCCCATTGAACCCAAAGCTTCAAATGGTCACCGTTTCATTTTGGTTGCTATTGACTACTTCACTAAGTGGGTGGAGGTTGCTTCTTATCCCAATGTAACAAGCTCAGTGATTGCTAAGTTCATTAAGAAAGATTTGGTTTGCCGCTACGGCCTTCCAAACAAGATTATCACAGACAACGACAGTAATTTGAACAGCAGAATGATGAAGGACTTGTGTGAAGACTTCAAAATACAGCATCACAATTCTTCTCCTTACCGCCCAAAGATGAATGGGGCAGTTGAGGCAGCTAACAAGAACATCAAGAAGATTGTGCAAAAGATGGTGGTAACACACAAGGACTGGCATGAAATGATCCACAAAACTTGATCCACAAAAAATGGTGGTAACACACAAAACTTGATGAAGCAGAATGGGTTCAGTCCCGTCTTGACCAGTTGAACCTCATTGACGAAAAACGGGTAGCCGCGATGTGTCATGGACAGTTGTACCAACAGAGGATGATAAGGGATTTTGACAAAAGAGTTCGTCCTCGTGAATTCCAAGAGGGAGATCTTGTACTCAAGCAGATCTAGCCGATCCAGACGGACCCCAGGGGAAAATGGACTCCCAAATATGAAGGACCTTATGTGGTGAAGAAGGCATTCTCAGGAGGAGCTTTAATCCTGGCGAACATGGACGGAGATGAGATTCCAAATCCGGTGAACTCAGATGTGGTCAAGAAGTATTATGCCTAGAAAAATAGACCAAAAAAGAGAAAGATAAGCCAAGGAAAAATCAGCTCGCTAGGTCAAAACCCGCAAAGGCGGCCTAGGCAAAATCGTGAGCGACCAGGTGGATTGAAAACCCGCAGCGGCGATCCAGCAAAAATTAGGGTCGAAAACTTGGACTTGAGAAAGAAAGGCAATCAGACTCCCAAAGGTTTGGATAAGAGGGTGATCGAGTTATGAGTATGGACGGCGCAACACTGTTACTTTAGAGATGAAATCACGAGATCTGCTCCTTTCTCTTGTATTTTCTCAGTTTAAAAGAAAGATTGCAATGCACTTTCAATTGGCGTGACTTTCTGCACGTCCAATTTCTATATCAATAAAAGTCCAAGTTTTCTTTCATATATGTGCTTTTCGTGTCTCTGCTTTCATCTATTCAGTTTCTATCAAAATAATAACTTTTATGATTGATGAAACTGATTTGCGAAACATGTGCACATTCAGAGCATTACAGGATCATTGCGAAATCTTTGAAAAATACAGAAAGAAATGATTTCCCAAGTGAATAAAATTGCAAAAAACAGTAGTGACGAACCAGTGCGCAATCCTCGCGTGATCATCGTCCTAGGACAGCCTCCGTCCGGCAGATCGATTTAACCAGCAAAAAAGAGTGCCGAAGAAAAAACAAATAAGCAGAAAAAAGAAGGCTGCTTAAAGTAAACAAACAGAATAAACAAAAAAAAAACAAGAAAAATCACAGAAGACGGGACATAAAAGAACACAACATCTTCATATCATTCATCATTCTCATATCATCCATACCATTCATCATTCTCATATCATCCATACCATTCATCACTCCATGGCATCAAACAGTACATTACGCTTTCAAATTCGCATCTCAGAAGAGCGAAAGAATAACAAAAGAAAAGAAGAGAATGAAAAATCAAACAGAAGAAGCATCCCACCAAAATCAATCATTGCATTCATATGCACCCAAATACCCAAGTGCATGCATTTCATGCACCATTCAAGAGAAAAGTTACTTCGGACCAGAGAGTCCCAAAAGTCTCATTTTTAGAAAATCACCATCAACCCTGAGTTAGTACACTCCATCAACCCTGGGTTAGTAAACTCCATCAACCCAGAGTTAGTAAACTCCATCAACACAGAGTTAGTGAACTCCCACCGAGTTAGTGAACTCCTTCCATAGATCACAACATCGTGTACGAGCGCGCGATGGATCCATCCGACTTCGTTAAGTCCATTGATCAAATCAGTTCCGGACCTAATATTGATCGGCCTCTCGAAAAGGCCACCCCTAGAGCTAGAACTCGACAAGAGTCCGTTAGAAGGATTTAGGCAACCTCCGAATTCCCAATTTACCGCTTTTCCCAATTTATTGCTTTCCCGTTAATGCGACAAGTGTTAACCTCCTCTCTCAAAAAGAAAATAACAAAAAGAAAATTTCAACTTTTCTGACGCGGACAAAATTAGTATTATTTCTATATCTTTATTTCCATTTCACCAACAAATATGAAAAGGCCAATTCATATTTCTTGGCGAAATGTGAAATAAAGAGGGGCAGCTGTAATACCCCAATTTTGTCTGTCTTCTTTTTGTCACTTGCTTTATTCAACTTGTTTTTCGAGATCACGCGATTACAAGTAGCTAGAATAGTGTCCTTTTTAATTTAAGCCAATTCCAATTATCCGTTTAATTAAACCGAAATACCGTTACTTATGCTAGGCATGCGCGTGAATGATCGATCTTTTCGCGCATTCTTCAGTTTAATCTCGATATTTGGGCCTAATCGAACCTAAGTGGGCTTATTTAAGTCACTTTTATCACTATTGGGCTTATCATTTTGGCTTGGGCCCACAGACGTGGTTCCAAGTTAATTTTTAGCGTTTATCGTTTAACGGGCCTATTTTTTTTCTATTCGGGTCTCGTTCTAGCATGTTCATTTAGTTGGGCCCGATTCACTTTTGTATTTGGTCCAATTTCTTCTCTTCATTATTTTTATTTTTTTCATTTAATTTATTTTGAGTAATATATATAGTCCAAAAATGCCAAAAAAATGTATTTATTTTACTTACAACTTAGGAGTGTCCAAGAGTCCAGTATGTCCAAAAATACAAAAAATAATAATACTAAAAATACAAAAAAATAGAATCCGAAAATACAAAAAATATAGCAAAACACAGCAGCAAATTAGGGTTCCCAACTGCTCTCCTAAGGCTGCTGGGCTTGGATCCAAACCTGAAAAAGAGTCAAGGCCCGGTCAAAAATCATTAATGCAAAAACCTAATTTTTAGTATAAATAAGTAGTCAACCTTTAGTCTAAGGGAGAATCAGAGAAGGAGGAGCAACACAATTTTCGAGAAAGAAGTCACCAAAAAATAGATTAGGGTTTTACACTAAAACCCAAATCCTAAAACAGTGTTCTTTTTTTCGTTTGAAATTCTGAAAAAATATATCAGTAGCCACAGATCTATTAGCATCGCAAAAGCATCAGAGGCAGTAACCTAATATCACATAGATCTATTCTTTAGTTTCAGAAACCAGGTTGGTGCCCCTTTTATGTGACGTTTCCGAAAATATACAAGTATCTAAATATAACATTAGTTTAAATCCGATAACCAGATCTGTTTGTCCCTTTAGATGTATATAAAAAAACCAGAAAATATAAACTGACCTAATGTATATTTGCCATGCTTTATGCTTACTTGGGTATTCATGTGCCAAACGTCATGTAAATAGAATGATTATTAATGTTTCTTCCATGTTATCCTTTTACTGTCATGCGTACGTCTCAAAAAAAAACTTAGGAATCACTTATTATTAATTTTTTATGTCTATGAGCAGATCTGAAATAATGAAACTGAACTCACAGTTTATTTTGAAAAAAACATAATTAAGATAAGACAAACAAGCACTTGATAGATTAATTTTTCTGAAAAATAAGAGAGTTCATTAACACCAAAGACAAAGAGGAGAAGAGAGGGGAACCGAAAATAATAGACCTGTCACAGAGAAGAGAGATTACAAACAAACACAAAAAACCAAACAACAAGTCAAGCTCAAGAGTGGAAAACAAATGGGGTAGAAAAGAATCAGACCAGAGAAAGCATAAAAAAAAGGGGGAACAGAGAAAAAAGCTTACCTCCGTCGTCTTCTCCAGCGTCGACGACCCTCTGGTTGTCTTCTTCGGCGAAGCTTCAACCTCTCCCAAAACCGAACCCACAGCCGCAAACCTACCCCCTAGCCGTCGAAATCGCCGGCGAAACCTCTCCCTCCACCATCACCGAGAACAACGCTGGCCAAAGGACGGTCGGACGTCGCTGTTCTTCCTCCTCTTCCTTCGTTTTCCCCTTCACAAGCCCCCTCTCTCTCCGACCAGTCTCTCCTCCCATGGAAATCGGCGAAATTTTCGCCTGAGATCACTCTCTCTCTCTCGCCGTGGAAACCGGCGAAATCTTCGCCAGAAATCTCTCCCTCTCTCTCAGCCGCACAGTGGAAGGAAAGGAGTGGGATGTTGTTTTTAGGGTTTTGTTTTTTAGGTTTAGCTATTTATAGTGTCTCCTCTTACTATTTTATTTTTCATTTATTTTTATTATTCAGATTATTACCCACACCCCCTTGATTCATCCGCAAACCCCCTCCTCACTAAGCCCAATTTCGCTAATTGGGCCTCCTATGCTGGCCGGGCTTGCTTTTTACACCTCCCTGCTCGAGCCACACAACCCCCTGCGACTAATAGCACCCACTTTTTGTAATTTTCACCCTTTTTTTCGTTTTTTTAATTCTTTCCAACTCAAATACTTTTCATTAGATCAAAAACTTTGTTAGTGGTCTTGCGAAGCCTTTGCTTGCATGATCATTAACAATGAGGACCTAGTGGTGATCACTTGGAGCCTTTGCTCAATTGATCATCATGAATGCCTAATTTTTCTAAAGACTTTCAATAAATCAAAAAAACTTTGTTAGTGGTCTTGCGAAGCCTTTGCTTGCATGATCATTAACAATGAGGACCTAGTAGTGATCACTTGGAGCCTTTGCTCAATTGATCATCATGAATGCCTAATTTTTCTAAAGACTTTCAATAAATCAAAAAAACTTTGTTAGTGGTATTGCGAAGCCTTTGCTTGCATAATTATTAACAATGAGGAACTAGTGGTGATCACTTGGAGCCTTTGCTCAATTGATCATCATGGATGCCTAATTTTTCTAAAAACTTTCAATAAATCAAAAAACTTTGTTAGTGGTCCTGCGAAGCCTTTGCTTGCATGATTATTAACAATGGAGTGCTAATGGTGGTCACTTGGAGCCTTCGCTCAATTGATCATCGCGAAAGCTCAGTTTTCACAATTAAACAAGATAAAAAATAAAAACATTCCCAGAACTACGTAGTTTTGAATTCTCCATCGCACCGGGAGATACGTAGGAGCGGATCCCCTCCGTCAAGCACAACAAACCAGAAACATTTTTCCTTTCAAAAGCCAAACACTTTTCCCAAGATAAAACATTATCAAAACCAAAAACTAAGAACTACGTAGCTTTGAATTCTCCACCGCATCGGGAGATACGTAGGAGCGAGCGGCTAACTCTCGTCAAGCGCCAAAAATAAAAAATTTCATTAAGTCTTTTCAATCAAGAAGCAAATTTAAGTATTTTCCAAATCAACACTTAAAACCACATGTTTAATTAAAGGTTCCCTTTCGGTAGAAATGAGGTGTGGGGTGCTAATACCTTCCCCATGCCTAACCGACCCCCGAACCCAAATCTTCCGGTTTTCCAAAAGGCCATCCGCCTTTCAAAAAGGTTTTTTCTTCAATATTTTCCTTATAAAAAATATTGGTGGCGACTTCATTGTTCTAAAAGGTTGTAAACGAAGAAAAACCCCTCACGGAATTTTTCGGGTGCAACATTGGTCCCCTTGTTCTTTTCTTTTTTGTCCCTATTTTTACATTAAAGTTGTGTGAAGTAAGATAATAATCACTATCACATACATGTATCAAATGAATTTTTATTAATTGATTTGAAATTGTCACCTTCTCGCAAATTGCCTTCTTCCTCCATAACACCATATTCTTCATCATCACTTTCATTCTCCAACTCCTCATTTACTTCTCTGTTTTCTTTAAGAAACTCATCAATTGTCATTGATCGACACAATGGGATCCTTTTTGGCTTCTTGCCTACATTTCTTGCCTTGCCCTTGACTCATCTTCTTCAACCACCCTTTTCTTAGGTTGCTCCTTTTCACTTGAAGTGTGATTTTCAGATATTACCTTTTTTTTTGTCGATGCTTTTGCTTTGAAAGGTCATTTCCAACACTTGGTTTTTATAAGTTCTTGTATATCCCTTGATCCATCATCTTCAACCACCCTTTTCTTAGGCTGCTCCTTGTCCTTTGAAGTATGATATTCAGATATTGCCATTTTTTTGTTGATGATTTAGCTTTGAAATGTCATTTCCAGCCATTGTTGTTTTTAGGAGTTGTTGTCTATCTCTTGATCCATCATTTTCTTCCTCATTGCTTGCCTCATTGAATCTTGCATTTGTATAGGTACTTCAACCTGAGCCAAAATTTTGCTTTTTGGATCTTGGATTAGTTTGGATCCTTTGTCTCTAGCCATGGATGCTTCAGCTGTTGTCCTTCTTTGAGTAGGAATCTTAAGGAGAGTGCTACTTGCACTATCAGAAAAAAAAAAATTGTAGGTACAAGCTCCCTAGTTGAATCCAAAATTCTTTGGTCAGCTCCTACAAAGTCAAACAACTTGAGTTGTGCAATTTCTTTAGCTCGAGAATTGACTTGCTTAGTGTTTGTTAGCTTGATGTTGCCTTCAATGTAACCTTTATTTTACTTGCCTACTCCTTTTGCATTTGTTCTGAAAAATCCAACCACATAATTTTGGTTAATCAAAAAAATATTTTCAAATGACGGAGCATATTGTTCACAAATAGAGTAAAAGACACATGTAAAGCACCAAAATATCTACTTTAAGCCCTGATAGAACATAAATATTGCTAAACCGGATAGGTTCTAAGTTATCGCCATTCACCATTGAACTGATTAAGGTGCATCAGATATAACAGAGGCATATATGGCAAGAACGACTCATTGACTTACTATCAGCCCAACTTTCGGGGATAAAGATGAGCAACTAACTAAGAAACCAAGTGTTACTTCCATCTCTAACATGAAAGTATGAAATGAAAATAATTGTTGTGACCTTAATATAGTTCACTCAAATGTAAATCTAATAACTTGTTGAATCCAATACATTAACCACATTAAGTGTAAGTGATATTGAAAGCAAAATATCCCCTTATGAATTTGTGGATAAAACATTGTACATTGTTGAGAAAAAAATTAACGTCACCTAATTTTGAAACACTACTACTTTAATACTGATACCCCAAGATCCACTGAAAAAGAAGAATTGAAGAGAGAAGGAAAGAAAACAACACACACGAATTGATTACCCAATTCAGCCAATTTGGCTTACATCTGGGGGACTTGCAATGCAAGATCCAATTTTATTGAGTATGTGAAGATTAGAGTACAATTTGCAGTAGCACACGATTACAAAATTGAAAAGCCCCAATTTGACTCCACCTAGACGTAGATGAACCCTAGTTCTTGATTTCTCTAATTGATCCTCAATTCACGAATGTTACTGCTCTAATGTAATAACAGACTCAGAACTACTTATATAAGCTGCAGAAAATGAATCAATGAAGTGAAGCGAGCTGATCAAGCAGCAACGGCCATAACGGCTTTTTACGGTAGTTCAAAACCGATTTTCCCGTGCAATTTTCTTCAAAGCCTTTTTAAATGAATAAAACAGATCTGAGGGGTAAAAATGTCAATTCTAAAATATGCCACAGAAGCAATAATCTCCACCTTGGCATACTGATCCTTCAACACTCAACAAAACCAGAAACAAGCTTGCTCATCCAATGGAACAGTAATCAACCTGTTCCAATTTGGAGTAATTCAAGGCAATGCTTGAATTTCCCCATTGAGACTACTTTTGTCATGAAATCTGATGGATTATCAGAGGTGTGAACCTTCTTGATTTGCACTGATCCATTTGCAATCACATCTCTTATCCAATAGAGCCTAATGTCTATGTGTTTTGTTCGAAATGGAAGGTGTGATTCTTGCACAAGTGAATCGCACTTTGATTGTCACAAAACACACTTACATTTGTCTTGGCTAATCCCCAATTCACTAGTTAATCCTTTCAACCATAGTGCCTCTTTGACAACCTCAGTAATTCCAATGTATTCATCCTTCGTAGTAGACAATGCAACAATGTGTTGCAATGAAGCTTTCCAAGTGACTGTATTCCCAAAGAGAGTGAATACATAACCTGTCAAAGACGTCCTATTGTCTCTATCACCTTCAAAATCAGAATCTACAAACCCTTGTAGTGCTTCCTCTTGTTTGGTTCTATTGCTATAGATTAAACTAGTGTCAATTGATCCTTTCAAGTATTTGAAAATGTGCTTGACAAGTAACCAGTGTTGAGGAGTTGGTTTGCTCAGATACCTGCTCACAAGGCTAACACAGTGAGCTAAATCAGGACGTGTGCAAACCATAGAATACATGAGACTACCTACTCCACTAGCATAGGGAATATTAGCCATTTCCCTTTGCTCTTGATCTGTCTTAGGGAAATCTTCATTTGATAACTTGAAATGGGAAGCAATGAGAACATTCACAGCCCTGGCATCAATCATTTTGAACCTGTGAATTATCTTTTCTATAGAGCTTTTCTATTTTACAACCATTTTACCATCATTAGGATGCCTAATGATTTCCATTCCCAATATCTTTCTTGCAGATCCCAAATCCTTCATATCAAATTCTCTATGTAGGAGCCCCTTCAATTTCTGAATCTCACTCATGCTCTTACAAGCAATCAACATATCATCTACATATAGTAGAAGATATATGAACTCTTGATTGCCAAGTTTCTTGTAGTACACGCAACTGTCATAGTTGTTTCTTTTGAAGTCAATACTCAATATGAAACTGTCAAATCGCTTATACCATTGCCTAGGTGACTGTTTTAACCCATATAGAGATTTCTTCAATAGGCAGACCCAATTCTCCTTTCCCTTTTCCTCAAAACCTTCTGGTTGCTTCATTAGAATTCTCTCTTCAAGTTCCCCATGTAAGAATGTTGTATTCACGTCCATTTGTTCTAGGTGTAGATCAAATTGAGTGACTATGGAGAGAGTTACTCTAATGGAGCAAAGCTTCACAACAGGTGAAAAAATCTCATTGTAGTCTATGCCTTCTCTTTGTGTGAATCCTTGTGCTACAAGTCTTGCTTTGTACCTTGGTGGATCATGGTTTGACATGCCCTCCTTTATTTTGAATATCCACTTGCTCCCCACAAGCTTTTCCCCCTTTGATTGTTGCACTAGCTGCCAGGTTCCATTTTTATGCAGAGAGTTCATTTCTTCCTTCATAGCTATCATCCATTTCTCGTGGTCCTTGTCTCTCATAGCTTCATTGAATGAGTTTGCTTCCCTACTCAACATTTCAGTTGCAGTGTTGAGAGCATAAGCAATTATGCTTGAATAACCTAGTCTATCAGGTGCTCTTATTGTTCTTCTTGTCCGGTCTCTGCACAACAGGTAATTTTGGTTTGGATCTACAGTCTCAATATCACTTTCACTGTTAGATTCATGCTTTGGTAGCTCTTCATTCCTGTCAACTAACTTAGTAAAAACATTAGTTCTAAAATTAGGCTCATCATGTTGTAACTCCACCTCAATTGGTGAAGTATCTCACATAACTTGATCACCTACATTATCGATCTTGATAGTAGTTTCAAGAATCTTATCTTCATGAAATTTAACATCTCTACTAATAATGCATTATTATCTTCAATAGACAAAATTTTAAAACCCTTAACACCTTCACGATATCCAACAAATATACCTTTCTTGGCCCTAGGTTCTAGTTTCCCTTCATTGACATGATAATATGCAGGACAACCAAATATTTTTAAGTTGCTATAATCTGCAAGGCCGCCACTCCATTTTTCTGTGGAGTTTTAAACCCAACAAAGACTAGATGGTGATCTGTTAACTAGGTAACTCTTTGTTGTCTGAACTTCCCTCAAAATTGCTTTGATAATTTTGAATGTGATAGCATGCATCTAACCTTTTCTAATAAGGTCCTATTCATTCTTTCAGCTAAGCCATTTTGTTGGGGAGTATGCCTAACTGTTTTGTGCCTAGTTATACCATGTTCTTGACAGAATTCACTGAACATGCCTCCACAAAATTCTAGTCCATTATCAGTTCTTAGAGTTTTAATCTTTCTATCACATTGATTTTCTACTTTAGTCTTCCAATTCACAAAAGTTTTAAAAGCTTCATCTTTAATTTTAAGCAAGTATATCCACACTTTCCTACTAAAGTCATCTATGAAAAACATAAAGTACCTGTTACCTCCATGTGTAGGAGTTCTTGATGGCCCCCATAGATCTGAGTGTATGTAGTCCAACTTACCACTGGTTGTATGCTTACTTGTTGAGAATTTCACCTTTGTTTGTTTTCCAAAGACACAATGCTCACAAAATTCCATACCTTTCATCTTATCACCACATAGCAGACCCTACTTCTTAAGTTCTTTTAGACCCTTATCATTCATGTGAGCAAGCCTATGATGCCACAATAGATCCTTACTGTCATCACTCTTTGCAACATAGCTCTCTTGAGTGATAGCTTCCCCCTTGAGTAGATACAAGTTGTTCTTGATTCTATCACCTTTTAGCACAACTCTCGATCTCTTTGAGACCTTCAAGATACCATCTTCACCTTTGAAACTATACCCTTGAGATTCCAATGCTCCTAGGGAAATCAAAGACCTTTTGAAGTCTGGAACATGTCTAACATTAGTTAGAACTCTTGTGGTTCCATCTATGAGTTTCAATCTTATTGATCCAATTCCCACAACCTTACAGGGTGCATTATTTCCCATTCTGACTTTGCCCCCATTGAAGAGTTTGTAATCAAAGAACCATTCACCATTTGGACACAAATGGTATGAACACCCAGAATCAATTATCCAATTTGAATCATCATGACCTTCTGTGACCATTAAGACCTCCTCATCTTCACACCCTTCTTTACACATGTGAAATGAATGATCAGTGTCAATTATCCACTCCAATGTACTATCTTCATCAGTAACCAGAAGCACTTATGCACTCTCATACCCATCTGATGCAATGGATTCATCACCATGACCTTCTCCATTATGGTTTTTACCTTTCTTTCTGTCAGGGAAATTCTTTTTATAATGTCCTTCTTTATGAAAGTGATAGCATTTTAACTTTTCTTTAGACTTTGATCTTGCATTGTTCTTTCCCTTTTAATCCCTTTTCTCACTCCTTCCTCTCACATACAATGTTTCTCTAGAATCACTTTCTTTGATTTCACTTTTCTTGGACAATTCTTTAGAAATTAATGCATTTTGAACATCTTCAAGGGATAGTGATTCCCTTCCATAAAGAAATGTATCAGCAAGACTGTCATAACTATTGTTTAATGACTTAATCAATAACAATGCTTGGTCTTCATCCTCCACCTTAATCTCTATGTTTTCCAAGTCTAGAATTATCCTATTGAATTCATCCAAGTGGTCTTGAATAGACGTACCTGAACCCATTTTGAATGTGTAGAGTCTTTGTTTGAGATAGAGTCATAGAGACGATTTGCTAGAGTCTTTGTCATGTATAGGCTCTCCAATCTCAACCACAAGGCTGCAGTAGACTTTTCTTTCATCACTTCACGTAGCACCTTGTCACTGAGAGAGAGAATGATGGTAAATATCTTTCTTTTCCTTTTTCGTTAATGTGTATGGTAATTTGTTCTCACCATCAAGCGCTTCTTCCACTCCTTGTTGAGCCAGTAACGCACGAATCTTCATCCTCCATAACCCGAAGTCATTTTTCCCATCAAATTTCTCGATATCAAACTTTGGAATCGCCATTTCTTCTTCTCCAGAATAGCTCTAGATGCCAATTGTTAATACTGATACCCCAAGATACACTAAAAAAGAAGAATTGAAAAGAGAAGGAAAGAAAACAACACACACGAATTGATTATCCAGTTCAGCCAATTTGGCTTACATCTGGGGGACTTGCAATGCAAGATCCAATTTATTGTGTATGTGAAGATTACAGTACAATTTGCAGTAGCACACGATTACAAAATTGAAAAGCCCCAATTTGACTCCACCTAGACCTAGATGAACCCTAGTTCTTGATTTCTCTAATTGATCCTCAATTCACTAATGCTACTGCTCTAATGTTTAATTACAGACTCGAAACTACATATATAAGCTGCAGAAAACGAATCAATGAAGTGAAGCGAGCTGATCAAGCAACAAAGGCCATAACGGCTTTCAACGGTAGTTCGAAACCGATTTTCCCGCGCGATTTTCTTCAAAGCCTTTTAAATGAATAAAACAGTTCTGGGGGGTAAAAAGGTCAATTCTAAAATATACCACACAATCAATAACTACAATAGAAATTATATAGGTGTCAAAAATTGAAATTAATACCACAATCAAAAAAATTGGTGATAGAGGTACTTATCTTTACAGCCTCAAAACTTAATAACACAATACAATGCAAAAGGAATATTACCTAATTAACATAGCAAACTACATACATGGTTAGAGGTAAAATAAAAGAGATAGTTTTGGAAGGAATATACACTTTCTGCCATTAAAAAAGGAAACAACATCCTCACGAAGACTTAATTTTTAGTGTTGATTAATCAGCCATTCTATATAGCCATTTATTTGGCCACACAACATTATTATATCAGCATCCACACCTTTCCACTTTGTGCTTCTGCCACATTTCTGAATGTGTCGTACAATAAGCCACCAATGTCGTCATGTGAGACCTCTTGATCATCTGTCACATTATTCGTTCTCACGGGCGATGATATATTCTCCCCATATTTAAGGTGCTTGGGCAGCTCCTTAAGCTCAAGTGTTGGAAGTTTTTCAACTCATATAACATTTCTCTTTAGGCTAGCATCATCAAGTTCAAATGGTTCATATTTCGTAGCCCAAATTTCCTTCACATTGGCTTCCTCTTGAAGCACACCCTCTTCCACAAGCTCTTCTTTTTCAGTTGAGGCTAAAGCCTTGACCAAATGGTCACTTTGCTTATGGAAGTGTTTCTGAACTATAGAGTCAATAGAAACCACAAAAGAGCACTCCTTAGTTCGCTCATCAGGATACTTTAGAGAATTCATCACATTGAATTTGATTTCTTGATCATTAACCCTCATAGTTAACTCTCCTTTTTGCACATCAATTAGAGTCTTACTAGTAGCTATAAAAATGGCCTCCCAAGGATAGTGGGCACCTCCTTGTCTACCTAAAAATAAAAAATGACAAAGTCAGCAGGAAACACAAACTTATCCACCTTAATCAACACATCCTTTATTATCCCCTATCATCCAACTGAAGAGTAACAGTGGTAGGCCTAGAAACCCCTATACCAAGCTGAGTAAAAATTGATTTGGACATCAAATTGATGCTTGCCCCCAAATCACATAAAGCTCTGCCATGATAGGTCTCTCCTATGGAACAAGGAATAGTGAAGCTTCCAGGATCCTTTAACTTTCTTGGAATCTTGCTTTGCATAATCATACTACATTCTTTTGTCATTGCTACTATTTACCCAAACTTCTTCTTTTGGTTAGCACATCTTTCATGAACTTTGCGTAGTTAGGCATTTATTGAAGTGCCTCAACCAAAGGGATATTGATGTGGAGTTGTTTCAACACCTCATGAAATTTACCAAATTACTTGTCTTGTTGTGCCTTCTTCAATCATTGATGTGGACCACCACCAAATTGACCAATTGTTTGAAGCATTTGTAACATCATAGGCTTAAATTCAAAATGAGTTATAGCAATCTTTGGCCTCACTATGCTAGTTTGCATAGTTTGAGCGTAAAAGACTGCATACTCCCTCACTTGTGAATCATGAAGAGAAGCCATGGCAGGAGCTCTGCCTAGTTCAATAAGGCGCAGGTTGTTGTGAACCCTTCTAGTGTAGTACGTCTGTGCCTGTGCATATGCTGCAACAACAGATGTTGCAGCAACTACTGTTGTAGCAAAAAAAACAACACACCACAATTAGAAAACAAAGGCACTAAGTTTCTAACTAATTGAACAGTCTATTAAATTCTTTAATCCTCGGTGACTACGCCAAAAACTTGTTGTGGAAATTAATGTGCAAGTATACACAGTCCAATAAGTAATAATAGTGATAAGAAATTTGTTCCCATGAGGATTTAAGGTCTAAAGAGTGCTTAATTTGGTTAACAAATTAGTGAATTAAAATAAAGTAAAGAAACAAGTTTTTGGTAACATCACTCAACAAGATATAAGTAAAAAGGATAAAGAAATCAGAGATTAGAGTAAGTTGAGATGCTTGTACTAAGTAAATCCATTTCAATACACTAATGCGATGTCCGATCTTTGCAAAGAAAAGTTTGCACTTTTCAGTTTCTTTACACTACTAGGGTTTCACTACAAGAGCTTATGACTAAGCCCTAAATAGGTTCACTTTAGGCTGTTTAAGCACGTGTCGTAATCACCTTATGGGTCTTTCCCTCCTATGTCTAGAGTTTAAGCAAGGGTTAATTAAATGTCTTTAATTAACCACTACCCATATTATCTTTTGAGATCTATTCATAAACCTTTTCATAATTCACAAATGCTACTTAAAATTAGTTGGTCACTCCAAATTCAAGATGGAAATACAAACTCACAAAAGATAAAATGCGTAATGAAGGGACGATTGAATTGTGTGACCTTTTAAAATTTATGTCTTGTAACCTTCTCAAAGTTTTCTCAAGGTAATCTTGGATATGAGAAGGTTAAATGTTACTTCCACAAACAACCAACAAATAGATATATAGTGAATGACAATTAACTATGATGAGTTAAGATGCTTTTAACTTATAAGAAAAGAGTTGTTTTCAAACATACATTATCTTTTTTAAAGATGGTTGAGGTTTGATTGAAAAATTTATCTAAAGAAGGTTGAAGTATTTAACCTTCTTTAGGGTTTGAAAACAATTTAAGCAAGTTATATAGAAAGCAAGTAATGACACAGTAGAGTTATAGAGGTTCACCCAACTCTAGCTACTTCCTCTCCCCACTTCCAAGTGAGTGTTTCCACTATTATCCAAATAGATTTTACACTTTTGCTCAACAACAAAAGACTTTCACCACCACTCTCTTTTGATCAACACACAAAAGACAAGTTTTCGGTACCTGGAATTCGGACTTGGTCCTCGGTCCGGGGTACTTAGTTGAAGAGTTCCAAGAGAAGCGCTTGAATCATCCGAGTGGGGAAAGAGATATCGAAACTTGATGACGGTACTCGGCGAGCCCGAGATAGCATGAAGATCCACGTCGGGTGGGGGGTACCTCAGGCCCAATTGACACAGTAAAACCTTAAAACTAAAATACTCAAATATCAACTAATTATTAATTTTCGGATTTGAGTTTAAAATTAAACTGAATCTGAATTAATAAACTAAAATTATTAAGTCCTAATAAATAAAATAAATGGCATTTATAGTCTTTACTAAGGAAAAGATCAAATCATTAAATCCTAATAAAGCAATTAAATGCAATTAAATGCAATTAAGTTGTGTAATCTTCAAAATCAAACAGAGATTCCTTGTAGAATTCCTTGTACATGCTTAAGGAACTCATGCTCTCATCATTTTCCCCTTCTTCGAAAGGATTTGTGCTCAAATCCAAACCTGCATAATAAATAAACGGGTTATATAAAAAAATTCTACAAGTTTTCACTCCCTTTCATTTTTAAATTAGCTTTTACTGTTCTGCTTCTCAAACTTCCAATCTTTCTCTACATCACCACCAATATTTTTCTGTATTTCTTCCTCTATTTCTTTGATTTCTCTCAATTTCTCTATCTTTTCCATCTCTATTTCTTTTTCCACTTCTCTAATATTGTTTGCCTCTTGCTTTTTAGAAGCACACTCCAATTCCTCTTATGCTTTACGGAAATGCTCACATAATATTTCAGAAATATCAAACATCATTCTTTCTATTTTCTCCTCTATTTGTTTTTCTCTCAATTTCTCCTTTTCTCTAATGGCTAACTTTTCTACTCTTTTTGCCTCTTCATTTAGCCCATTTTTACAAAGATTTTTCACATACAGTATCCATCACAAAATACTTAATGTATCTTTCATAATCCATTCGACTTCCCTCCATCATGGACCACAAAAGAAGACTTGCAAACAAACAACAAAGAACGATAAATAAATAAAAGAAGTGCCTTTTTTTTGCTTTTTCATTTCTGTTCTTTTTTATTTAAACCTGTTGTGGTGTTTTCCCGACTTCTTATATATTAAATTCAAAAGCATATAAATCTTCCATAACATTTTTGCCATATATTTATTAAATTCAAAAGCATATAAATCTTCCATAAGCAGTGTCGCATACCCCTCTAGCTGGGCGCTATCACGATCAGTGGCAAAGTATAGTGAGTCATACCTATAGGCCAATGTAGCTGGACCCCACACCCATGAACCAACCTGGTCCATGTCCTCGAAAAGCAACAACCACTTACCCTCCACCATGTTCGCTGTCATGCTGCAAAAGATGCTCATCCCCATTAACATCAATAAAAATGCCCTGGCAGCAAAGACCTCATTGCCCTCCTCAATGTGATCCTGGAAGAGATTGAATAGCCACTCGAACCAGTAGTAGCCTCCCCTAATGATAGTGTCAACAGTGGCAGACTAAGCTGGGGGGCAGTAGTAGTTGCTTGTCACTAGTAGATGCGGGACACATGAAACGTCATCCAAGGTGATGGTCATCTCACCGAATGGCATATGGAAGAGGTCTCAGGATGTCCTCTCTCCACAAAAGCTGATGTTCCGGCCAGGGCTAAAGATCCCAAAGGAGTTGGGTCTGGCCCAATCGACAAACGAAGCTCAACCCAAGCGAACGCCACACAACGGCTTCCCGCCTTCAATGGTCAGGATTCTCCGCCCGTATCCGACGCTCTTGGTATGCCTCCTTCTTCTATAAATAGAGATACAACCCCTCTACCACGATACGTCTCTCTCATTTGCAGTTCTAAACGCTCTCTGACTCTCTCATTTATTCTCTCCCATTTTCCTTATCTCGGTCAAAAACGACTTGAAGCGTCGAGTGTCTTGCAGGTACCCCACCCCCGACGTGGACCTTCAAGCAACCTCGGATCGCCTGCGCATTTTTCCAACCTCTGAACTTCCATTTCTCTCTAAAGACTCTTTTCTCCCTTTCCTGGACCTCACGAAGCAAGTACCCCGAACCCAGAACGAGTCCAATGTCTAGGTACCGAACAATGGCGACCAGAATGGGAGATAGATCACTAGCTTCCAAGATTCATAAGGATAACTCGTCCTCAGCTCACTGTGTAATTCCCGAAGACCATACATTCAGCGATGATCTCAGACTAACGTTTGCCCGCGACGGACATACCGAGGTACGACCCTCTCAACCGTTGTATTCTTATTAGAGCAAGAACAAGACCAAGAGAATTATTTGTCAAAAAAAAAAAGAACAAGAGAATTAAAAAAAGGAGAGTTGTTGTATTATTCATCTATTAGTACTCAAGTCTTGAAAAGTTGTATTATTGATAAAAAAAACCTACACTTATTAATAGAATATAACTGTGGAGGTGTATTAGTAAAAATAGATATTTCTAAATTTTTAATTCTAGTCATTTTATCTTAATTCGGTTATTTCCTCAACTGATTATTGTTAAGATCAGTCCAAGTTAGTTAAGCTTGACTTGTGTATATAAATACAACTCCATGTACAACTTTTACATCAATGAAATCATTTCACAATAAACTCACAAATGAATCATCAAGATTATCATAACTCACAAACGGTTTCAGTTACACGCTTTCTTCCGCTTTTCCTCTTCTTCTTCATTCTTCAGTGCGCATTCTCTCTGGTTCTTCTTTCTTCATCACCTTTCTTTCAATCTTTATCTCCTTTATCTGTGCATTTTGCAGCCATGGCCACTGATCCTACTCCTCAAGAACCTGCACCAGAATCACAACAAATAACACAACCTTCAAATCCAGTTTTTCAATCACTTTCTACTCTTAATTCTCATTCTGGTTTCATTTCTAGTCCTAAACTCTCTATTAAACTAGATGATCAGAATTTTCTCTTATGGAATCAGCAAGTTGAAGGTGTGATTCTCACACACAGCCTTTGTAACGCCCAAAAAAAAATTAACTAAGTGAATTATTCAACTAATTTAATTAGGTGATTATTTAATTAATTTAATTAAGCGATTATTTAGCTAAATTAATTAAGTGATTGTTTTAGTTGACTATATTAAGCTAAATATAGGGTAATTAAATGATGAGTATTTTAGTTAAGTGGGATAATTAAGATGAGATTTATTTTACAAGAGGTGAATTAAATTAATTGGGGAGGTGTAAATAAGGCCCAAGGGCCATTAGTGAGCCCAATTTCTAGTCATAAACCTAGGGGTTGCTAAGGTAGAGACTCATTGTGTCTCATTCAAAGAAAGAAAAGAAAAATTAGAGAGAGAGAGAGGAGAAGAGGAAGGCCGACGGCAGCCCAAGGGAAGAAAGGAGGAGTTTACTTGGTAAGTGGAGTGTTTTAGTCCATTATTCTCCATTTTTCTTCCTCTTTTTAGTGTGGTAGTTTTTAACACCTCACTTACATTCTTTGTTGATTCTCCATTGTTACCCAAGGAGAGAGAGGTCACTTTTTCCAGCTGAAAGGAGGGTAGGAGTACTCCACTTTGTTGGTTCTTGGTGTTGGGTTGAAAGTTCTAGCTCATTCAAGGTTAGGGGGCTCTACTTTACGTATATAATAAGTTGTATGATATGTATTATGTGTGGAATAGCTCTAGGATAGTTTGATTGTTGAGTTTTGTGCTAATCCTATGTTTGTTGTTGTATTTGTATTTAATTTGATGATGTCATGATGTTTGATGTTGGAAATAAATGTGTTGTTAAATGTGCATGTCATGTGTTTGATAAAATGCTCCAATGTGATGAAATATGAGAATATGTTAATTTCTTGAAGTTGATCAAATGTCTAATGAGTGTTGTTGAAGTGGGTGTTGAATTGTTGAATAAAAGTGTTGTTGAATTAAATTGATGATGAGTTTTACTTGTTTATGGTCTTTGTGTGGTTTTCTGGACACTGTTTCAGTATTTTTAAAACTGGTACTGTTTGATTGAGTAAAAAATTATGTGGCTGAGTGTTTTCGAAAATAGACTTAAAGCCGGTCGTTTTGGCACTAGTTTCGTTAAATTCGGAGTTGTGTAGCTCCAGTTATGAGTCTCCAAAGTCGAGTCAAATTTCTAGAGTCAATCTGTGGGTAGGTGCGGTTTTTGCAAGTTTTATGCCTTCAAATGAACTCCGTTTTGAACGATTCTTTTTCCATTAGAAACTATACTCAAATTGCTTTTGTTCGGGCTAAGGTTTTGTCCCATTTGGTCGAGTCTAAGTTATTTTAGAGGAAAATGAAGTGGGAGGGCAGAATCTGTCCAGTCTGGGAACTGTTCGGGTTGTTTCTAAAAACTGTACTAATTGGTTCACTGTTTTGAAAATCTAAAGATATATCCAGAAACTACATATCCGTGGCTTTCTGACGAGTGGTCTTTTGTAATTTTTCGATGTCGTTTGCTATTTTAAATACTCCGCCGAAGTAGGTGCCAAAATAGTCCTTAGGCACTAAATTAATTTAGAGTGTGTCAAAATAGTCCTTAGGTACTAAAACAATTTTTGGTGTGTTAAAATAATCCTTAGGTGGGAGTTAATTTTTAGTGTGAGATTTAATTTAATAAATGAGGTGTGGGGTGTTGTGGTGATGATTAAGCGATGTGTAGGCTTCCGCCCAAAGCGACGGGTTGTGTTGTGGTGATGAGTAGCGGCGGGTAGGCTTGGCCAAAGTGACGGGTTGTGTTGTGGAGATGTTTTAAGTGATGTGACAATGAATGTGGTGGTGAATGTATTGTGTTGTGGTGCATTGTCATGGTGTCGCATAAAACATACACATAAAGCGAAGGGGGCTTCGCCAAAAGCGACGGGGCTTCGCCAAAGCGACGGGTGCCCTTGGGGCTTATAGCGAAGGTGATGGATCCACATGCATATTGCATACATGCATACACTCATACTTTCTTGGAATGCTTGTTGATGCTTAGTTAAATCATTATTGTGGTTTTCTTGGCATTATAATTGAATGGTAAATGTCTTAATTGTTGTGGATTGATGTTGCTAGATGCTTTCCTAGTATAATGCTTATCTTACTTTTTATTATTTATGTAAAGAGACTCACCCTAGCGCTTTTATGTTGCCTGCTCTCGTGGCAACGCCAGGTGATACTGAGTGAAGGTGTGCATGCCTTTGTGGGACGTCTGTGTCAGCTCTGATTAGTAACACCAGGGACGGGAATTGTAGTATTGCCATTTTATTTTATGTAATAGACTGATTTGGATTATGTATCAATATGTAGAACTTAGTTTTTACTCATTTGTCTTTGTAAAACTATTTTCTGGATTATTGTAAACTTAAGACAGGTTTTGAGGGTTCGCCCCATCTTGATATGATATATATTTTACGCACTAGATGCGTTTGAATTTTAAATGCTATACTTGAGGTGCGTGGAAAATTTTTGTAAACTCTGATTTTTATTAATTAAATTAGTATTAAGTAGAAGGGGGTGTTACAGCCTTCAACGGTTGTTGGTCAATCCAGTTATTCCTCCACAGTATGATTCCCCTGCAGATCAAGCACTCAATAAGCATTCTGCTGCATATTCAAAGTGGATTGTTCAAGATCAAGCACTCTATACATGGCTTCTATCTACTCTATCCGATTCAATTCTACCTAGGTTTCTCACATGCAAGCATGCCAATCAAGTATGGGACAAGATCCACAAATACTCTTACTCTCATTTGAAAGCCAAAGCAAGGCAGTTAAGAACAGAATTGAAGGTTCTCAAGAAAGGAACCAAGAATATATCTGAATTTGTGAACAAAGTTCACTCCATTGCAGATTCTTTGACTGCAATTGGTGAAGAGGTCAAGGATCGAGACTTGATGGATATTATTTTGGAAGGCTTACCCGAAGAATACAATGCCTTTGTCATGATGTACTATGGTAAAAATCAACATGCAGATCTCATGGAATTTGAGTCACTTCTTCTGGTGCAAGAAGCACAACTAAATAAATTTCGTCAAGAACTCACTAGTACCACTCCTACTTCTAATGCAGTGCAAGTTACAACTCCAACCACCAATCCTCAAGCCAATGCTGTAACACCCCTGTTTTGGGGCGTATCAGTAAAACCAGCGGGTTCCAATAGCATTTGGGCTGTCGGCCCATACCAGTTCAACCGGCCCACGCTCGATTGCTTGGAGCGCACTTTGCGCCAACCGGCCGAAATTTTCGCACAACGGTCGGACTCTAGAGTATATATATGCCATTCGCACATGGCATCAGGTACGTAATCTATACCTTGTGTTACCCTGCCCGAGCGACCTTCACTGACTTGAGCGTCGGAGTGTCATTGCAGGTACCACTCGAGACGTTCAGCGTGGAGCCAAGACCGGTCCTTTCCCTTACTCAACGACCGGCCAATCCAGCATACGACGACTACAACACTTTATTGGTTTAAGGTACGATCAATTGGCGACCACAGTGGGAGGCCCGAGCGCTATCCTACTTCATTCATGGCTCCACGCGCGACCGCCCCGCACGCGCCTCTTCTCGCTCAACCCCTCCGGCAAAGATCATCCTCAACCAATGCACTCGGAGGCGTAGCGTCACACCGTTCACGAATCTCAAGGAAATCCGCGCCAAGAGCCTTCTGTACATGGCGGTCGCAGACCGATCCTAGAGCAGGTGCAACCACTCGCTCCTCTTGATATCCGGCGAGCCGGCGGCGGCGAAATTGCATAGCCTCTGCCCGAGCACATTACTCAGGCCGTCCTACAGGTTCTGCAGAACAAGAACCAGCTCATCGCAGATAGAGACGAGCTGATCTCCCGTTATGAAAGAGGGTCGATTCCGGACCGCCAGTGTGGGGAAGACGGAGAACCTTCTGCTCGACACCGTCCAGCACGTAGACACCGATCACCTCCTCGAAGGAGCATTACTCGCCGAGGAAGTACAACTCACCGATCCCCGGCGCGACGAATTGGGGCACACAGGTCGCCCCCAAGCAGGAACGTGCGCAGACGTCGTTCCCTCTCTTATGATGGATACGAGGATTCCAGTTACCGTCCCGATCTCGACCGCTCGCCCACCAGATACTCCTCCTATGAGTCGTCTGGTTCACGTCGGTCGAGAAGTAGATCCTGTGATTCTCGTGAAGAGTTGGAAGACTATCGAAATAGAGGAATTAGGGACGTCTCACAGCGACCATGAAGGGGTCACAGTGAGCGACCCATAAGGCACCCCCCTCAACTTCCACCTTTTGGCCAACCTGGAGGTTTCTATGGATTGACCGGCAACGAGGCGTGCCTCACCATGCAGCCCTTTGGGTCGAGCGACATATAGAACGGCCATGGCCCATTTACCAAAGAAATTAGGCGCTACAGAATTCCAAAAGACTTGAGAAAGCCGCCTAATCTAAACAAATTTGATGGTCGTGGCGACCCGGATAAGCATATCCGATGTTTCAATAATTATTGCAGCTACAGAGAGTTGGGGTCGACAATGAAATGCAGGCTTTTCCCTCAGTCGTTGGACGGCCGAGAATTAGAATGGTGGGAATCACTTCGACCCAACACTATCTCTTCATGGGAGGGTCTTATCAGAATTTTCCTGGCCCACTATACAGCCAACCGTTGCCAGTATCGGTATGAAGAGCACTTGGACATGGTCGTTCAAGGAGACAATGAGACACTAAGGCAGTATATCGACCGATTCAACACTGAGGCCGAGACTGTTCGTGACTTGTCTGATAAGGATAAGCTGAAGTACCTCAACCGTGGTATTCGACCGGACCATAGGTTCGTAGAAGAATTCACACTGAATCACTACCAAGACCTCAACTTCTTCCTAAGGAGGGTCAATGATCACATGGCATATGAAGAATCCCTGGCCGCAAGAAAGGGCGCCCGTGCGCATCCTAAAGAGGAGCAGAACAAACCGGCCAAGGGGTATGAAGGCCGCCGAGATAACCGGCCGGACTTTAGAGACAAGAAATTCGAGCAGCGTGCTCGTTTAAATACTTCTATTGCACAAATCTACAGTGAGTGCCAAAACAATGAGTTCGTGGATGTGAAGCGGCCTGACCCTCTTGTACTCAAAAAGGGGGCCCGACCGACCAAAAGATACTGCCACTATCATAAGAGCAAAGGGCATGACACCAACAATTGCATGGCTCTGAAAGACGACATTGAAGATCTTATCCAGAAGGGTAAGCTGAGTAAGTATGTGAGGTCTGAGGAAAGCGAGCGACCTCAAGAAAAGACGACAGAACCTGCCCAGAACAGAGGAAAGGGCACCATGGTTGCAACGACCGTCAAAGACAAGGGTGGATCTGAGGATCGAGACACTCGACAGTCAAGAGGCCGAAATGTTGCTATGGTAATTCATGGTGGTAACCCTCTGGATCGCAGGGACTCCAACAAAGCCATGAAGAGAAAGTGGGACGAAATCCTAATGGTTGGAGCGACTTCAGCATAACGGCCGGTCTCGAATAGACCATCCATTTCCTTTGGGGATGAAGACCTGCTCGACGGCAGGCCAAATAGTTATGTTTCGTTGGTGGTCAGAGCAGTTATGGCCAACACAGAGGTTCGAAGAATTCTGGTCGACCAAGGAAGCTCGGCCGACATTATGTTTGAGGAATTGATTGACAAGCTGAAGGTGGATCGAAGTTAGATAATCCCGCAGGCCGATCCTACTCCGTTAACGGGCTTCAATGGAGCGACCACCTATCCCCAATTGAACTTTTAGTCACATTTGGGGACGACCATGAAGAAAGCACCCTGTACAGGACGGTCCGGACGACGTTCCTTGTACTTCCTATAAAATCTTGCTACCAGTGTATTATTGATAGCCCGACCTTGGGTAAGCTGGAGGCCGTTGCTTCCACTGTGCATTAAAGATGAAGTTTTATAGTAAAGATGACCAGGTAGTAACTCTGGCGGCCGACCTAGAGGCGGCCAAACGAAGTCATTATCTATATCAAGACATTTGTGATGAGCTGGACATCGGCCCAAGCGCCAAAAGCACCGTTGAAGGCCACCAAGTTAATCTCGCTGATCTGGATGCTCGGTATGATCCAGATAGCGACCCAGAGGACAATGATGACGACTTAGCCCGAGAGCTAAAGAACAGGTTAAAAAGACCAGAACCTCATGGGGAACTGACCGATGTATAGTTGGGTGACGACCCAGCGAAGACGGTGAAGCTAGGTAGCGACCTACCTGAGCAAGTTAAAGAAGACCTCATGGAATGCCTAAGGGACTACGCTGACCTATTTGCATGGCAGGCCTCAGACATGCCGGGCATTCCCATAGAGATTGCTTGCCATCAACTTTCAGTCGATGAAGGAGTCGCCGCCGCGCTGGAAGGCGAACGCAGAGTGAGGAAAAATCTCAAGCCGCAGCGAAGGCCGTTGAGGACCTAGTGAAGGCTAAATTCGTCGAAGAAATTAAGTACACGACCTGGCTATCCAATGTCGTGCTAGTAAAGAAAAAGAATGGCAAGTGGCGTATGTGTGTAGATTATACCGACCTAAACAAGGCATGCCCGAAGGATGCCTTCCCTGTGCCCAACATTGACAAGCTGGTCGATGGAGCCTCGGGCTACAAACTGTTATCTTTTCTGGATGCTTACTCGGGCTACAATCAGAATACGATGTACCCCCCTTATCGACACAAGACTGCCTTTATGACAGATCGTGGCAACTTTCAGTATAAAGTAATGCCTTTCGGCCTGAAGAACGCTGGGGCGAATAGACGAAGTGTATTTAGATGATATGATCATTAAGAGTACGACCGATCAAGATCACTTAAGCGACTTAAGAGAGGTGTTTGATGAAGCCAGAAGGAATTCACTGAGGTTGAATCCAGAGAAGTGCACATTTGGGGTGAGGGCCGGCAAGTTCTTGGGCTTTCACCTGACAGAAAGAGGCATAGAAGCCCGGTCGCCGACATGAGGCTACCCACCACTAAAAAAGAGATTCAACAGCTGAATGGCATGGTCACTGCCTTGTCAAGATTCATCCCTAAAGCGGCCTGCAAGTCGCTTCCTTTGTTCAGACTCTTGAAGAAGGATGCTGAGTTTGAGTGGACCGACCAGTGCCAGCGAGCACTGGACGAACTGAAAGAAGCCCTGACAAATCCACCGATCATGACTAAGCCAATGCCGGGTGAAATTCTGTACCTATACTTGGCAATAACAGAAGAAGTTTTGAGTGTTGTGTTAGTCAGGGAGAACGACCTGAAATAGAGTCCGGTCTACTTCATCAGCAAGGTACTGCAGGGGCACGAGCAAAGATATCAGAAGATAGAAAAGTTTGCTCTTGCACTTCTGGTGGCCGCCCGAAGATTGAGGCCCTATTTCGTAGCCCACCAGGTTGTGGTAAGGACCGACCAACCAATAAGGCAAGTCCTTCATCGGCCAGACCTGGCGGGAAGAATGATAAAGTGGGCAGTAGAACTCAGTGAGTTTGGTATTAAGTTTGAATCCAGATCGGCCGCCAAAGCACAAGTATTGGCCGACTTTATAGCTGAAATGACCCCAGTTCCAGACGATCAACCAGCAACAACCTGGACTTTGCACGTGGATGGGTCGTCCTATAGTAAAGGTAGTGGAGCGGGCTTGATATTAGAAAATTCAGAAGGCCTTGCTGTGGAGGTATCCTTGACCTTTGCCTTCCACACGTCGAACAACCAAGCCGAGTATGAGGCGTGCATAGCCGGGCTACAGCTCGCCAGAGATTTCAACGTCGACCGTGTGGAACTACACTCAGATTTCTTGCTGGTCGTTTCACAGATCAAATAGTTGTATGATGCCAAGGACGACGTGCTCAAAAGTTATTTGGCCAGGGTAAGGGAGCTCCTCAAGCAGTTCGACCGAGCAGAAGTGAAGCATGTGCCCAGAACTGAGAATGTTCGAGCAGACATACTTTCAAAATTAGCGAGTACCAAAAGCCCTGGAAACCATAGAAGCTTGATCCAGGAGACGCTAAATCGACCGAGTGTATCGACCAAACCAAGCCAATCCCTGGCCGTTCTTTGTGTTGATCAATAGAATGACTGGATCGCCCCCATTCTAAGATACATTGTTGAAGGAGAAGAGCCAAGCGACCAAAAGCAGGCGAAATTGGTCAGGCTAAGGGCGACCAAATATTCAGTGATAGAAGGAAAGTTGTATCGAAGAGGATTCTCATCTCCACTGCTGAGATGCCTATCGTCGGTCGAAGCCGACCATGTGTTAAGAGATATCCACGAAGGTGTTTTTGGTAGCCATCAGGGCGCCCGATCTATAGCGAAGAAAGCTCTCAGGGACGGTTATTACTGGTCGACCATGGACGGAGATGCCAAGAAGTTAGTTCAGAAATGCAAGAAATGTCAAGTGCATGCCGACGTCCATGTCGCACCATCTTCAGAATTGCATAGTCTCACCTTGGCCGTTTGCCTGGTGGGGCATGGATCTGCTAGGCCCGTTTCCGCCTGCTCCAGGCCAGTTCAAATTTTTGATCGTGGCAGTCGACTATTTCACAAAGTGGATCGAGGCCGAGCCTCTTGCAACCATCACCTCAGCAAAAGTAAGCAAGTTCTTCGGCCGGTGTGTGTTAGCCCGTTTTGGAATTCCGCAGCAGTTGATCACGGACAATGGTACCCAGTTCGCAGATAAGAGGTTCAGAGAAATGTTGGCCGACCTAGAAGTTTACAAATACGTTTCACCTCGGTCGAACATCCACGAACAAACGGCCGCGCGGAAGCGACCAACAGAGTTATCCTACGCGGTTTAAAAAGGAGACTTGACGAAGCAAAGGGGAATTGGGTCGAAGAACTGCAATCTGTTCTATGGGCATATAGGACGACCCCCCACTCATCGATCGAGTCGCCGCTTCAGCCGGTTTATGGAATCGATCTTTGTCATACCCATAGAAATGGGCGAACTCAATGGAGAACTCGAATCTCCCAACATCGGCCGACAACGACCGAGCCATCCGGGAAGAGTTAGATCTGATTGAAGAGTTGCGCACTCAGGCATCACTTAGAGAGCCATTGATCAAGCAGAAGGTCGCGGCTAGGTACAACGCCCGTGTTCAAAAGAGAGATTTCACGATCGGCCAGCTCGTTCTAAGACGTGCAGATGTTGGAAACAAGAACGCTCGTCAAGGAAAGTTAGCTCCTAATTGGGAAGGTCCATATAGGGTCGTTAAGAAGACCGGCAAGGGGCGAGCATTTGCCGAAACCATGGAAGGGGCGACTATCCCCGTAACGTGGAATGCCGAGAAACTTAGAAAATATTATGTATGAATGTAATGAACGACCTATCAATGAATGAAAGACAGGCAGGCGCTCTTTTTCCCACTAGGTTTTTTACTGAGGCCTGGACCTTTGAAATTTGCTTTGTACTTTACTTTCTCGCAAATAATGTATGTCTGGTCGCTCAGCATGCCCGTGGCAGAAGAGCGACCGAGGGGTTGTCAAACGAACGCAGTGTGCCATCGGAGTGGCACAAGGGTTGAGTAACAACCCCCAAACAGTAGTAGATCGTCGAATCGATCTACATCGACCGCCATCGAAATGGCCCAATCGAGTGCCATCGAAATGGGCCAATCTAGAGCCATCGAAATGGCTCAATCGAGCGCCACCGAGCTGGCCCAATCGATCGAGTGCCATCGAAATGGCCCAATCGAATGCCATCGAAATGGCCCAAACGAATGCCATCGAAATGGCCCAATCGAGTGCCATCGAAATGGCCCAATCGAATGCCATCGAAATGGCCCAAACGAGTGCCATCGAAGTTGCACCATCGTTGTTCAAGGGTTAAGTGACAACCCGAAAACGAGTGTAGGGAGGCGAGCGACCTACAACGACTGCCTTCGAAAAGGCGCAAACCAGTGCACAATCGACCTAATATGAGAATGCTCGTAAGGCCCTAAATAGCGGCCCAAGACCGGCCTAAACGTTCGAAAAACTTAGAAAAGTGTGAACGGAAAAAACAAGTAAACCCAAACGAACAAGCGAGATAAAATGAACAAAGAGAAATCAAATTGTCATTACAAACCATGGACGCCTTGGCCGGCCGAAGCGCCCCAAATATCACACCGCTCAAGGCAGGTCAAAGAAATTGTTATGCCCGAAGGCTAGTCAGAGGATTACAAAATTTACTTCGCTCGCAGGCGGGCTTCAGAAAATAACTGAGCGAGGACGGGTGGTGTTGCCATGCTCGTCGAATTACTCGGGCAGCACGATTTGGTTTTCTTCCACGCAGTGCTCGGGCTTTATCACGCTTTCGTCAAAATTGACGTTCAGGTCTGAGTTCAGAACCCGCACCTGGTCAAGGGCGTTCTGAAATTGGTAGACCGCTGCTTCCCTACCAAGCCCGGCCACCTTCTTCACCTGAGCCTCCAGCTCGGCCCTCTTGGCTTCCAGATCGGCCTTTTCCTTCTCAAGAGCATCAGCATCAGTCTTCAGGCTCTTTACTTGAGCAGCAAGCTCTTTGTTCTTCTTGAATAGCTTGGCCCGATTGTAACACCCCAAATAATTTAATTAAGAAATTAATTAAATTGTTTAAGTGTTGCAATAATTTTAATTATATTAAATTATAATATGGTGTTTATAATTTAGTATTTCATTTTAATTGAAGGGAGTGGTGGAAGAAATGGGCCAAGGGTGTAAAAAGGGCCCAAGGTGCGCTTGGCCCAATATACATATACCCAAAAGTGGAATTTTATTTCATTTGTGAAAGAAAGAAAGAAAGTTTCGAAGGAGAGGAGAGAAAAGAGAGAACCCACGGCGCAAACCCTAGGAGAAGAGGAGGAGAAGAGCAATTTCGTGGCTTGAAGCTTGGATTGTTGCGGTGGTTTTGTTCGTGACTCGATTCCGGTGCTTCTCTACGGTGAATTTGAGGTAAGGGGAGTCTCACTCTATAATAGAGGAGATAATGGGTATTATATGTGTCATAGGGGCTGTTTTGATAGTAATTGATGATTGCATGTTGATTGATTCTTGAATTTGATGAAATTGTTGGTGAAAATTGATTTAAGTGTGAGTTAGGGTTTTGTAATGTATGAATTGGTGATTTTGATGTTAATTGATGATTTGAATATGCAATTGGTTGTTTGATTATGCAATTAGGAGTGTTGGAAGGATTATTAGGTGAATTGGTTTGGAAGATTTTGGAAAAATTGGGGTTTTGGTGTTTGGGGCGCCAAGATGCTAGGATTCTGGCGCCCGTAATCGCTCACGGGTGAAATTTGGAGTTTGTGCAGAATGCTCTCGCCGTGGCGCCACATTCTTTGGGAAAATGGCGCCACGGCAATCGCTCATGTGCGTGAAGGTGTTCTGCGGTGTGTGTGCTCGCCAGGCGCCAAGTTCTTTGAAAAATGGCGCCCGCGCAATCGCTTGTTTGTGTCTTTGGGTGTGGGTGTGCCGATGATGTGGGCGCCAAATGCTCGCCCTGTGGTGCCCGAATGGCGCTGTGTCACTTTAGCGATGTCCGGGTGAGTGAGTTCTTTGTCTGGGCGCCGTAATGTGGGTATTTTGGAGCCCTGGTGAGTGAAACTTGTATTTCTAAACATATTTTCTCGTACAACTTTTGTATTCACCGCCAACTTTCAATTTTAAACATTTTGGCTCGAGTGGTTTTCGATTGCAGTGTGTATTTTGAAAATGTCCCTGGAGGGCTCGTTTTTAGTGTGTTTTGGAGCCCGGGAGTGAAACTTACTTTTCTAGGCATATTTCATCATGCCAAATTTTGTGTTTACTCGCCCAAATTCATTTTTAAACATTTTGGCTCGGGTGGTTTTTGTTTGAAGGTCTTTGGGTGAGCTGGGTCACTGTGGGGCGCCTAACCGTGTCTTTGCCTGTGTCCGGAAATGGTGTCTTTGCGCGCCATCTTGCGCGTCTTGGCGCGCAAACTTACGCGCAAGAAAGCCAAGGCTTGATCAAGATCGCAGCGCCATCTTGCGCTGCGCCCTCTGCGCTGTGAAACCTCGTGGCGCACACCTCTCCCGGGAGGACGAAACTTTGAGAGTTAGAAGCGACCTATTCGCGCGCTTCTTGCGCGCTTCTCTCTCACAAGCGCCAAGGTGCGCGCCTCTCCAATGGGGATTTTTCCAAAACCTTGTCTTTGTGGAATTCCTAAGTTCTTAAAATTATTTTGGTGTGTCAAAATGGTCCCTAAGTGAAGAAAAGGTCCTAAATGGTGGTTTAGGTTCCTGAGTAAGGCTGAGTACCCTAGAGGAGGATAGTCCGGTGGGACATAATGGTGTTAAGGGTTTATAATGAGGTGATTGAGCATGCCATGGGGGCATGGGCCGGTGGGCCAAGCCAGGAGGGCTATAAAATGAGATTGATACCGAGGTAAGAGTAAATGGGTGTATTGAATTGTTTGAAATGATGTTTGTGATGTACATGGAGTCTCATGCATACATTGGCTGCGGTCGTAGTGTTTATAATATGATTTGTGAAGCCTGAGGGCGGCCGGGGGGCCTTATAAAGTGATTATGAAGCCTGCGGGCGGCCGGGGGGCCTTGTATGATGATTGTGAAGCCTGAGGGCGGCCGGTGGGCCAATGGTACCACATGCATGATGACATTGCATACATTCTCATTAGTGCATGAATATTATTGATTAATGATTGGCGTGTTTGAGTGCTGTACACTATGCTTATATATTGCGTATTATCACCTTTATTATATAGTTCGAGACTCACCCTTTTCTGTTGTTATTTACCACAGGTAGTCAGGAGTGAGGGCCTTCCACCTTCACTACTCCCCGAGTCGGTCTGCTCTGATACGTAGCACCTAGGGGTCGGGGTTTAGACTGTTGTTGCCTGTTTTGCTCCTTGTTGAGCCTTTATGTATTTGTGTTGATATTGCTGGATTATGCTGTTGAGATAATGATTGTTTTCCGCTGCATTATGTGAAACTAGATTTCTATGAATTATCTTCTGGTGTTACGTATTTGGTTTTTGGTTTAAGAGAAAGAGTTGTGACGCTCCATTTCATTGAGTATTACTTTATGTTATACTATTAGTGAGCTGAATGACTATGGCTAAACTGTGGTTCGCCACTAAGGCTAGAATTTCTTTCGCTGGTGTATTTACTGAGGCATCATCGGTGAGCCTTGCAAAAGTGGCCAATGCCTGTTGCAAGTAGTATCAGTTACCTGAGTAATCCCATAGTCAGCCAGTCCACTATTTTATAACACACTAAACTAGAAAATGATCAGAAAAGATTTTTGTACACTCTGATTTTTGATTTAAATTACCGGGTAGAAATGGGGTGTTACATTAGTGGTATCAGAGCAGTTCGGTCTGTCCGGCCAAGTGTGTCAGTCTGTCATAGTGTGTATGACAACTAGGTGTCTTAAAGTAATTTCAACCGTTGCTTATCTTTGCGCAGTGTTAGGGTGATATGGCCAGAAGGATCGATGCTGCTTTTCTTGAGGCCTTGCAAGCCATAGCGCAGACTGTGGGTACCCAGCAGAATGCGGAGGCCCGCAGTTTGGCTACCTTTCAGAGAGAGAACCCTCCCACCTTCAAGGGGAGGTACAATCCGGATGGTGCACTGGCTTGGTTGAAGGAGATCGAGAGGATCTTCCGGTAATTGGGTCAGAATGATGAATGTAAGGTAAGGTATGGAACTCATACCTTATCTGAAGAGGTCGATGACCGTGGTTGGAGACCGGTGAGAGGCTAGGGGCTGCCCATGAGGAGGTTACAGGGTCAGATTCGGGAGGAGTTCCTAAGAAAGTATTTTCCGCAGGACGTCGAGGACGAGAAAGAGATAGAGTTTTGGAGCCGAAGCGGGTAGTATGTCGATCCACGAGTATCTTTGCTAGATTTGTTGACCTTGCTAAGTTCTACCCACATTACTCGGAGAGGTCAGGGCTGAATTCTCAAAGTGCATCAAATTTGAGAATGGTTTGAGAGCCGATATCAAGCGGTGTAGGGTATCGAGAAAGATCGTAGTGTTCGATCATCCGTTGGTATTGTAGGATCTATGAGGTGATAGCAATGCCCGCCTCTAGGGTCATGAGAGACCGTAAGGGAAATTTCATCACGGAGGTAAGCCTTATGAGAAGTCTGTGACGCAGGAAGCAAAGGTATTCGGGTGGTAACAGTACAATGGTGGGAACAGTCCACTGAGGGTAGGAGACACCATGAGGGCAAGAAGCCAAGTGGGGAGACGCCCATCCGATATTGTGTGTTTCAAATGTGACAAGCCGTGTCACAAGAGTTTTGATTGTAAGGTGGAAGTGCGAGAGATGTTTTAGGTGTGGAAAGAGTGGTCACATGGCATCCGGGTGTGATCGCAAGGAACCGGTATGTTTCAACTGTGGTGAAGTGGTCACATTAGCTTCAAGTGTCCCAAGCCTAAGAAGGAAAGATCTCTTCGGGAGGGTGTTTGCATTGGCGTGTTCGTAGGACCTAATGATATCCGAGGTACATGTTTCATCTCTGCACTCCTTTAGTTGCTATTGTTGACACGGGTGCTACGCACTCTTTTATTGCATCTGTTTGTCTTTGAAAAGTTAAATTTAGTAATGTCTACTATGGAGAGAGGATGGTTATCGACACTCCACGCTAAGGGTCCGGTAACTACTTCTCGATGTGTGCTAGGTGTCCTCTGTCGCCTTTGGCGAGATTTTCTCAATTGATCCGATTTGTTTGCCTTTGGGTGGGTTAGATGTGATTACGGGCATGGATTGGTTAGTAGATAACCACGTGCACATCAACCGCTCGATAAGTCTATTAGTTTTCTCCTTCCCGAAGAGGAAGAGTGCGCTTACTTGTCTGTGAGCAATTGCGCGCAGGTAATGAAAGAGGTGGTCGCTTGTTTGCTTTGATGGCGTCTATGTCTGCCGAGAACAGAGCCGTGGTTGATGGGTTCTGGTGGTGTGTGAGTTCCCCAAGTGTTTCCGGATGAGATTCCTAGTGTGCCCCGCAGAGGGAAGTTGAGTTCGGGATTGAGCTTGTGCACAGTACTAGGCACGTCTATGGCACCGCACTCTGGGATGTCGACTTCGAGTTGTCCAATTGAAGAAGCGATTAGAGGAGCTTCTTGAGAAGAAGTTTGTGAGGCCTAGTGTATCACCATGGGGAGCTCCATCTTGTTGGTAAAGAAGAAGGATGGGAGTATGCGCTGTCATGTGGACTACGAGACAATTGAATAAAGTGACTATCAAGAATAAGTATCCTCTCCCGAGGATAGATGATCTAATGGATCACCGGTGGGTGCTAAAGTGTTTAGCAAGATTGACTTGAGGTCCGGTATCACCGCATTAAGGTGAAGGATGAGGATATCCGAAGACGGCATTCGGGACAAGGTATGGGCATTATGAGTACTGCGTGATGCCGCTTGGTGTCACAAATGCACCGGGGGTATTTATGGAGTACATGAACCGAATTTTCCATAGCTATCCGGATCGGTTTGTGGTAGTCTTCATTGATGATATTTTGGTGTACTCCAAATCGGAGGAAGAGCATGCGAGCACTTGAGGTTGGTGCTAGAAGTCTTGAAAGAGAGAAAGTTGTATGCCAAGTTGTCCGAAGTGTGAGTTACGTTGCACGAGGTGAGCTTCTTGGGTCATATTATTTACGGTGATGGTATTCTTTGTGGATCCAGCCAAAGGTTGATGCGAAGTTACGGTGGGAGAGCCCAAAGTCCGCAACCGAGATCGGGGAGTTTCTTGGGGTTGGTGGTTATTACAGGAGGTTCATTGAAGGGTTCTCTAAGCTAGCCCTTCCATTGACCCGATTGACTGTAAGGGGAAGGCATTTGTGTGGGATGCAAAGTGTGAAGAGAGCTTCCAAGAGCTAAAGAGGAGGTTGACCACGTCTCCGGTGTTAGTGTTGCTGTGCGGAGCAACCATTTGTTGTGTAATTTATGATGCTTCCAAGATGGGTTTGGGAGGTGTTTTGATGCGAGGATGGGAAGGTGGTGGCTTATGCGTCCCGACAGCTTGAGGACCCATGAGAAGAACTATCCTACTCATGACTTAGAAATGGGCCGCGATTGTGTTTGTGTTGAAAATGCAGGCACTATCTCTATGGTACTAGATTCGAAGTGTTCGGTGATCACAAGAGTCCAAGTACTTGTTTGACCGTAAGGAGCTGAATATGAGACGAGGCGTTGGTTAGAGCCGTTGTTGAAGGACTATGATTTCGGCTTGAACTATCACCCCGGCAAAGCTAATGTCGTGGCTGATGCTTTGAGTCGGAAGACTTTGCATATGTCGGCTATGATGGTGAGAGAGTTGGAATTGATTGAGCAATTCCGTGACTTGAGTTTAGTCTGTGAGGTGACACCTCAGAGTGTCAGATTGGGGATGCTGAGAATTGGGAACGACTTCTTGGCTAGTATCGTAGACGCCCGAGTTAGATGTGAAGTTGGTAGATTTGGTGGTTCTTTGGTGAGCAAACCTGCTGATGGGGATTCTGAGTTGGATTCCCGTGGTGTGTTGAGGTTCGGGGGCGAGAATCGTGTTCCGGATGATCTTTGAGTTGAAGAAGATGATACTTGAGGAGAGTCATAGGAGTAAGTTGAGCATTCATCCAGTGCCACTAAGATGTACCATGATCTCAAAGAAACTATTTTGGTGGCTGGTATGAAGAGAGATGTTGCGCAGTTTGTATATGCATGTTTGACTTGCCGGAAGTCAAAGATTGAGCACCGTGGTTGCGGGGTTGATGCAACCTTTGGAGATTCCGGAATGGAAGTGGGACAAACATTTCCATGGACTTTGTGGACTGGTTTGCCAAGTCATCTGTGAGAGAGGTCCGACACTATTTGGGTGATTGTGGATAGGTTGACCAAGTCCGCCCATTTCATTCCTATCAACATCACCTTTCTGTGCCAAAGTTGGCTAGAATCTACATTCGAGTAATTGTGAAGCTTCATGGGGTTCCAAGAGTATTGTGTCGGATAGAGACCCACGGTTTACATCGAGTTTTGGGGAGCTTGCGGGAGGCTTTGGGGTCCAAGCCGAGGTTGAGTTCACTTATCACCCTCGATCGATGGTCGGCGAGAGAGAACCATCCGGTCTTTGGAGGATCTTTTGAGAGCTTGTGTGTTAGAGCGAGGGAGGTGCGTGGGATACGCATCTTCCACCGATTGAGTTCACGTATAATAACAAATTTCTACCATTCGAGCATTGGGATGGCTCCTTTTGAGGCAATTTGTATGGGCGGAGGTGCGTAACTCCTTTGTGTTGGCATGAGTCCGGGAGAGTGTTGTCCTTGGACCAGAGTTGGTTAGGAGACTCATGAGAAGGTGAAAATGATCGAGAGAAGATGATGAAAGAGTCTCGTAGTCGGCAGAAAAGTTATCATGATAAGAGGAGGAAGGACTTGGAGTTTCAGTGGTGAGCATGTGTTCTTGAGGGTCACGCCTATGACCGTGTTGGGCGTGCTCAAGGCAAAGAAGTTAACTCCAAGGTTTATTGGACCGTACCAAATCACCGAGAGGGTTGGAAAGGTTGCTTATAGGGTGGCCTTGCCACCCAATCTTTCGAACTTGCACGATGTCTTCCACGTGTCACGGCCTTCCTAAGTATATTCCGCACCGTCTCCTCATGATTCACATGGATGATGTAGAGTGCGTGAGAACCTCACCGTGGAGACTATGCCGGTGAGGATTGAGGATAGAGAAGTGAAGGTGTTGAGAGGAAAGACATTGCCTTGGTCAAGGTAGTGTGGTTGGGAGCTCACTTGGTGAGAGTATGACTTGGGAGCCGGAAAGCAAGATGCGGAGTCCTATCCAGAGTTATTTGACTCGGTATGAATTTCGAGGACGAAATCTCTAAGTGGGGAGAGTTGTAACACCCCAAATAATTTAATTAAGAAATTAATTAAATTGTTTAAGTGTTGCAATAATTTTAATTATATTAAATTATAATATGGTGTTTATAATTTAGTATTTCATTTTAATTGAAGGGAGTGGTGGAAGAAATGGGCCAAGGGTGTAAAAGGGCCCAAGGTGCGCTGCCCAATATACATATACCCAAAAGTGGAATTTTATTTCATTTGTGAAAGAAAGAAAGAAAGTTTCAAGGAGAGGAGAGAAAGAGAGAACCCACTACAAGAAACCCTAGGAGAAGAGGAGGAGAAGAGCAATTTCGTGGCTTGAAGCTTGGATTGTTGCGGTGGTTTTGTTCGTGACTCGATTCCTGCTTCTTCTACGGTGAATTTGAGGTAAGGGGAGTCTCACTCTATAATAGAGGAGATAATGGGTATTATATGTGTCATAGGGGCTGTTTTGATAGTAATTGATGATTGCATGTTGATTGATTCTTGAATTTGATGAAATTGTTGGTGAAAATTGATTTAAGTGTGAGTTAGGGTTTTGTAATGTATGAATTGGTGATTTTGATGTTAATTGATGATTTGAATATGCAATTGGTTGTTTGATTATGCAATTAGGAGTGTTGGAAGGATTATTAGGTGAATTGGTTTGGAAGATTTTGGAAAAATTGGGGTTTTGGTGTTTGGGGCGCCAAGATGCTAGGATTCTCAGCGCCACGTAATCTGTTCACGGTGAAATTTGGAGTTTGTGCAGAATGCATCGTCGTGGCGCCACATTCTTTGGGAAAATGGCGCCACGTGCCTTTGCTCATGTGCGTGAAAGGTGTTCTGTGCGGTGTGTTCGCCAGGGCGCCAAGTTCTTTGAAAAATGGCGCCACATGCCGCTTGTTTGTGTCTTTGGGTGTGGGTGTGCCGATGATGGCGCCAAATGCTTTGCCCAGGGTGCCCAGAATGGCGCTGTGTCACCGTATGCGATGTCCGGTGAGTGAGTTCTTGTCTGGCGCGAGAATGTGGGTATTTTGGAGCCCTGAGTGAAACTTGTATTTCTAAACATATTTTCTCGTGCCAACTTTTGTATTCACACGCCAACTTTCAATTTTAAACATTTTGGCTCGAGTGGTTTTCTCGATTGCGGTGTATTTTTGAAAATGTCCCGTAGGCTCTCGTTTTGGGTGTGTTTTGGAGCAGGGAGTGAAACTTACTTTTCTAGGCATATTTCATCATGCCAAATTTTGTGTTTACTCGCCCAAATTCATTTTTAAACATTTTGGCTCGGGTGGTTTTTGGTTTGAAGGTCTTTGGGTGAGTTGGGTCAGCAGCGGGCGCCAATCTGTCTTTGCTGTGTGCGGAAATGGTGTCTTTGCGCGCCATCTTGCGCGTCTTGCGCAAAACTTACGCGCAAGAAAGCCAAGGCTTGATCAAGGCTCAAGCGCCATCTTGCTTGCGCGTCCTCACTCGCGAACCCTCGTGCGCACACCTCTCCCAGGGAGGACGAAACTTTGAGAGTTAGAGCGACTATTCGCGCGCTTCTTGCGCGCCTTCTTCTAACGCGCGCCCGGTGTGCGCGCCTCCATGTGGGGATTTTTCCAAAACCTTGTCTTTGTGGAATTCCTAAGTTCTTAAAATTATTTTGGTGTGTCAAAATGGTCCCTAAGTGAAGAAAAGGTCCTAAATGGTGGTTTAGGTTCTGAGAGTAAGGCCGAGTACCCTAGAGGGAGGATAGTCCGGTGGGACATAATGGTGTTAAGGGTTTATAATGAGGTGATTGAGCATGCCATGGGGGCATGGGCGGTGGGCCAAGCCGGGAGGGCTATAAAATGAGATTGATACCGAGGTAAGAGTAAATGGGTGTATTGAATTGTTTGAAATGATGTTTGTGATGTACATGGAGTCTCATGCATACATTGGTCTGCGGTCGTAGTGTTTATAATATGATTTGTGAAGCTTCGAGAGGCGTCGGGGGCCTTATAAAGTGATTATGAAGCTGCGGGCGGCGGGGGCCTTGTATGATGATTGTGAAGCTTCGAGGCGGCGGTGGGCCAATGGTACCACATGCATGATGACATTGCATACATTCTCATTAGTGCATGAATATTATTGATTAATGATTGGCGTGTTTGAGTCTTTGTACACTATGCTTATATATTGCGTATTATCACCTTTATTATATAGTTCGAGACTCACCCTTTTCTCGTTGTTATTTACCACAGTAGTCGGGAGTGAGGGCCTTCCACCTTCACTACTCCCGAGCCTCGATGCCCGCTCTTCGATACGTAGCACCTGTGGGGCCGGGGTTTAGACCGTTGTTGCTGCTTTGCTCCTTGTTGAGCCTTTATGTATTTGTGTTGATATTCTTTGGATTATCTTTGTTGAGATAATGATTGTTTTCCGTGCATTATGTGAAACTAGATTTCTATGAATTATCTTACGTGTTACGTATTTGGTTTTTGGTTTAAGAGAAAGAGTTGTGACGCTCCATTTCATTGAGTATTACTTTATGTTATACTATTAGTGAAATTTGAATGACTATGGCTAAACGTGGTTCGCCACTAAGGCTAGAATTTCTTTATTTGGTGTATTTACGAGGGCATCACCGAGAGCCTTGCAAAAGTGGCCAATGCTCATTGCAAGTAGTATCGATTACCTGAGTAATCCCATAGTCAGCCAGTCCACTATTTTATAACACACTAAACTAGAAAATGATCAGAAAAGATTTTTTGTACACTCTGATTTTTGATTTAAATTACCGGGTAGAAATGGGGTGTTACACCGATCCTCCTCGGCCTGCTGCAATGCCTCTTTCTTGGACTTGACCGCCTTCTCCAGCTTGGCCAAGGCAGTGTCCTTTTCAGCCCGAGCATCTGCAAGTAAAAACGGTAAAGGTCAGTCGATCGGCCGATTGTAAGTAAAAACGAGACGGGCCAGAAAGTTAAAATACCTTGAAGTTCGTTCGACATCTTCTGTATGGCTTTACCAACGCCCATGCACAGGGAAGCGCAAACCACCATTGGCTCCTTCTTGAACAGCTCAAAGTCGGCCAGCCCCAAGCCCTCGGTCGAGAGAACCGGAAAATCCCCATCAGGAATTTCGCGGGCCCGCTCGAGAATCCTACTCCGCTTGGGAGAACGAGTGTCCTGGCGAGGGGGCGACCGAATTTTGGAAGCAGATTTCTTCCCTTGGCTCCTTGGGGTCTGTGGCACTCTGGACGTCCCTTCCAGGTCGACCACGTTGGGAGGCGGCCGAGAAGCGCCAGGAATTGAAGAGGGGTTCAAGACTTTTTCTAACTCGGCCCATGATTTTCCAGCCATTCTTCCTGCAAAATAGAACGAGTGAAAGGTTAGACAGCCAAGATAAAAAGATACGTTTGAAAGAGAACCAATCTCGGCTTCGATAGCACGACCCAAGTCCTTGGTGGTATAGATGTAATCACCAGGCCGCCAGAAGAAATGAGCCTCGTTCCACATGATCGGCAAGAAAGGCTCACCGACCGTCCCATCAGGGTTGGTCTCTGCTATGGCTTTGTCGGCCTCCTTGGTTGGGACGACCCAAAAATATTGGCTCTTCCATGCAGTGCCCAATGATTCCTGGAACGCCTTGAAATACCGATGTTGAGTCTTCTGAGTTTTAAAGGAGACCTGCTCCCTCTTCTCCTTGTTGGCCTTCTCTCTTAGCTAGCTCAGCTCGAAAATGGTAAAAAATAGTTGCATTGAAACCGACCTACCGAGCCGGGTCAAAAGTACTTCAAAAGTCTTCAAGAACGCCCATGCGATCGGGTGCAGTTGAGATGGGGCGACCCCGATGTAGCGCAGGACGTCGCGCTGGAACTCTGTAAAGGGTGGAACGATGTTCATCCTCTCGAACACGATCCGATGCATCGTGAACTTCAAATTTTCAGAGTAAGTCGCGATATCCTCTCCTTCCTTCATACCCCTCACCCGCCAGCCCGGTAGACGGTTGAAAGAGAGTTGCGATCGAGGCGGCGCCAGATGGCCGCTCGTGATTATACTCTGAAGGCGAAGGGTTTGAGACACCCGAGACATGTCGAGGCCCCGTCGAGCGATCCCGGTAAAGACGTCTTCTCCTTCCAAAGGCTCGCCTTCAGCATTTACCCCCCGATTGGAGGAACTCTCGGCAGGGCGATCAACGTTCTGATCGGCCGCAGCTTGATCGGCGCCTCTTCAGGGACCTGCGCGACTTCCTGTACCTCCTCGATGTCCACGTCCATATTCTCCCCTGAGTCGCAGGCGGACGGTGAGGGTGGAGGTGGTTGAGAACCCGACCGAGTCCTGGAGCTGGAGCTCACGTCGGAGCTGCTTGAAGAGCTGGAACTTGAGCTTGGATCGCTCGAAGACGACCTGGGGTCCTCTTCGTGAGAGATGGCCTCAGATGGCCTCGTCATCTGCTCGGCAAAAGAATGCGAACGGCCCCCGGGATGGGAGCGGTTTGTTTCAACCGTGGCATATACTGGCACCTGTCAAGAGGGAATCGAGTCAGATCGGTCGAGCAGTGCACTCATGAGAGGGGGCGACCTGGTCGTCCCCAGACCTGACACCCCCTATCACTAGGCGTGAAATTTTGCAAACAAGAAAAACTAGAAATTAAAGACAGAGATCGACCCATACCTTAAAGATGCTTGAAATCGGTCGAGAAAGCTGAAAGGCTCGGACGAAAGAGTTGTCTCGAAATGCAGGTCGACGGCAGATAGGTCGGTCGGCAGCAGAGCAATTCGCAGTAACGTGAGGAATAGTTCCCATCGAAGGCGTATTTATAGCACGGCCCAAGGTCAGAAGGCCATCGAGACGAAACGTCGCAACGTTTCACCTTCACATTGAAAATTTGTCATTGAATGACCTCGGTATCACCAAACGTCGTGTCTTAAAAAGTCGCTAAAAGCCAACCGTCGTGTCAGGCGGCCGAGACCGTCCCATCAAGAGCGAGCGGCCGCGACCGTTTCACTATTTAAAGGTTCGTCAAAACAGCTTAACCCCTGGGAGCAGCAATTCAAGCCTCAGCCCGCTCTCAAGCGACCTAGGCTTGGGGGGCAACTGTTTTGGGGTGTATCAGTAAAACCAGCGGGTTCCAATAGCATTTGGGCCGTCGGCCCATACCAGTTCAACCGGCCCACGCTCGGTTGCTTGGAACGCACTTTGCACCAACCGGCCGAAATTTTCGCACAACGGTCGGACTCTACAGTATATATATGCCATTCGCACATGGCATCAGGTACGTAATCTATACCTTGTGTTACCCTGCCCGAGCGACCTTCACTGACTTGAGCGTCGGAGTGTCATTGCAGGTACCACCCGAGACGTTCAGCGTGGAGCCAAGACATGTCCTTTCCCTTACTCAACGACCGGCCAATCCAGCATACAACGACTACAACACTTTATTGGTCTAAGGTACGATCAACCCCCTTCTACATAAACTACTATTTAATTAATTTAAAATCAGAGTTTCAGAAAAATTTCAGTGCGACCACACGAGGGTGCTACATTTAAAACAAAACCACACTTAATAACTCCAAATTAAATCTTAAAGACTTAAGGTACGAGATACATAGCACCACAGTCAATATAATGTAAAAACCATCGCAGCGGAAATATATCAAAACGTAAAATATAGAAATACAAGGTCACCTTCAATCGCTGTCAGAGCCGGTGCTACGTATCAGAGCCGACTCAACCAAACTAGAAGAAGGTACCAGGTCACCTTCAATCGCTGTCACCTGCACGTTGCCGACATGAGAAGCAACATAGAGCAGTAGGGTGAGTCTCTTTACATAAGTAATAACAAATAAGACAAGCATCACATTAGAGAAGGCAACTAAACACACCAAATTACAATCATATTCAAGTACACCATTAATTCATAATCACCAAGAAAAATCACCAGATGCATGTTTAGTGTATGAGATGCAACCCAAAACTCCACGGGCATATGCATGTGGATCCATCACAAAAATAGCCTTGAGGGCATTCACCAAATATATAATGAGGTCGAAGCCTACTCACCAAAAATGCATATGATTATGCAACACCATGACAATGCACCATATACACCCAAAAATCACCACAATATGCAATAGCATGCTCACCAATAGTCATATTGAGTCACCAACACCAAGGAAGGTCATAGACCCCATTCACCAATATTTATTCACGCCATTTAGTATACATCACCGTTAAAACAGCACCACGAGGACTAAAAACAACACCAAGGACTAAGACAGCCCCAAAGGACTAAAACAAAGACCAAAGGACTAAAACAACACCTAGGGACTAAAACAAAGACCAAAAGGATCAAACAACACCTAGGGACAAAAACAGCACCTAGGGACTAAAATAGTACCCTTACTAGGCAACCTTGTCTTAGACACGAATTAAGACAAAACTAAGACATCACCTTAGACACCAACTTAGACATCAGCTTAGACATCAGCTTAGACACCAACTTAGACATCAGCTTATACACCAACTTAGACATCAGCACACAAGGCAGCCAAAACTGGCGCCCTACACTAGACACAGGCGCACACTGTTGCGCCATGGGCTGTCAAATCTGGCGCCCTACACCTAGACACAGGCGCACACTGATGCGCCATGGGCTGCCAAATCTGGCGCCCTACACCTAGACACAGGCGCACAGTGTTGCGCCATGGGCTGCCAAATCTGGCGCCCTTGCATCGACACACACAGCACACAGGGCAGCCAAATTGGCGCCGCGCACTCCAAACACCAAGAACACCACGACGCGGCGGCGCCCAATTGGCGCCTCGCGACGAGACAATCGCAACACACCGCACGCAGGGCAGCCAAATTGGCGCCCTGCACCGAGACACCCGCAACACACCGCACGCAGGGAAGCCAAATTGGCGCCCTGCACCGAGACACAGCAGCACACGCACACTTGGGGCAGCCACAGTTGGCGCCCCTGCACGCAACACACACGCAACGCGCACTTGGGGCAGCCACAGTTGGCGCCCCTGCACGCAACACTGGCGACAACGCGCACACGGGCAGCTACCCACGGTTTAGCGCCCCCGCACGCCACACCAGCACACACACGCACACCCGATCTTAGCATTAGGCCTAACACCTTCAAAACATAGTTCATTCAAGCAATTTGACAAACACCTAACAACCATCATATCTTCTCCTATTTAATTCCATTGAATCAATATAACACACACCTTGACACCAATTACAATAGGACCAATAATTTAAATTCACATGATATTCAACCGAAACAACATATTCATTCAAACAACAATACCAATCAATCAAAAACACCACAATTCAATTTAAGAAAATCTCTCCTAAAACCTAACTCCTATGGTTGCTAGTCATATGGGTTATTAAGAATGAAAGAGAGCCCCCTAACCTTTGGTAATTGAAGAGAATACCCAAGCTCCTAGCAATTTCTCCAAGTCACCAACGATCCAAGCTTCCTTCCCCCTTGAATCTCGCGCTCCTCCTTGTCCTCTTCTCCTAGTCGATCGCCTCACTCTCACACACTTATCACTTTTCAATTTTTCTTGATTTCTCTCAAGTGGGGGTTTCTCCTAAGACCCTATGGTTTTACTAACTTACTTGGACCACTTGACAGTAACGGGCCTTATTTGCACTCCCTTAATTACTTAGATGCCTCCTCAACGAAGAGAATGTATAGTCTGGAGCGAAGAAAACTTGAAACGGGGCCTAAAAGAACGGGCAAGAAGCACAAGTAGTGATGAAATTTCACCCGAAGGAGAAATACTATTATTGTAGCGATTAGTTGTATCAAACAGGAAAGCATATTGAATGAGATATGAGGCATAGAAGGGTGAAGAGAGTGCTAGTCACTTTGCTATTGAGGAGGAAGAATAAAGATTTGAATAAGGAGTATTTGTTTATTTTCTTGACGGCGCACAAACCGAATGAACCTTCCTATCCGTAAATGATGATATGTATAATAGGTTCATCATATTGCATGCTTTATTGGGCCCAAGTGAAGTATATTAGGTTTTTAGGTTTCTTGCGCTTCTTTCTTTTTGTTAATGTTTTATTTCTATTTTATATATGGCTTTGTTTTTTATACCCCCACCCCATCCCCTCCCACCCCCACCCATTTATGATATACCGATTTTACCCCTGGCATTAACTCACTTTTTGACTTTCATTAATTCTCTCTGACTGGGACCCACAAAATCTCGCGTCGTATATACCTCAATGGAAGGTATATACGATTACATTTAATATGTAACGCTGACCTGAAAAAGTACCCATCGTATATATGTCCTTCAAGACATATATACGATTGCATTATTAAATGCTTCGTTGACTGCTTATCGTATATATGTCTTTCAAGGCATATATACGATTGCATTATTAAATGTTTCGTTGACTACCCATCGTATATAGGTTATATACGAGTGGGCTTGACGATCTAGTCGTATATACATCTGGGCCATGTATATACGATGTGAAAAAAATACCCATCGTATATACATGGTTGAGGAGGTATATACGATCGGGTTATTTTTTCGCTTTTTCTGAGTTGCTATCTGTTTTGTTGGAGCAGGATATTGACCCGCCTCTGGCGGCGGATGTCGTCTCGGTTGGCTCTGTTGATATTGATACTACAATCGACTTTCACGACGGATCACAAGATATTTTTGTTACTCAAGTTTGGTAAATGGAATTAAATTACTTAAGTACTTAGTAAGTTATATATTTTGTAGATATTTTCTACACGCCAGTGTGGAGGAGTGGGCCAAAGTCATTGGTAGAAGTATCGGTGTAGTCGTTGTTATTGTGAGATTTGAAAAAGCAGCTGGAAAGAGGGGAAGGCGAGATAAGATTGTTTTTGGCTGTGAGAAGCAAGGCGGGTTTACTAATGATTCAAGGGTTTTCTGCCTAAAAGGAGAGGTTGTCCTTTTAGATTGAAAGCTACTTACCTGATTAGCCGTGGGGGTTGGTGTGTGACGGTTAAATGTGGTAGACACACGCACGAGTTGCTCAAAACTTCCATTGGTACTTGTTTATTTGGGCGTCTGTCTAAGGCGCAAAAGGATCTGGTTAACGAGCATGCGGATCTTGATGTCGGACCGAAAGCTACTATTACTGCTTTGAAGAAACTAGATCCGGAGAATGTGACTACTCTTCGTCAAGTTTATAGGCAGCGTCACAAACACCGGTCTACAAAGAGGGGTCCTAGAACGGACATTCAGGAGGTACTGAGATTGATTGCACCTAAATCAAAAGTCAGAACGAAAGGTGCACCAAAGAAGAAAAAACAGAAATTTTTTGATGCTAAGCGTGATCCTTCGGGGTGGGAGCACGTGGATGAGAAGGTAAAACAGACTGAAGAATCCGGAGCTTCCAAAATTCCTACACAGCGGTCAACCAAATTATCTCAGGGTGCTTCTAGAGTATTATCACAGACAACTGAGACTAAAATCCACTTACCGTTTCTTCCAGCACACGTGCGCAACTATGTTGAAAAAATTGTTGATGTTGAAGGTGATGGTAACTACGGTTTTAGAGCAGTCGGGGTTGGACTTGACATGGGTGAGGACTCCTGGCCTCTGATTAGGCAAGCTTTGATTCAGGAAACAAAGGACAGGGAAACCTTGTATTCTGACATGTTTGGGAAGAACCGACTGTTAGAGCTTCGCAAAGCTTTAACTATCGAGTCATACGGACGTCAGCCGGAAGCAAAGTGGTTTGATTTGCCTGAGATGGGGTATATGGTTGCAACCAGGTATAATGTTGCATTGGTTCAGTTTTCTTTGCCTATGAATTTCACTTATCTGCCTTTGAGAGGCACTTACAGTTCATCTAAGTTGAAAATCATATGTATTCTGAACGAGCAAAATGTACACTGGTTGCATCTTTCAATCTCTCCCACTTGTCTGTTGCCTCCTATTGCCCCACAGTGGTACCAGCACTACTCACCAGAGTCTGCTTCATGGTTGCATCTGTATGCCGGACATTTTACCCTATGGCAGTCTATGTGTCCTCCCGTGCAGCCTCCCACTCACAGTGATGCGTCTAGATGTATAGATTTAGCCGATGATTCTATTGACGACTAGTAGATAGATTCACACATTTTTTGTATTACACGTGTATATATTACTATATCGCGTTTTTGTAATTATACGCATTTATTTTATCTAATATATCTACACCGTTGATGTTAATCAAATCACGAGACTTCAAATTATAACCGGTAATAAAATCATAACTATTAACAAACAAAGCCCATCGTATATATCTCTTTTGGGACATATATACGATGTGCATTTTTAACGCATCGTATATAGGTTCCGCAGGCGTATATACGATTGACTTAAAACGCATCAATCGTATATACGCACAATGAACATATGTACGATGTCAAAATTTTACCCATCGTATATAGGCCCCAAAAAAGATATATACGATTCGTGTAACTTTGTAAAAAAAACAGATTTTTTGAAGGGCATATTGAGAATTTCAGTGTGGGTGGGGGTTTAAGGGGAGAGGGTGGGGGTCCAAAAAAAAACCCTTTATATATTTATTTATTTTTTGAAACCATGCTTAGCTTTTTGAGCTGGCTTTTCACGGCAAGTAAGTCCTCTCTTTTCTTTTCTAAAACTACTATTATCTTGATATATAACTATTATAATGTATAGAATATAATAATTTATACCACAACATATAAATAATAATCAACAAAAATAATTTATGACAACTGATTTTTGAGCTGGCTTTTCACGGCAAGTAAGTCCTCTCTTTTCTTTTCTAAAACTACTATTATCTTGATATATAACTATTATAATGTATAGAATATAATAATTTATACCACAACATATAAATAATAATCAACAAAAATAATTTATGACAACCGATTTATGAAACTTAACAATATTCTATCAAAATATACTAGCTTTTAAAACAAGCATACAAAAACTATCAAAACTGTGAATATATGCACACCCACATATATATAATTGTTAGTAAGAAAATTTGGGGTGTTACAAATGCAGTGAACACCACTGCCTCTAATCAACAACAGCAATTCAACAACTATTAGAATGCAAATCCTGCATTCATCAGAGTAGATATCGGTTTAATCGTGCAAGAGTCGAGGTAGATCAAGAGGTACCTCTAATTCCTATCATAATCCTAACTATACTCCTCCCCGCCATCGGTTCTAAGCCAACTTGCCAACTTTGTGGCAAGTATGGTCATGCTTTGTCGACATGTTTGGTATAGGTTTGATGAGAATTTTGTCCCTGCACCACCCACTACCCCTGCCCCTAATCCTACCCCTGCTGCTACTATTATCGTAATGACAAGATCGCTCCTCGTGCCAACTTTGCAGCCTTTCTCTCCGGTGTTCCAGTGCTATGATTGCTTTGAATACCCACGAGTTTACAAACATCGTGTTGGTATCTTTGATACTTGTGCTTCTCACCACATGACTCCCTTTTCTAATTATTTGCATCACAGTATTCCCTATACAGGCCCTCATAAAGCTAAAATGGGCAATGGACATGCTACTGATATTCTTTCCATTGGTTCCTCAAAAATTTACTCTACATTTGATCCCTCAACTCATTATACACTTACTAATTTATCGCATGTTCCCACTCACTCACTGCAATTTGCTTTCGAGAGGACAATTTGCTCAAGATAATGCAGTTTACTTTGAATTTCATTCCTTTATATGTTTTGTTAAGTCTCAATCATCTAATGAGATATTATTTCAGGGATTTAGAGGCTCTGATGGCTTGTTCTTCATTCCTAGCTTGACAACTCTATTTCCAGCAAGCACACCAAGTGCAGCTGCAGTCACTTCATTGCCTACTGTTTCTAATTCTGTTTCTAATGCTTCTTTTTCTTCTTCTATTATTGTAAATAATACCACAAACTATGCTCTGTGGCATCACAGATTAGGGCACCCCAATAGTCGTGTAGTGCATTCTGTTCTTAAGCATTGTAATGTTTCTATTCCCACTAATAAGACATTTGAATTGTGTAAATCATGTTGTCTTGGCAAAGCACACAAATTGCATGCTCCTTCTACTACTATACATTCTATTCCTTTTGAACTAATTCATACTGATTTATGGGGCCCTTCTCCTACACCATCCAGTAGTGGCTATCTTTATTACATTGCATTTGTGGATGCTTGTACTAAATTCATTTGGATTTATTTTTTGAAACACAAGTCTGAAGCACTTACAGCATTTACACAATTTCATAAAATGGTACAAACACAATTTTCTGCACAAATAAAAGCACTTCAATCTGATTTTGGGGGTGAGTTTAGACCTTTCACTGATCACTTAACCTCTCTAGGTATTTTACACAGAAAAACTTGTCCTTACACCTCTCATCAGAATGGCACTGTTGAGAGAAAATGTAACGCCCCAAAATAATTGAGTAGTTATTTAACTAAATTACTTAGGTATTTCTTTAGAATAGATATAATAAGATAATAGGAGGATGTTTAATGAACTAAGTAAGTGGTATTTTATAGTGTTATGGAGTAGTGTTTATTGATTAAATAGAGGAGGTGTTTAATTAATTGAGGGGGGTTGCAAATAGAGGCCCAACCCTTTGGGCCCAATTGTTGGTTGGATTAAATGAAAGAAATGAAAAGAAGAAAGGAAAAGAAAGAAGTGAACCGAGAGAGAGATGCAGCGGAATCCGAGAGAGAGAGTGAGGGGCTGGAAAACCGTGGGAGGGAGAAAGGAAAGGAAGAGGAGAAGAATTGGAGAGATCTTCTCCATTTGAGCTCAAGGTAAGGGGTTTTAGATACATTTCTTCTCCATTTTTCCTCCTCTATCTATTGATATGAATTTCAATCCCTAATTTCTTCTTGTTCTCATTTTGCCATTAATGGGGTTTTAAGCTCAAAGATGGAATTGGTGGTTGTTTTGGTGATTGTTGAGTTGTGAGTGGAGGGGAAGCTTGTTTCTTCATTTCTTGAGGTAAGGGGAGCTATCTAATGCCTATAATATTGTATATGATGAATGTTGTGTGAAAATGAGATTTGGGGAAGATGATGAATAGTGATTAACACTATATTTTGATTTTGATGTGTTTAGAATGATTTATGAGTATGAGTGATCATTTGAGTGTTGATTGAGTGTGTGTGAATTGATTTGAGGGTATGTTGTTTAGAGAAAAATGAAAAATGAGCAAGTGGGTGCTCTAGGTGTAAATGACTTAATTGGAATTATTTTGGGTTGGAAAGGGTATTTGGAGGTGAGATTAATTGGTGGAATGTAGTAGGTTGATGGTGAATATGAGCTATAAATATATGTTGTTTGATAGTGAAACTCTAGGTGTGGGTGTTAATTGGTGGAATGTGTCGTGATAAAATGTTGTGGAATCAATCTTGGTGTGGCTTATGCCTTATGTGTTGTGTGTTATGGTGTGATTTGTGATTAAGTGGTGTATTATTCAATTGGTGAAATACGGTGTGGAATTGTTGAGTTGTTGTCTGGTGTGTGTGGGTGAGGCGTGGCACGATGATGCCTTGTGCTCACATAGGAGTGCGCCTTGGGAGTGTGTTGCGGTCTGGGTGTTGGTGCGTTGACTGTTGTGTACTTATTATTTGGCGTTGGCGCGGGCACGATGTTGCCTTGGTGCCCACGTATGGGCGCGCCTTATGTTTTGCTGTCTGGACTGGTTATGCAGGTGAATAGTTTACTTTGGGATGTCCGTATTTCAGAGGAGACTCTGCCGGGATTTTTGTTAGAATTTGGATAAGCATCCGTCCCGGATGTAAGTATGTATCTTTGAATTGTAAGTGAGTCGAGTTTTAGGCGTTGTTGCTTAAATGGGTGTGCTTGTGTGTGGCATGTGGATAGGAGTGTGATACGTGCGTGTATGGGTATTGAAGTGTTGATGAAGTGTTGTTGACATAGTGCAGTTTAAGTGATGGAAGGTATTATGGGCTTTGAAATAGGTTCAAGTGAATCGGTGTAGTAGAGGTAGCGTGAGTCGATTGTAGTCACGATGATCAATGAGGCGAGGTAAGATGGAGGTTAAGTGCGTAAATACGTAAAGGTTGAACGTAGGCAATCAAGTGTAGAGAAGATTAAGCTTAAGGAAGTTGAAGTGGTAGTATAATGATGCGTAAGTGATTAAGTGTTGAATACGAAGAGTAATGGATTGTAAGCAGAGGTGTAGGCGTCGACTTATAGCTACCGAGGTATAGGGAATGTATACAAAGGTGAAATAGCCGAGCGTAAGTGTACAGAGATATCTAAGTATAGCCGCCTAAGTGTAGTAGGCGGGGTGAAGTGTGGTGCTTAGGTGTGAATGCCTAAGTGTAGTAGTTTGAGTGTGGTGTACACAAGCCTAAGTGTAGTTGTTGTAGTGAATGTAGGCCGAGGTAGTGTCGTCAAGGTGTGGTGTATGAAGGGTGCGGTGTAGAGGTCGAGGTGTAGTCCTGGGTTGATGAGGTGGGCCTGGTAGTGATAGTTTAGTCCACTACGTTCGGTGGGTGGCGTCCGAGGTGTCCAATTAGTGTGCTTAGAGGTGTTGTTAGCGCCAGCAGTGCGCGGGGTTGTTAGCGCGACTATGAGTGTGGTTGGACGCTATGTATGTTCAAGAGGTGAGTGATGAAGTTTGTGTGGTCCCTAAGTGATGGTTCGGTCCTTAGGTGATGATTTAGTCCTTAAGTGACGTTGTGGTCTCCGGAGTGGCTGTGTAGTCCACGGTGATGGTGTTGAGGTGTGTCATACCCCAATTTTGTCCGGCTTAGGTCAAAACCCTAATTTTCTCCAAAAAAATAAATAAATAAAAGAAAAGCATCATGCATTGCATTTAGGGTCCTAAAAGTCATTTCAAAGTTTCTAAAATCATTTTTAAAGTTGAAATGCACTTTTGGACAAATTAGGTTTTTAGGGTAAGGGGCATTTTGGTCATTTTTCGCAATGAGATGATTTTCTCACAAAAATATGCACACACCAGAAGTACATTTTTCTTTTATCCAAGAGAATTTTTGTACAATTTTTAGAGAGAATATCCTAGCCTAAAATAATTAAAATGCATTTTCCTATTTTTATTGCATAAAAATATTAAAAGATCATTAAATATTTCCCAATTACTAGGTGACAAATTTTGTTGTCTAGAATAATTAGGGAGATTATTTTATGATGACTAAAAATGTAACATTTTTCTAATAGGTGCATTCCCATTTTGCATGCCCAAAAATTCAAAATTCAAAAATGTAAAAATAGGAAGTGTCCTCAATAAGACAAAATACCAAAAACAAGCATTTTTTTTTATTTTTCTCTCCCATAATTCAGCCTTGTTGCGCTGCCCTCTCTCCCTCTCTCTCCCTCTAGAAGCTTCTACACACTTCTTGCCTTGTTCACTAAGATTTGATTTGTTCCTATCCTTAACTTTGCCCTCTTTGGTAAATTACTTCACTCACCTACACTAATACTCCCACCCAAAAATGCAAACTTACTTCTTTGGTAACACCCCATTACAAAAATACCCTTAACCCTACCTCATGAGACACTCCTTTCCCAAAATAAATAAAAACTTATTCATTTTTCTTTTTTTTTTTTCCTCATGGCTTGCGCCCACTCTCTCACCTTCACTCTTATTTTGTGTTTCTTCAATACCCTAATCCATGTGATGATTCATCCCAACCCTCCATTTAATTTTAAGACTCAATCCTAGAGGCACATCAAAAACAAAAAGACAATTATACCCCCCAAACCTCAAAAATCTATAAATACCTCTTCCTCTTCACACACTAGGGACTTTTGCCTTTCATTCCCTTCAAAAACACAAAAACAATTCTCCTCTCCTCTTCCTCTCTCTAAAACCGTAGCCTCCTTCTTCTTCCCTTCCTCCATTAATTCATTTTCATCCACCAAAATGCCTTGAATCCATCTCTCACCACCTTAGCTTTTCCTTTCTCACTCAAGAAAATCAAGAACAAAACTCTCTCCTCCATCACACCCCAAAACCGTAGCTTCATCCTCCTCCTCTCCTCTATTTTTTTTCAAGCTCTTCCTTTCTCTCTTAGAAATAAGGTAAAAACCCTTGATACCTTTGCATCATCTTCAAGCATTTTACATTAGAACTTATTTTCTTTTCTTCATCTTGCATTTCCTTCATCATTTCGCATAGTTATCATATTCATTTTCATAATGTAGCTTGTTGTTGTTGGTGGGTGAGATTTGGTATCTCACCCTTAATAAATGGATTTATGATGCTTCATGCTAATTTTGTTGTCATTTCACTAAACAAAAAAATATGCTCAAGTTAATTTTATGTTTCTTCATTGTGAGTATTTTATTTTAGTAGTAATGTTGTTCTTGTTTAGTTGTAGATGATCTAGTCATATGATCTATCACTAGTGCTTAAGGCACTTTGATTTGAGTGATGGAGATGACTAGAAAGGATTCAAGTTCATTTCATAGCTTAACATTATGTTCATTTCGCATGCTCTAAATAAATTAGGTTTTACTTGATTTTTAATTTGTTTTGTTGATGATCTTGCAAAAGGATTCACCACTAAGCACCTAGTTGCTTTTGATTTAAAGTGGTGAAGATTGCAAGAAGGGATTCAAGTTCATTTTCATAGTTTAATATCATACACATTTCGCATATTGTGAATAAATTAGGTTTTATTTAATTTTGATGTGTTTTTGGTTTAGTTTGTTGATGATCTTGCAAAGGGATTCACCACTAAGTACTTAGTACTTTTGATTTAAAGTGGTGAAGATTGCAAGAAGGGATTCAAGTTCATTTTTAGAGTTTAATACCATGTTCATTTCGCATATGTTTAATAAATTAGGTTTCATTTGATTTTAATATGTTTCTTGGTTTAATTGTTGATGATCTTGCAAAAGGATTCACCACTAAGCACCTAGTTGCTTTTAATTTAAAGTGGTGAAGATTGCAAGAAGGGATTCAAATTTATTTCATAGTTTAATGTCATGTTCATTTCGCGTTGTGTGCAATAAATTAGGTTTAGTTTGATTTTTGATGATCTTGCAAGAGGATTCACACTAAGTACCTAGTACTTTTGATTTAAAGTGGTGAAGATTGCAAGAAAGGATTCAAGTCTAGTTTAAATGTTAGTGTTCTTGTGACTTAATTATGTTGTTGTTATGTTGTTGATGATCTTGCTAAATGACTCCCACAAAGTGTTTAGAGTAATTCAAATTCAAAGTGGTGAGGATGGCTAGAAAGGATTCAATTGATTTAATTTTGTATAAGTTGTCCTTTCATCCTTTACTTTATCTCCTATTAAGTCTTGTAAGATAACCATAGATTTTTGCTTAATGCTCAAAGTTTTCCTTGCATGTTTAGTTTTGGCTATTTCATTGAATAATATCTTCTATTGTTTAGTCTATAATTAGGGTTTGATTTTAGGGTTTTTGGTTTCACCATGTATACCTTCGGTTTAGGGTTAAGTTCTAGGGTTTAGATTGTTAATTTGTTCTTTTGAATTTTAGGTTGAATAAATGTATAAGTTCTTTGTTTTTTTATTTGTATTTGGTTTAGGATATAGAGTTGATTGAGGTGTTCTACTCGCTTTCAAATTCTTTCTCCAAACTAGATTTCTTTTCTAAAACCAATTTTCAAAAAAGTCAAAAATCAATCGTTTTCTTAATAAAACCCTAAGGCGTTTTCATAAATAAAATCATTAACCATCACCGAAGCTTCGCTTGTTTGATCGTTAATGATGGAGTTACTAGTGGTAGTCACTCGAAGCCACCGCTTGTTTGACTATCATGAAAGCTCCCACACCTTAATCAACTACGAATTAGTTAAAAACTCCAAAAATAATATGAGTCATTAGTGGTAATTACCATTATGACTCACCCTTTTCAAAATCATTTCAAAAAGATAATAAAACGCGTTGCGACTAGTAATCACTTGAGTATTTGCTCGATTGATTATCGGTTCCAACACTTTTCTTTCAAGTTAGTAATGAACGCCACTCGCCGCTGCTTGTTTGGTATTCATGAACGCTTGAGTCGTATTTCCAAAACGCAAAAGATAAGATAAAAACAAAACACGATTTTTTCAAAACAAAGAATTAAGAACTACGTAGCTTTGATCCTCGGTCATTGAGGGTACGTAGGACCGGTCATATCCCGCCAAGCTCGCTTTCAAAACCCCCAAAACAAAGAATTAAGAACTACGTAGCTTTGATCCCTCGCCATTGAGGGTACGTGAGGACCGGGTCATATCCCGTCAAGCTCACTTTCAAAAAACCTTAGTTTAGTCTCGCTTTTCAAAAATCTCAAAAGACTCCTTTCTCCCTTGTCTTCTATAAAACTCTTTCAAATAAAAAAGAAAAAGAAAAGAAGTAGAACAAAAGTTATCTCAAATCAAACAATCTAAACCACACATCGAATTAATGGTTCCTTTCGGTAGAAAGGAGGTGTGGGTGCTAACACCTTCCCCACACCTAACCGAGGCCCCAACCTACATTTCTGCTTTTTGAAAGACCACCCGCTTTTGTAAAAAGACCTTTTCTAATGTTTTGGTCTAAAAATTAAAATATTAGTGGCGGCTTCACAATTTTCACGTTGTACACTGAGAAATCCCAAACCGGATTTTTCGGGGCGCAACAAGGTGACAGAGGGGTCGGTTGTTTAGCGGTAGAGCTATGTTGTGGTGTAGTGACGTTAGCCTTAGTGCTATGGATGATGTCTAGGTGAACTAGACACTAGTGTAAATGATGATGAACTGAGTGACGATGAGATGATGATAGCCGTAGAGCTAGTGACTGAGGTAAGGGTGGCCTTTGTGGCATTGTTATTGTTGTTATTGTGAACCCTGAGTGGGTAGCCTGAGTGGCTAATGATGTGAACCCTGAGTGGGTAGCCTGAGTGGCTAATGATATGAACCCTGAGTGGGTAGCCTGAGTGGCAAAATAGTGACGGTTGTGCCCGCAAGGCAAATGTTGTTGTGTGTTGATTGTGTTTGATGCATTGTTTATCGAGTCTCATGATTCATATGCATCAAAAGTGACGTTGTTGTCTTTATGGCAATGGTAAGGGACGTTGTTGTCTTTATGGCAATGGTAAGGGACGTTGTTGCCTATATGGCAATGGAATATGATGATTATTGGTACCACATGCATGTGCCCTAGGTGTGAAGGGGTTGCATTCATGCATTGCATTCATGAATTTGTTGATGTGTTTTGTGTGATGTGTGATGAGTGTTAGACGTGGTGAGTGATGGTTAGGAGTCGAGGTGTTAAGACTCAGTAAGGTGTATTTGTTGTTCTTGCCGGGGTGTTTGGTGTCTCCTTTCATATAATGCTTATCATACATTGTATTATTTGTGTTAGAGACTCACCCTACTGCTGTTATGTTGCTTCTTATGTCGGCAACGTGCAGGTGATTCCGAGTGAAGGTTCTTCCTTACTCAGTCTGAGTGTGGCGTATAGCTCGATGCGTAACCTTTGGTGGGAGTGTCGAGTAGTCATGGTAGTTCTGATATTGTTTTAGTCAGATTTAATTTAAGTTGATGATGTAAGACTATTTCGATAAACCAAGTCGTGCTATTCATCACGCATTTGTATTTTATTGTGGAAAGTATTATGCAATTGTTTTAAGAAATGTTTTGGTGAACGTAGCATTCCCTTGAGGATGTATCTTTTGCAAAGGAAAAATAATTTTTGAACTCTGATTTTTATAAGTTAAATAATTAACTGAGCACGGGGGTGTTACAGAAAACACAGGCACATCATTGAAACAGGTCTGTCACTTCTTGCTCATGCTTCCATGCCTCTCACTTTTTGGGATCACAGTTTCACAACTGATGTACACTTAATCAATAGACTCCCCTCTACCTCTCTTTCTACTTTCATCTCTCCCTATCAGGCTCATTTTAATTCTTTACCTGACTATAAACATTTGAAATCTTTTGGGTGTTCTTGTTTTCCTTTACTAACACCTTATAACAGAAATAAATTGCAATTGAAGCCTGTAATGCATTAATCTTGGTCTCTCTCCTACTCATAAGGGATACAAATGCCTTAGCCCAGATGGTCAAATCTATATTTCTAAGGATGTCCAATTTCATGAAAACAAATTTCACTATCCAATTATTTTTCCTTCAAATACCACAACTCATCCTACATCTTCTTCACCATCTACATCACTTCCTCTTCTCCTCACTCACCCAATCCCTAGTCCAAAACCAAATATCCCATCCTCTCCTGCTCCTGTAACTACAAATGAACCTTCACCTGACCCTCTCCCAGAACCTCACCATCAACCAAGTCCTGTTCCTTCACCACCTCCCTCTCCACCTAGACCTGCCCATACAAATACTCATCCTATGTTAACTAGAAACAAAACAGGTCACTTAAAGCCCAAAGTCTTCCTTACTCACCTTGAACCAACTTCAGTAAAGGCTGCTTTAGCCATTCCTCATTGGGTCACAACTATGAAAGCTGAATATGATGCATTAATTACCAATAATACATGGACAATGATAGACCACCCAACAGACAAGCCATTGGGTGTAAATGGATTTTTAGGGTCAAAGAAAACCCAGATGGAACCATAAACAAATACAAAGCTCGTCTAGTGGCAAAAGGGTATAGTCAACTTCCTAGTACTGACTATGGGGAGACTTTTTCCCTAGTTATCAAACCTGCAACTATTAGAATCCTATTAACCTTAGCTATCGCACACAAATGGGAGCTACAACAAATAGATATCAACAATGCTTTTATTAATGGTGTTTTACAATAGGAAATCTATATGCAACAGCCTCCAGGTTTCACATCAGGTAATAAACAACTAGTTTGCAAGCTACACAGGTCTTTGTATGGGCTTAAGCAGGCTCCATGGGCCTGGTATGAAAGATTAAAACAAGCTCTTCTACAATTTGGGTTTTCCTCCAACAATTGTGATCACTCTCTCTTTGTCTACACTAAAGGAGGTGTTCAGCTCTATTGTATGGTATATGTTGACGATATCATAGTCACTGGTTCTTCATCCACGCTAATTCATGATCTAATTCAGAAGCTACAAACACAATTTGCACTTAAACATTTGGGAAAACCCTCCTACTTTCTAGGAATTGAAGTCAAATACCTTTCAAATGGTTCTCTGATGCTCTCCCAGTCCAAATACATTGCTGACTTGCTTGAACGAGCTTCAATGACTGGTTGTTCCTCCATCTCCACTCCGATGATGTCAAATTTGAAGCTCACTCGCTCACATTGCAGGTACCACCCGAGGTGCTCACGTGCAGTCAAGATCGGTCCTTTCTCTCACTCAACGACCGGCCAATCCAGCGAACAACAACATCACTTTATTGGTCTAAGGTACGATCAATTAGCGACCACAGTGGGAGGCCCACGCGCTATCCTACCTCATCCATGGCTCCACGCGACCGGCCCCAGACGCGGGCCTCATCTTGGCTGACGCAGCCACCGTACGCCTCCTCGAAGGAGCGCCCCTCATCGAGGAAGTACTTCTCGCCGATCCCCGGCACGCCGAAACGGAGCACACAGGTCGCCCCCTGGCAGGAACGTGCGCAGACTCCGTTCCCCCTCTTATGATCATGGATATGAAGACCCCAGCTATCGTCCTGAGTCAGGTCGCTCGCCTACCAGGTATTCTTCCCGCGAGTCCTCCGGTTCTCTAAGGTCGAGAGGTCAATCATGGGACTCGTATGAAGAGTTTGATGACTATCATGATGGAGAAACCAGGGATGTCCCCCAGCAACCAAGGAGACGCCATTCCAGGCGACCTAGGGGACAATCTTCTCAAATGCCACCGTTGTATGGTCCGCCAGCGAGCAGTGTGTTCTACGAAATGCCGAGCAATGAGGCATACCTTCGCATGCAGCCTTTTGGGCCGAGTAGTATCCCGACCGGCCATTGACCTTTGGTTAGAGAGATATGCCGTTACCGTATCCCCAGAGATCTGAGGAAACCCCCCAATTTGAATAAATTCAATGGCCGTGGGGATCCAGACAGACACTTAAGGTACTTCAACAATTACTGCAGCTATAGGGAGCTAGGAACGACCATGAAGTGCAGACTCTTTCCACAGTCGCTCGAGGAGCGAGCACTGGAGTGGTGGGAGAGCTTGCGCCCAACACCATCTCGCCTTAGGGACGGCCCGTCGAAACATTCTTGCCAACTACACGGCCAACCGGATGCCTGAAGCGGCATGAAGGGCACTTGGATACGATTATCCAAGGGGACAACGAATCATTGAGACGAGACATAGAGTGATTCAACGCCGAGGCCGATCAAAGCGCAACTTTGACCGATAGAGACAAGCGTGGTATCGATCGACCACCGCTGCGCGAAAGAGTTTAGCCTAAATCGTTACTCGATCGACCACGTTCCTTCTACGAAGGGCCAACGATCATATGGCCTATGAAGAGGCGCTGCTCGCGCTAGAAAGGTCGCGCGTCTGCGACCCGAGAAGAGCGAGGATAGGTCGCGAAGAACAAGACGATCCTCGTGATAACGGGACGAACTAACAATCTATCAATGAAAGACAGGAATGCGCTCTTTTTCCCACTGGGTTTTTTACTGAGGCCTGACCTTTAAAAATCAAGTGTATACTTTACTATTTCATGCCAATGTATGACCGGTCGCTCGCGTCATGTCCGTGGCGTAAGAGCGATCGTAAGGTCACCGCGTTGGCCTACATCAAGTGCCACCGTTGGCTTCAATCGAAGGTCACCGAGCCGACCCTAACGAATGCCACCGAGTTGGCCCAACGAAGAACGCGTGAACCGACGAACGGTCTAAAATCGAGTGCCACCGAGTTGGCCCAATCGAGCGCCATCGAAATGGCCCAAGGGTCAGAAGGACCCACAAACGAGCGTAGGCCCCGAGCAGTCTAGAACGAGCGCCACCGAGTTGGCCCAATCGAGCGCCACCAAGCTGGCCCAATCGAGTGCCACCGAGTTGGCCCAATCGAGTGCCACCGAGTTGGCCAATCGAGCACCACCGAGTTGGCCCAATCGAACGTCACTGCATTGACCTCGTCGCTGCCACCGACCGGCACAACCTCAGACCATCGAATGGCCCAAGGAGCAAGCAATGTCCTACCAATAAACGAAGGTCGCCGAGCCAACCGGGTGCAACCGAGTTGACGCCATCATTGTTCATCGGATGACCACGGTCAAGCTAACGAGCGTAGGCTGCCGAGCAGTCTACAGCGAATGCTTCCGAGAAGCACAAATGGGTCAATCGCACTTCCCAAGACGAACAAGATCCAAGTAGACTTCGGGGGTCGGCCGAGTCCCGATCAATTGCACTCAGTGGCAGTGTCCACATACTCTGGTATGGCAAACAACCACATGCTCTCGGCGATGGCGGCGACCACTTGCACTCGATGGCGATGTCCACACACTCGGCTGTGGCAGCGACCACATGCTCGGCGATGGCGGCGACCACTTGCACTCCGATGGCGATGTCCACATACTGGTACAGGCGACCACATGCTCGGCAGTGGCAGCGACCACACCTCAGCAGTGGCAGTGTCCACATGCACTCAGTGGCAATGTCCACATACTCGGTTGTGGCAGCGACCACATGCTCGGCAGTGGCAGCGACTACTTGCACTCAGTGGAAGTGTCCACATACTCGGTTGTGGCAGCGACCACATGCTTGGCAATGGCAGCGACCACTTGCACTCTGGCAGTGTCCACATACTCGACTGTTGCAGCGTCCACATGCACTCAGTGGCAGAGTCCACATACTCGACTGTTGCAGCGTCCACATGCACTCAGTGGCAGTGTCCACATACTCGACTGTTGCAGCGTCCACATGCACTCAGTGGCAGTGTCCACATACTCGACTGTTGCAGCGTCCACATGCACTCAGTGGCAGTGTCCACATACTCGGCTGTGGCAGCGACCACATGCTCAGAAGTGGTCGCGACCACTTGCAAGCAACAGATGTTTTCGAAAGGCATATTGGCTTACGATTGGCTTAGAGCGGGCGCCTTCGAAAGGCCCAAACAGCGACTGACTCATGTCAATCGAAGACGCAGGTACACTAGCCCGCTGGGGGCAACGATTCAAGCCTCAGCCCGCCTTCAAGCGACCTAGGCTTGGGGGGCAACTGTTCTGGGGTGTACCAACAACACCAGGAGGTGCCAACAGAAAGGGATCAGCGGCCCATTCCCACTATGGCCGGTCCAAACGGCCCAAACATGCTAGCCTTGTAGCGCAAGTTGCGCTCCTGGCCGTTGCGCTTATTTCGACCAGGACGCTCGCCTCCAACAATATAAATACACCATTCGCATGTGGCTTCAGGGACGTTCTCTACCTTGTGATACCCTGCCCGAGCGAACACTGACTAGAGCGTCGGAGTGTCATTGCAGGTACCACCCGAGGTGCTCAGCGTGCAGTCAAGACCGGTCCTTTCTCTCACTCAACGACCGGCCGATCCAGCGAACAACAACATCACTTTATTGGTCTAAGGTACGATCACTACCTCGAAGAAACAAACCTTGGTTGCTCGGAGTAGCGCTGAAGCTGAGTATCGTGGGTTAGCCAACACCACCGGCGAGCTCATGTGGGTTCAATCTTTACTTGCCTAGCTGAAAATCCCAATTCAAACTCCAACACTTCTCTACGACAACTTTAGTGCTGTCATGATCTCCCACAACCCAGTTTTGCATGCTCGTACGAAGCATGTTGAAATTGATCTGCACTTTGTTAGAGAAAAAGTCACCTCTAAGCGATTGGATCTTTGTCACATACCAGCTTCTTCTCAACTCGCCGACACTCTCACAAAACCTTTACCAGCTGCTTCGTTTATGGACTTACGAGTCAAACTTAAAGTTGGGCATCAACATTCATCTAGCTCTGGCCCAACTTCAACTTTGAAGGGGGTGTAATAGAATATAACTGTGGAGGTGTATTAGTAAAAATAGATATTTCTAAATTCTTAGTTCTAGTCATTTTATCTTTCGGTTATTTCCTCAACTGATTATTGTTAAGATCAGTCCAAGTTAGTTAAGCTTGACTTGTGTATATAAATACAACTCCATGTACAACTTTTACATCAATGAAATCATTTCACAATAAACTCACAAATGAATCATCAAGATTATCATAGCTCATAGAGCATTATCACTTATTAACAACTTATTTGAGTTTATCTATTAGTATTGTTGGAAAAATCTCACACTTCAAAAGACCCACACACCCAAGGTGGGTATGCCTCTCCTCTCCAAATGAAGATGTCTTATATGTTCACAAGTCTCTCTATTTATAGGAGTAAACATAACTTTCATTCATGTATGTAACTTAGTAGATATTAATTGTGTAACACCCCAAATCTACCCGTTCGTTTTATTAAAAATCAGAGTGCAGAAATTTAAAAACTAAGCATGCAATGGAGTGTCACATTCGACGTTAAAATCCAACAACGTTAAATCAAATAAAACGTTGAATCATTCAATTGAGTTTACACCACCAAAAATAACAGATATTTCCAAATCCACAACTTTAAGTTCAAATCGAATAATGCCTTGAAACAATTAAGTAAAACAGTGTTACACCCCTCCCCGAGTGTTACGTATCAGAGACGACACTGACTCAGCTGGCGAAGGTAGACAAACATTCACTCACTATCACCTGCACGTTACCAACATAGGGGTAACATTCAAACAGAAGGGGTGAGTCTCTAACATTATAAAAGCATGTATGATAAGCAGTATACTAGAGTTCAGGCAACTATAATTACCACATCATCACACAACGACATATTAACAACAACATCATTAACAACAACATCATTACACATCAACAGCATTATACCACAACATCGTCCATGTCAATCACTCAAGGGAAATCATCAATGTAATGAATGGGAAATGAAATGCAACCCACACCGACGGGCATATGCATGTGGTACCATCACTGAAAAATAGCCATCTCGTGGCATCATCATCAACATTGAGCATAGCTCTAAGGCCGAAGCCCTACATCACCGGAATGTGCATATGAATGCATGCGACACCATGAACAACAGTCAAACATCATGCAACAACAACACCATCATCGTTAAGTGGTCACATTTGACCCAACAACACCATCATCATCAAGTGGTCAGATTTTACCCATCGTCTATCACCGTAGTTAATACAACACATCAATTATAGTATTCGGAGCTAACACCAATTTCCCCAACCACCCCACCACCTAAGACACCGATTAGATTACACACCACTGACACGGCAACACAGACTTGGCGCGAGCAAAGAACATAGGCGCACTCGGACATAAAGCGGGCGCTAGGGCAACACAACACCCTCGCGCGCCAAACAAAGACATAAAATGGCGCCTAGTGGCAACACAGGCACACCCAGGGCGCCAAACAGCAAGAAACTGGCGCCTGGGGGCAACTCAGCACCCCCTGGCGCAAAACAACAACAAAAATGGCGCCTGGTGGCAACACACGCACCACAGGCAGCAACACAGCACAAGTGCTGAATTCCTCTAGCAGTGCACCTACTTCGGCGAATTAATTAAAATAACAAACGACATCGGATTTCAACAAAAGACCACTCATTGGAAAGCTCTCTGAGTGTAGTTTCTACCTATGATTTTCGTTTCTCAAAATAAGTACCCAGTTGGTACAGTGTTTCAAAACACTACACTGAGGTACCAAAATCGGATAGAACTATTTACCCAACTTGTAACCAAATTTTCTTTCTCATTTCTTAATGAAATTTCGTGAAACCAGTGCCTATTTCGTAGAGAATTAAGTCTACTTTTCAATTAAATAAGAATCATTCAAAACGGAGTTCAATTGAGAACACAAAACCTGCAAAAACCGAACCTACTCACAGTTTGACTCCAGAAATTTGACCTAACTTTGGAGACTCATAACTTGAGCTACACAATTCCAAATTGAACGAAACCAGTGCCAAAACGACCGACCTTAAGTCTATTTTCAAAAACAATCAGCCACACAATTTTTGGATCAACCAAACGGTACCAGTTTCAGAAAGACCGAAACAGTGTCCAGAAACGCACAGAAACCCCAAGCAAGTAAAACTCATCATGATCAATCACCAAAACCAATTATAATCATCACAAATACAATCAAAATCATCAAATAGCACATCAAACATAATCAAATCACCTAAGGTGCTCAATTCACCATCAAATCATACACAAGTCATTAACACCAAAACGAAATTAAATACCACATATATACATGCAAGAATCATTCAATCATATTATCAAACACCTAACATGCATTATAGTTCCTAATCTCCCACATACACCCCATCATACAACCCATTATAATATTAGAACCCACCCTTACCTTGGAATTTTTCAAATAAGGAACTCTTCCACGCACTCTAAGGAAAACCACCGTAACTAGCTTCCTCTTCTTCTCCTTCTCTTCTCTTGTGCGCCTCATTCTCCTCTCTTCCCCTCTCTCTCACTGCTCGCTCCTCTCTCTTTTCTTTCTTTCTTTTCATTTTTTTTGCTCTCCATATGAGCAATTAGCTCTAACTCTAGTGCTTATATCATTGGGCTCTTGGGTAATGGGTCTCTCTCTACCACTTAAATAGTTACTAACACCACCTCTTTCTACCACCTACTTAATTTCTAAACACCACATTTTTCTACCACTTCTTAATTACTAAAGACAACCTTTTTCTACCACTTACTTAATTACTAAACACCACCTCAGGATTTAAAAGAAGTACCTCATTATTATTTTAATCACTATACCTATACAATACCTAAACAATTTAATTAAATAAAAAATTGAATTATTTGGGGTGTTACAACTCTCTCCCACTTTTTTGTCAAAAAAAAAAAACTCTCTCCCACTTAGAATATTTCGTCCTCGAAATTTACGTCAAGTCCATGAAAACAATATCAATCTAGTCTTATTTCTAACAGTCATTAAAGTTCTCTTGTATACTAAGCAACAGACCACACATAAAAATTCATTTCAATGATATTAAGTACTACTCTCAAAACAAATAAATAAATAGCATACACAAAAGTTAATGACTTAGAACAACAAACATGTAGACATTGTGATCAACCTTCTTATCCTAACGAAGGAACTAGCATTTACCTTTAATTAATTACCAGCGTGTTATTTCACTACGCTTTATAAAAAAAGAAATGGAACATATAATACCTCCAAGACAAATTATTTGCATGTTATCAAATATAATCAAAACTGAAAATATTCCTAATGTTTAACGTTAGGAGTTTTATACATAAACTTCAGTCTCGGTAAATCTACTATAACATCTCTAGAGCCTAACTAGAAAGATAAGAAATAAATAATGCATTGTGCCAATTATGTTTAGCTAAATTAATTAAGCAACAAAAACTTCCCACCGTTAATATGGTTGTTCACTCCATGACATTCAGGGACTAATACTGATTTTATATAGCACAAAATAATCTTTTGATACTCCACGTGTGTTGTACATGCTATATCTTAACTATAAGATTTGCACACAATGATAAAATTAAGATCATGGAAGACGAGAAAAATAGATGAAGGTATTCATAACATAAAGTGAAGTCAATGAATAAAATCATTACAACTAATTGCAATAAAGAGACAATAACTGTAGCATCTGAACCAAGACATCGTTACTCTTGTTGATTAAAACTTCGTGGAAAGTTATATTATTAGTGAAGTAATACCATAAAATAATCAACAAAACAATTTACAAGGCATTTAGTCTTAGACATCAATACATATATAAAACACGCTACAACAACAACTTTACGTAAGACTTAGTGCCGATTAAATAAAACAAATCAAGTACATATGTGTGTACACAACAATAAACTAGTTTAATAGAAGCTTACAAGCCAACTAAGTACACATTTCAATCTTAGATCACCGAACAACACAGTGCAAATAATATCTTAACAACTACAAAGTCAAATCATAGAAGTTTAAGTTAATAAAGCCAGAATTATGAAACTGTTACAAAACAAATGGAAGAATATTTACAGAGTTCACCCAGAGAAAACACAATAGACACACAACACACGGCCTAAAGAATAAACTGGGCTCTATAAAAATTCTCTCTAAGGGAAAAGAGTCATTCAGGATATAGGTTAGATTCTAACATCATTATACCAGCTCTGACTTTGATACTCTTTTCTAAGAATATTTACCACTCATCCTATTATCTTGAGAACTTCACCAACTAAGTTGGCCATCCTCATAACTACCAAGTGTCAAACAAGTAATGCATGCAACTCTACTAAGAGTTCACACATCGGAAGACACAATAGACAATACAAATGGTCCGGTTAGGACCGAACTGCTGTGATACCACTAATGTAACACCCCAAATCTACCCGTTCGTTTTATTAAAAATCAGAGTGCGGAAATTTAAAAACTAAGCATGCAATGGAGTGTCACATTCGACGTTAAAATCCAACAACGTTAAATCAAATAAAACGTGGAATCATTCAATTGAGTTTACACCACCAAAAATAACAGATATTTCCAAATCCACAACTTTAAGTTCAAATCGAATAATGCCTTAAAACAATTAAGTAAAACAGTGTTCAACCCCTCCCCAAGTGTTACGTATCAGAGACGACACTGACTCAGCTGGCGAAGGTAGACCAACCTTCACTCACTATCACCTGCACGTTACCAACATAGGGGTAACATTCAAACAGAAGGGGTGAGTCTCTAACAGTATAAAAGCATGTATGATAAGCAGTATACTAGAGTTCAGGCAACTATAATTACCACATCATCACACAACGACATATTAACAACAACATCATTACACATCAACAGCATTATACCACAACATCATCCATGTCAATCACTCAAGGGAAATCATCAATGTAATGAATGGGAAATGAAATGCAACCCACACCGACGGGCATATGCATGTGGTACCATCACTGAAAAATAGCCATCTCGTGGCATCATCATCAACATTGAGCATAGCTCTAAGGCCGAAGCCCTACATCACCGGAATGTGCATATGAATGCATGCGACACCATGAACAACAGTCAAACATCATGCAACAACAACACCATCATCGTTAAGTGGTCACATTTGACCCAACAACACCATCATCATCAAGTGGTCAGATTTTACCCATCGTCTATCACCGTAGTTAATACAACACATCAATTATAGTATTCGGAGCTAACACCAATTTCCCCAACCACCCCACCACCTAAGACACCAATTAGATTACACACCACTGACACGGCAACACGGACTTGGCGCCAGGCAGCAACATAGGCGCACTCAGACATAAAACTGGCGCCTAGGGGCAACACAACACCCCTTGGCGCCAAACACCACATAAAATGGTGCCTAGTGGCAACACAGGCACACCCAGGGCGCCAAATGTAACACCCCCTTACAATTAACTACTATTTAATTTTTAAAATCAGAGTTTTCGAAAATCACTCACAAGAGAGTGCTACATTTAACTTCATGAAAACCAAACAACATCAATGGTGCAAATCAACAATCAACAGTAAGATATATAACACCTCGGCCAAAGGGACGAGTCCACAAATCACATGTTTTAGTTCATATCAACATGTACAAAATCATCATCACAGCGGAATGAAACATGTTCAAAACATCACCAAGATTAGAGTACAACAACTTAAATAAACGACCCCTAAACTACTCGGCCCCCCAATGTTACATATATCGAGCAAGACGCCAAAACCGACTAGGAGGGAGCATGAGAACTACCTCAACTCAGGATCACCTGCACGTTGCAGACATAAGAAGCAACATAAAAAGCAAAACGGCACCTCGGCACACTCACTCTGCACAATCACTTCACCTCGGCTACTACATTTAGGAACACTACACCTAAGCACAACACTTCACCTCGGCTACTACACTTAGGCACACTACACCTAAGCGCAACACTTCACCTCGGCTACTACACTTAGGCACACTACACCTAAGCACGAAACTTGATTCGACATCCATACACTTCACTCTAATACATCTCCACATCGGCAACACCACCTCGGTATATGTATACACTATACCTTTTACAACTACATTTCAGCCTACATTCACTATACTTCAATTCATCCACACTTACGCTTTGATACACCTACCATTCAACACCCACACCTCGGTAAGTATGCACTATACCTCAACAATCAACTTGCACTTCAAAGAATTACGCTATATATATATATATATATATATATATATATATATATATATATATATATATATATATATATATATATGCGCTTACACTTCAAGTGACCACACTTCGGTTCACCTACGCTACACCTCGGCAACTACAAGTCGACACCTATGCTTCAACTCACACCTCTTAACACTTTGTCACCTACACTTCATCACACCCTTTGTTCACCTACGCTTCATCACACACTTTATTCACCTACGCTTCGTTACACTTGTACGTCGACTCCCATGTACTTCAACACACCTATGGTTAAGCAACTACACCTCGGTCCATGTGTCGTCCTATGCGCCTAACCTTCCTCTTCCTTCTTTTCTTTGGTTCTCACAATATAATCAAACTTAAGCACAACTACTACACACGTATTCCTTCAAAACTAGTCCAACACACCCCAAGACACTCAACGAAGGTGACAACACCAACAATAACTCACTGGGACTGAGGGTTCCTCAGCTCCCATTCCTCTCCTAGGTCTCTCATATGACCAACTCATCAACAACCCATCACAACTTCACCAAAGTGAAGCAAACACAACATCAAACACACACCAAGCACACAAACAGTTCAGAAATCATTTCTAGAGTCTAACTCACACATAACACTCATCATATATTATAGGTGAAAGAGAGCCCGCTTACCTCAATATGTTGAAGAATGAGTACTCTCTCCACCAAGACCTCACGATCTACCAACAATCAGCTCCTCTTCCTTGGATTTGAGCTCCCACGCTAAGATCTTCTCTTCTTCTCTCTAAAAGCTATCGCACCTCTCCCTTCTCTCTCTTACTTTACTCTTTGACTTTCTTAGATTTTTGTTGTAATGGAATCCTCTCCTTCGACACCTTCACTTAAGGCATGCATAATGGGCCTCTTAATGGATCATGGGCATTAATCTCACCTCCTCCATTACTTGCACTACTCCCTCTTTTAATTAAATTACCACTTACTTTTTACTAACCACCACTCCTCATTTAAATCAAGTACCTCCTAAATACCATAAAACTCCAAATTAATCCTTTGACTTAACAAAATGTTGTAAGCCTTAAATAACTCAACCAACCAACCTACTCACAGTTTTACTCCAGAAAATTGACCTAACTTTGGAGACTCATAACTTCAGCTACACAACTCCAAATTGAACGAAATCAGTGCCAAAACGACCGGCCTTAAGTCTATTTTCAAAAACAATCAGCCACACAATTTTTGGATCAACCAAACAGTACCTGTTTCAGAAAGACCGAAACTGTGTCCAGAAACGCACGGAAACCCCAAGCAAGTAAAACTCATCATGATCAATCACCAAAACCAATTATAATCATCACAAATACAATCAAAATCATCAAATAGCACATCAAACATAATCAAATCACCTAAGGTGCTTCAATTCACCATCAAATCATACACAAGTCATTAACACCAAAACTAAATTAAACACCACATATATACATGCAAGAATCATTCAATCATATTATCAAACACCTAACATGCATTATAGTTCTTAATCTCTCACATACACCCCATCATACAACTCATTATAATATTAGAACCCTTCCACACACTCTAAGGAAAACCACCGCAACTAGCTTCCTCTTCTTCTCCTTCTCTTCTCTTGTGCGCCTCACTCTCCATCTCTTCACCTCTCACTTGCGCCGCTCCCTCTCTCTTTTCTTTTATTTTTTTTGCTCTCCAAATGAGCAATTGGCTCTAACCCTAGTGCTTATATTATTGGGCTTTTGGGTCATGGGCCTCTCCCTACCACTTAAATAGTTACTAACACCACCCCTTTCTACCACCTACTTAATTTCTAAACACCACCTTTTTCTACCACTTCTTAATTACTAAACACCACATTTTTCTACCTCTTACTTAATTACTAAACACCACCTCAGGATTCAAAAGAAGTACCCCATTATTATTTTAATCACTATACCTATAAAATACCTAAACAATCTAATTAAATGAAAAATTGAATTATTTGGGGCGTTACAAATTGTGTCACATTTCCAATACTCTATACATTTACACACTTCTTGAAATATACTTATTTAATTTTCATTTATTTGTACTTACTTGAAGAGCACCAGAAAGAAGATTAACCAAACTTTTGTGAGATGACTTATAGAAATAATTTATAATACGTCTATTATTAGTTGTTTTTAATAGCAAATGAAAACAAGTTATTGCTAATGTGAAAACAACTTATTTTTTTTTTTTTGACCCAAAGTGAAAACAACTTATTGGAGGCTGCAATTTCTTTTCACTATCACTTTAAGAAAACTAAATGTGGTTAAGACTATATTTGGATAAGGAGTATCGATCTTTAAACGCTTATAAAAAATTTATTTTTTGCAAAATATTTATTCTGATATTATATAATTTGTTTATAATTAAATACCAAGCGTATGGAGTTGGGTTATATTAAAATTATAATATATGGGGGTATTTGGTATAATGGTGGGGTCCAAAAATAACAAACCTAAGTGGTTAGGTAATTGGGTTAAGTACAAGATCCAAAAGTCCAAAACATTTAGAGTTTCGGAAGGTAAGAGCGATAAGCAACTTTCTTGAAACACCAGTCTGCCACGCTTCTTTACTATATTGTGTCACCAAAATCCTCGTATCACACGCTAACCAAGGGTCAAGATGTAAATATTCCCAAAAAGAAGATGTAAATAGATTTTGATCCCATATAAAAAATAGATTTTAATGTAAATCCCATTAGTTTTCTTAATAATTATTAATTATTATTATTATTATATTAATAAGAGCAAGGAGTTTGTCAATAAAAAATTGCAGAGTATTTTTTTTTTACAAAAAGAAAGAAGGAAGTATTGTTAAATACTTCTGATGTAAATAAATCAACATCAAGAAGGAAAAAAAGAACTCCCCCTGATTTTATTAATAAAAAGGAAGAGAAAAGAGCCCAATGGGGACTGTTTGGTACCTGGACCACGAAAATGTCTGGATCCGGGGTACATGTTGAGATGCTCCGAGATATCTGAGATGAGACTTGTGCGGATGAAGATTGAATATGGATGGTTGGAGATGTAGCTCGGATGGTTCGAGCTGAGCGCCGGAGCACGTTGGGTGGGGGGTACCTGCAAGACACTCTGATGCTTAAGATAGTAATAGGAAGTGAAAGGATAAGGAGAGAGTAGTAAGGAAATGGGAATGTGTACCGTAGTTGGAGGGTTGTACCTCTATTTATAGACAAATAGGCCATACCTGGAGTGTCGGATACGGGCGGTGGATCCTGACATTTGAAGGAGGACGTGTGTTGTGGAGCGTGGAGCGTGGATTGGAGCGCTCTCCTTAGCTGAAGTGGGATTGACCCAAATCTTGTGGGGTCTTGGCCAAGACCGGAACAGTGGCCCCCCAAGTCGGACTTTGAGGTCGTTCTTGGCTTGAGCATTCCGTTGCCTTGGAAGAAAAAGTAATGATTGCAGTGCCATGTGTCAAATAGTGAGTGGCGAGACAGTGATGCGATGTGTTGGGTGAATTGAGATGATGCTTTGCAGAGTCGAGGTTGTCTTGTCGCGCAACATTGATGAGACGCACTGAAAGGAGGCGATGTTTCGGCTTTTGCCCGTTGGAAGGGTATAAAAAGGCGAGGTGAAGATTTCATGCTTCACTTTACTGTATTTCTTGAGTTTTTGCGCTTCCAAAGCTCCCAAAAGAGAGTTTTCTTCCAACCACCGCTCCGAGATTAACTCCGCCGCGCGAGTTCAAGATTCATCGCTCCGAGTTCATCGTTCAAACTGGGATCAGAATTTGCTTGCAAAGAGGTTAGTCTCATTGTATTTTAACTTTAAAGTTTTTATTTACCTTTAGGCGCGTTCGTCCGCAGCCGACGTCGTTGCCTAGCGATTGTCGCTGCTTGTACCTCATGGAGAGGAAATAGATCTGCCTCGGCTTCTCCGAGGTTGATTCTTGATTGATTAGATAAGTGATAGTAGCGCTCATCCCCTTGCAGATGGTTCGAACTAAGAGCGAGAAAACGCAGAGGGAGCGCCATCTCTGTTTTCTTCCACGTACGCCAATACATCCACGAGATCGGGTATCTCAGCTTCAGTCCAAGATATTGCGAGACAGATGTCAAAAAATGTTGAGGGAGGCAATGTCGAGGTGAGTTCCCGAGCTCAGAGCGACACAGTCTACGTGGAGGAGCGTGAAGAGCTAGTAGAAGAAGTCTACGATTGGGTGTCTACTAAGATTTGGAAGATCTACCCGAAGCTGAAGATGGAACAACCAGTTTCTGACTACCAGAAATACCTCGTCCCTCCCGCGGAACAGAATTGGAGGTTGGTGTTCGTTCCTGGGTTCCCGGTGTGCAGTAGCCAGAAGAAACTTGGTTTCTTTTTCTAGCTATGAACGTCTGACTTCCGCTGAACGCATTTCAACAATAAGTTTTAAAGTACCTGCGCGTGGCCCCATCCCAATTGCTGCCGAACTGTTGGGGGTTCCTTCGAGGCTTTGAGCTGACTATGGAGTATCTCGGGAGAACGCCTACTACCAAAGTCTTCTTCTGCTTGTTCAATGTGACCCGCAATCTGGATCCGGGGTCAGATAGGACGAGACAGGGGCATGTCAGATTCCGCAGTAACACGGAACACTCTTAGTTTAGGCCGGCCAACGATTCAAACAAAGACTTCAAGTCAGTCTTCTTTTTCGTACAAGTCTTGAATAGATAGGTGAATCAATCCATTGTCAAGTTCAAGGACGGGCAGTTGGTCAAAGAATATTTCCCACTTTTCTGGAGTCGGGCTCACTTCATCCGTGGTGGGAAGACAATTGAAAATCAGTACTATGCAGTAAAACCCAACAAGCTCACCGCAGACAAGATCTGTAAAAGACTAGTAGGGCTGTCAGGCATTTTTGGCCAATGGCGGCAACCCTAGCTTCAACGCAGAGAGAGCTTCAGCGCTCCCCTTACCCAAATAGTTGTTGATTTGAAAATTTGTGTATCCGAAGAATAGAAGCCATGTTCTAAGAGTTTGAATACAATACCAACAACCACACCCCCAGTTCGCGAGGTTGTTGGTAATCTCACGGGTTTGGCTTAGTTAGTATGAGAAGACTTGTACCTGGGAGATCATGGTTTCAACTCCTCACTAGTCGTCTTAGTGGTAAATATAATTCTCTTCGTAAGTACTCAAAGATTCCAAAAGTTTTCCCTACTTTAGATTGAGGCTTCATTCCCCCACACTAGTGTTGTAAATAGCGAATAACTGTTTGCGGCGGAGAACCAAAAATCCTCCATAAACATTTGTCGGATGTGTTGAGATAAAATCCTTTTTGATATATGGTTTTAATGATAACAAACCTTATGAACTAAAGCTTAAGTATTCTGAATGGTGTTCTACTAATGGGTGTCTTGAGTTTGTTGAAAAGAACAGGTTTCTTTCAAGTGGACATGCTAGAAGCAAATTAGATCAATCCATTGCATGCCATTCTCAACAAATTGAAGAATCAGAGTAGCACCAACAAAGTTACAAGAATAGTAATGCAAGCTTCATGAAGACATATTATCTTTACTATTACAATGTGTGGACTAGGAAATTCACAAAGAGAAAAGAGAAGACATTAGGAAATCAAAGTAAATACAAATCATCTAAAGTGAATTCCTATCAAGAGAGTCCTAATAACCTAATGACTAGATGGATCAAAGGTTTCTACAAGTCTCTACAAAGGAGATTCTCATAGTCATTAATCAGGTTATATTCTACCAATGCTCTCTTACTCAAAGGTTCAAAAGCTTATCAAGAAGCATATCAAAGAGCAAGACTAAAACATGCAAAAAGTCAAGGGTAGAAATAAACATAAGAAGGTTCACATATGAGAAGGTTAAATAGTTAAAGAAGGTTAAAATAGTTGGAGAAGGTTCAAAGATAAGAAGGTTCAAATAAGCAACCTACTCTAGGAAACTTCAACAACTAAAGACAATCACTCTCATTGATGAACTGAAGAAGAGGTACTCAATGATTTTTCCTAAAAGCATCAAAGTTTATTGGGTTGAGGAATAATCATTTGAGAAAGTTTGACTAAGTCAATGAAGGTTTGACAAAGTCAAGAGAAGGTATTAGAAAAGAGAAGGTAATAAATGATTCTTCCTAGGAGCATCAAAGTTCATTTATTTGAGGAATAATCATTTGAGAAGGTTTAACCAAGCCAAGACTTAGCAAACTAAGGCTCTACCATGGTCTACAATATTGGTATATTATAAAGGTAGAAAAGCCTTGAGAAGGTTAACTCATGAGAAGCTTACAAAATAAAGTCAACAGAAGGTTTGACCTTTCTACAGAAGGTTGACTGAAAGTCAAAGCGAAAGGTTGACTAAAAGTCAACACAAGGTTGACCAATAGTCAACGAAAAGTTTGATTGAAGTCAACGGAAGGTTGACTTTATTCCATAAAAGAGGTACGAAGGTTGATTGAAGAAGCTTAAAAGAAAAAGTAACTTTCTACAGAAGGTTGACTGAAAGTCAAACAGAAGGTTGACCGAAAGTCAACAGAAGGTTGACCAAAAGTCAACAGAAAGTTTGACTGAAGTCAAAAGAAGTTTGACTAACAAAACACCTTGGAAGTATAAGTTCAATGTTAAGAAGGTTAAAGTGAAGGAAGAAACAATGTTCAGAAGGTTGCTGGAAACCATATCAAAATTATCCCAAACACATTAACTCTTCTTGAATAATCTTAAAGTGAATTAAATGAAGATTCCAAGTCATAAAATGTGCTAAAAGTTTTGAATATAAAAGGAGGTAATGAATGATTATTCATATGACACATTTGAGGTGTTTTAAGCTTCAGAAGGTTGATTCAAATTAATTCCAAGCTGTCCAAAAGTTACAAATGAAGCATAGCTGTTGAGTAGACTACTAGAAGTCTTTGTGAATCGGCGAGAAAAAGAAGAAAAGGAAGTATGGTGCAGGACATAAAGTGCTGTCAACACAAGACAAAGCACAAAGGTTGCTTGTAAGGTTGATAAGCTACAACTAAAGCACAAAGTCATCATATCCTATCTACAAACCTACAAAAACTTTCCAACGGCTCTCTTCAACTCAAATTCAATTTGTAACAGCTATATTCAGTACCAATGGCTATTTAAATGCTGGAATTTGAAGATTCAAGGCATGAGTTTGGGTTGGAACCTCTCATCATTCAAGCTTCTCAAAGAAACATCCAACCTTCTCATCCCACACTCCAAGCTTCTAATGTAAAATTCTGGGATTCTTTTAGTGAGTGTGTGTTAGCTTGATGGGCATCATTGTATACACTTTGTGTAATTTATTCTCAAGCTCTTAAACATCCCAAAACCCCAAAACCCTTATTGTAAGGAATATTGTGCTTGTTTCTCAACAGACTACCTAGTTGAAGGTGAGTGGTGTTGGTGATTCTAAGTTGTAATCCTCTCAACAAACTACCTAGGAAAAGGTGAGTGTTGTTGGTGAGTCTAAGTTGTAGGTGTCTCAACAAACTACCTAGTAAGAGGTGAGTGTTGTTGGTGATTCGGTTTGAAGGTTTCTCAACAAACTACCTAGTGAAAGGTGAGGGTTGTTGGTGATTCAGTTCAAAAGTTTCTCAACAAGCTACCTAGTGAAAAGTGAGGGTTGTTGGTGATTCTACTGTGAAAGTTAGAACTTGTCTTTTGTGTGTGATCAAAAGAGAGTGGAGGTGAAAGTCTTTAGCAAGTGAAGCTAAAGCAAGTGTAAAATCTATTTGGAAAATAGTGGAAACTCTCACGAGGACGTGGGGAGAGGAGTAGCCAGGTTTGGGTGAACCTCTATAACTCTACTGTGTTATTTACTAGCTTTCCTTACTATCTTCTAACATGCTATAACATATTCACCTTTGTCCAAACTATGAGAAGGTTGATTTATTCAACCTTCTGAAAATGGTTTTTAACTAAGAACTTATAATCTATGATTTAATCTCAAAGTTAAAACCAACATATCTCTTACAAGCTATTATTCATGACTATCCTCATCATTAAGAAGTTAGTATCTTATATTGATTATCTATTATTACTAACCTTCTTCATTGAGTAGTTAGTGTTTTATATTGACCATCTATTGTTACTAACCTACTCATGAATTTTATGCATAAAACATATCTTTGTTTTAAAAACATTTATAGAAGCTTCAATCTGAAATGATTTCATTCTCACAAGCTTCTCTACATTAAAGAGTTTATCCTTCACTTATATATGTCTTGGTAATATGTTCCTCAAGTTATCAAACACTGAATTACCATGCTCAACAAAAGGATAAAATTCATTTGATGAACAAAATGTTTCTATGCATAAATACAACACAAGACTCATTATGAATTGAACTTACTTAACTAGAGAAGGTTCAATACATGGAACCTACTCAAGAAGAGTATGTCTTGTGAAATTGTTTTAAGCTAACTATCTCATCTCCAAGTATCAACTTGAGAGGACATTTTCTAAGTTGCAGGATATAAATTTTCAAAGGGTCACAATTCAACCCCCCCTTCTTGTGACTCTATATGCCACTTCAGGATGATGTAACGACATACGGTTCCATGACAAACAATTTTAAAGACATTAATATATATATATATATATGTATATATATATATATATATACACACACACACACACACACACATACTAGCAGTTACCCATGCGCAAGCATAGGTGCTGGCGTTTTATTTTTATGTATGAACTTAGACAAATTTAATTAGTTCGAATATTACCCTGTGAAAATCTTAACAAATTTAAAATAGACAAATTTAATTAGTCCGAACATTATCCCGTGTAAAAAAAACAGAATAATAAAATTTTGTCAAAATTTCAAAAAGTTTTAAAGTAGTAAAAAGGAAAAATGAAGGAGACAACTATTTTGGTAGTGGGTGATTTGTATAGATGGTAAATGTATGAACTCAGACAAAAATTAATTAGTCCGTACATTATCCCGTGTAAATCAAGACAATTTAAAGTTGACTAATTTAATTAGTCCAAATATATTCTCGCGTAAAAGAACAAATATTAAAAATAGGAAAATGAGAGAATTAGAGAAAATTAAAGTATGTATGTTGTGAAAAATAGATAAACGAGCGAATTAGAGGAAGAAATAGGAGAAGATAGTGAAAAAGTGTGTGAAAGTGAAAAGTCTATAAAAGTGTTTGAGAGAGAGTGAAAAAGTAAAAAAGTGAAATTACCTAAATATTCTCCAATTGTTTAGAAAAAAAATGATAAAATTGGTAATAGGTGAATGGTATAAATAAATAATAGGTACATACAAAAAAACTTCAAAAACAAATAAAAATCCAAAAGTCCATCAATATATAAAAGCTACTCCTAATTGATAGAAAATATCATTAGTGTCAATCAAATTGTCATAAACAACTAAAACCCACTCCTAATTAAGTTCAAGACTTCAAAATAACAACAAAATTAGCCTTTTTTTTATAGATTCTCGAATGCAAAAAAAAATAATTTTTTAAAGCAAAAAATAATTTTTATAATGTTTGTTTCCGATTGTTTAGAAAATCATTTGTTAAAAAAAGTCATTTTTTCCTAAAAATGGAAAACTACTACGAGTAGCTTTTGGAAATACTCTAATGAAAAACTACTACGAGTTGCTTTAAAAAATAATTTTTTTCTTGACCAATTAAAAAATGATTTCTATGATAGTAAACAAACACAAATTAGCTTATATTTTTCTTAAAAGTCTCTAAAGAAAAATCTATAAATTATGAAGTATTAAAATCATTTTTTTAAAATCCGTAACAAAAAAGCCAGCCCTTAGTCGCAAAATCTAAATCATGTTACGTTAGTTTTCATATTTTCTTAATTTTACTTCTAGTCTACTAAATTTTAGTATTTTTTTCACTTTTCGTCATCAAAATTCTTTAAGATCCAAATTTTTTTAAAACTATAACCACAAAAATTCCTAATTTTAGTAAATAAAATATAAGAACACATTGTGTAAAAAGTTGTTTTTTTGTGTTTTTTTTTACTATCGGCAACTAATCAGATATGTAACACCCCAAAGTAATTCAATTATTTATTTAATTGGGTTATTTAAGGTTTACAACATTTTAGTTAAGCTAAGTGAGTAATGTAGAGTGTTTATTTTATTTAGAAGGCATTTAAGTAATGGAGAAGGTGAGGTTAGAGGCCCATGAGTTATTAAGAGGCCCAATGCTCCTTGAAGCCCATTGCGCATGGCTTAAAGGAGGTAACCGTAGAATGATAATTCATTCCAACAAAAATATCAAGATCAAAGGTAAAGTAAGAGAAGGAGAGTGTTAGGTGGAATAGTGATTCTAGAGAGAAGAAGAAGGGAATCTGGGCGTGGAAGAGCTCCAATCCGAGGGAGAAGAGCTAGGATTGTTGGTGATTATTGGTGGGGAGAGTACTCGTTTGCTTCATTAAAGGTTAGGGGGCTCTCTCTTTCATCCATAATAATATATATGATGTGTGTTGTGTGTGAGTCAGAACCTAGTAATAGTTTCTGAGTTGTGTAGTGTGTTTGATGTGTATTTTGTTTGCGTTACTTACTTTGGTGAAGCTGTGGTGTTTGTAATGAGTTGGTCGTGTGAGGGACCAAGGAGAGGAGTGGGAGCTGAGGAACACTCAGTCCCAGTGAGTTGTTGTTGTGTTGTCATTTGCGTGGAGTTCCCAGTGAGTTGTTGTTGCGTTGTCATTTGCGTGGAGTTCCCAGTGAGTTGTTGTTGTGTTGTCATTTGCGTGGAGTTCCCAGTGAGTTGTTGTTTGTGTTGTCATTTGTGTGGAGTTCCCAGTGAGTTGGCGTCGGTGTCGGGGCTGTCTCCTTCGTGAAGTTCCTGAGAAGTGTTGGATTAGTTTTGAAGGTATAAGTGTATAATAGTGGTGCGTAAGGGCAGTTAAGATCATTTTGAGTGTCGACTCGTGTTTGCCGAGGTGTAATGTAGTTATACCGAGTTGTAGGAGTTGAAGAACAGTGTATAAGTATATCTGCGTATAGTTACTGATGTGTAGGCGTTGAATTGTAGTGGAATCTGCCGAGGTGTGAGGGTACTGAGGTGGAGCGTTGGACTTAGGCGTAGCATGCTTAAGTGTTGAGGGATGAGGAGAGACGAGAAGCCTAGACGAGAAGGCCTGAGTGTAGAATGACGAGGTGTGTCATTGCGAATGACCGAGGAGTGGTAGCCGATTTTAATGGTGATAAGATGTTGTCTCTGGAGTAACAGAGGTGGTTAGTACCTAGGTGGGTGATGTGGCATAGATGATGAGGTGTAAGTGTGGCTAAGTCCCAACGTGGGAGTCGAATTGTAGTTCTTGAGGTGTAGTGGTATATGTACCGAGGTGTATGTGTTGAGGAGTAGATGTAATGAAGTGTTGTGCTTAGGTGTAGTGTGCTCAAGTGTAGTATCCGAGGTGAATGAAGGTGAATTAAGTAAGTGTATGGTTAAGAGAGGTAGTGGAACCTAGGTGATTGGTGGTGAATTAAGGAAGTGTATTAAGGAGTGTAATAGTTGTATGTTAAAGCTAGTGTAGCCGGGTGAGGGATTGAGGGCGTGAGTTGTATCTAAGCCTAAGTGTGGTTGATGAAGTGTAGTGCATGGACGTCTAAGCTAGTATTGTCGAGGTATAGGGTGTGTATCCGAGATGTATATGTAGTGGGGATATGAGGTGCGCCGAGGTGCGATCTGTGGAGTGCCGAGGTGTTGTGGGGTGCCGAGGTTCTCATTTGTGCCGAGGTGTGTTGTTGTGTCGAGGTGCTGTGTGGTAGGGAGTTGAGTGGTGCGTGTCTTGGAGGTGCCGGGAGAGGTGCCGAGGTGCCGTTGAAGCTACGATTGCGTAGCGCGCGCGCCAGCGCAATCGGGAGTCTTGTTGGTGTTGAGAACGCTTAAGTGGTTGAAATGGGATAGTTCTTTTAGTCCCTAGGTGACGTTGTAGTCCTCGTAGTATTCGCTTAGTCCACTACGCTTTAGTGTGAGGCGTTGAGATAGCGTGAGAACTACGATTGTGGGAGTATTGAGTGGAGGGTTGGACGATAACCATGGGGCTGTGTCCGAGGTGCGAAGTCAGCTTTAGAGCTGTGAGCGATGATGTGTTTAAGTGGTGAGGTTCCAAAGGGGACTGACGTTGATGAGTTGTGTTGAGTCTAAATAGGCTAATTACGTTGATGTTGTGTGTTGAGTCTAATAAGGCTAATGCGTTGATGTTGTTGAGATAAGTCAATTAAGACTGCACGTTGATGATGTTGGTGTTGAACGTTGTTGCGCATGTCGCATTGTATGTGTTGATGTTTCGGGGTTGATGTTTATAGAGTCCTCATACATGACATAAGCATATTACGTTGTTGTGGTCTGCGGTCCTGAGCTTTGCTCGGCGTTGAAAGTTGAAGCCACAAAGGCTTGTTACGTTGATTGGTACCACATGCATTATACCCTTGTTGTTGGGTTGCATTCATGCATAAACATATCTGATTTGTGATGATGTTTCTCGTTGTTTATGAGTTGAAGTGTCCTACCTTGGTGAGGTATGTTTGTTGTCTTGGCCGAGTTGCTAAGTGGTGGGTTGTTGTCTTAGATGAGTTGTTTTGAGGTGTGTGTGGTGTTTTCTCTATCATAAGATTTATCATACATTTTATTATTTATGAAAAGAGACTCACCCTAGTATTTTTATGTTGCTGCTCTCGTGGCGACAAAAATGTGAGTGATGTGCGGGTGATCCCGAGTGAAGGTCCTTTCTTCCTCACCTAGTTGTGGCGTCTTGCTCGTGACGTCGAACCGGGAGCCGGGTAGTCTATTAGTTGTTTAAGATTAGTGTTGAACTGTAATAGATTGATGTATTAGAATTTGAGGTTCGCCCCATTTAAGTCGTCGTATATGTATCACGCAATTATATTTTATTAATCAAAAGTAATATATTCTAAGTGAAAGTGATGTTTGATGAACGTAGCATTCCCTTGAGGATGTATCTTTGAAAAGAAAAACGATTTTTGAACTCTGATTTTATAAATTAAAGTATTAAGAGTAAGGGGGTGTTACAAGATACACCTCATCACAATCAGTAATGATTGGTAAGACAAGTAACTAGGTTTGAATTTAATACCAAAATATCAAGTTGGAGTTTGAGTATACCGAAAACTTTATTGAGAGAGAAGAAGTAGATGGTCTTCCTAGTCTCGTTTATAAGCAAAAGAAAATCATTTTTTAGGTTTATCTGTATCTAGATAATCAAAATAAAGTTGCCGGGGGTACACATGACTAACATGATTTTACAACTTAAGATTATTGGGCTGCTAAACAAAAGTAATACCCCATCCATTCTTAATTTTTGGTACTTTTGATTTGTTACACACAAATTAATGTACCATTAATATGTGTTAGCTAAGTAGTACAAAAATACTTCTTTTTTAGTTGTCTTAAAATAATTGAAATCAAAATAAAGGTGCAAACAATTAATTCATGTTTTGGAACTTTAAAATATACAATAAATGTGAAAGGTGCATTTGGAAAAAGTATACTGAATTTTACATTTACATTTACATTGATTTTTTAAAAATATCATTGTTTTGGAACAAAAATAAAAGATTAAAAGTAACTAAGATTAGAAATAGAGGAAGAAGATATTGAGGAGAAAAAACAAAAAGGTATCACATGTGAAAAGAGTTGAGTTGAGTAGAAACTGAAGGGCAGAGGTGTAAGGTGAAATTGGCTACGATGTTGGGAAGGGAACACAGATGGTTTGCTTTTTGGACGGATACCACATCTTCCTCACCATAAAAGATGGCGTAGAAGAAGAGACCCGGCGCCATTAATTTATGAGTGAATAGTAAGACATCACCCAACACAACACACCACCACATAGTCCATATATATACCACCCACCCTACCAATTCAACTCCCACTGCCAAATCTCTCCTCGATTTCAAATTTCAACGCACTCAACTAATACATAAATATACATACATACATACACGCATCACAGTTCATATCGCGATTGATTGATTTGATTTGATTACCAATGGCGAAATCAGAGAACACAAAAGAGCAAGCGTTCGACGGTGAAGCTGCTTCAATCCTCGTTAAAGAACTCAGGGCCACCTTTGCTTCTGGTAAAACTCCAAGTTACCAATGGAGAGTTTCACAGCTTAACGCACTTTTTAACATCCTAATTCACAATGAGCAACTCATCGTTGATGCTCTTCGTAACGACCTCGATAAGCCCCCTCTCGAAACCGTCGCTTACGAGGTCCGTCTTCTTCTCTTCCGTCGTTTATTCTTTCACCTTCTTGTTTGCGTTGTGTTTAATTATCACGGTGATTGCAAATTCTGGTATAATTTCAGATTGATTTTTGTACTTGGAGTAGTTTTATTATGGGGACAAACTGAAAGGAAACGATGAATGAATGAATGAATGAATAATATTACACTGATTGTTCGCGTTTGAATGTGTGACTGACTGTCTTCCCTCTGCGCCTTGACGCGTGCTGCAGTTTCAGGGATCCTATTTTTCTTTTCATTTTTCAAAAAAAAAAAAAACGAAATTGTTGAATAGGAGTATTGAATTCGGAGATTTTGTAATCGTCAATATGATCAGTGTGAGCATTAATGACGCTCTCTCTTTTGGGGTGGGTCAATCTTTATTGCTCGACCATGTTTCATAAGTGCCTGCATACCTTTTCTGTTTCAATTTTTTGTTTTATTTAGTAGACAGAGTCACAACTACCACTCGTAATAATCTCACACACAAAGTGGAGAACTCAAGTTCAAACTCGGATTACAACCGAAAATATCTAGCCTAACAACCACATGTGCTAGGCCTTACAGATTCATTTTTGTTTTGTTTCATAATTAGATAGAATACATGGAATGGTATTTTTTTCCTTCCTTAGTACGAATTCGCACTTTCAGTGTCCACACGATACTTGTATTTTACCACTAGATTTGGTGGGCTCTCAGACAGTACACGTTGAATGGTATGAAAGAAATACTAAAGGAAGTCTTAATGTTTGGTCTTTGCATTGTCTAACTAAAGCACCATAGAATGAAATGCACCCAAATATGCAATACAATACTTCTCATTTTCTTTTCCTCTAATTTGGGAATTGACCTATATGGGATAGAATCTGTCTTTTCTTTTTCATTCTACTCTAATAATTTCTAAATTTTGGTATGTTGTTTAGGTGCTCCTGCATTGAGTGTGGTCCTGGATTTTCCTTTCCAGTTTATTGGTTTATTAGAGGCCCTAACATTCTTTCATGATGTTGACAAATATGATTTCACTTTAGCACTGGGATGCACTGGTTAAAGTATATAGTCAAATACTAAATGATGCATGACCCCCCACCTAATTTGCTACTTATCAAGAAGAATTTAATACACACATCTTCTGCTTATTTAAAATGAAAAATCTGTTCCACAGTAGGATTTGGCTAAACTGGCAGGTGGAGAGTTCAATTCCTACTAGTGGTTTAAACATCTCTATAAGCTGTGGCCAAGACTTTTAAGTCGTGGCATGCATACCAAGGCCTCAAATTATAGCACTTTGTTACCCAGAACACAAAATAAAATCTGTGTATTTGGAGAAGGTCTTGCTTTGTTACTGCTCTATCATACCGTTATATTATTAAGTAATGCCAAGTGAATAGCTAGCAATTTGAAGTTAAAATTTCAGTATCGTTTTCATGAATTTAAGCATATTGAATCAGTTTATTCTTATTTGAAGTATTTGTATCTAAGGCTACACTGCTTATTGCTCCTTTCTTAGCTCGTTTCTCCAAACTTTTCCTCTTATCGTTGGTTATTGAAGTTTATAAGGTTTCATTTGGTTCATTTGGTTTCTCTAATGATCTGCAACCGGTCCGGTATATTCAATTAGTATACTTGACTCATGGAGTGAGCCTCTTGCAATGCAAATGTAAGGGAAGCCTGCCTATAATAGATCCACAATGGATCCGACTCTTTCCGATACCCCTCTATAATAGGTTCTCTATATGGCAAATTGCTTGGACATGAAGCTGAAAATGTGGAATGAAAACCTGATTTCTTGACTGTTGCTTATTAGGTTGTTGAAGGGTTGGTGTAATCAAAACACCAGTGTTGAATATGATATGTTCTATCTTCTCATAACTTCTGTGGTTGTGTTGCAGATTGCTATGTTGAAAAACTCATGTAAAGTCGCACTCAAGGAATTGAAGCATTGGATGGCTTCGGAAAAGGTATGTTTTGTGTGTAGTTCTTCCACTGGCATTAGTTGGTATAATTCTTTTGATTCATCACATGATTTTCTCTTTAATGCAGGTCAAAACTTCACTCACGTCTTTTCCTTCTTCAGCTGAAATAGTATCTGAACCATTGGGAGTTGTGTTGGTGATATCTGCATGGAACTATCCATTTTGTATGTTAATATTCAGTTGACATCTCCCCTTTTTCTTCCCTTCAAGATCTATCTTCAAAATCTATAATGATGATAATGTTACATTGTCTCTGTCTTTCCAGTGTTATCACTTGATCCAGTTATTGGAGCTATTGCAGCTGGTAATGCCGTGGTCTTAAAACCATCAGAACTTGCTCCAGCCACATCATCACTGCTGGCAAAACTGTTAGGGGAATACATGGATAACTCATCTATAAGAGTTGTTGAGGGGGGAGTTGATGAAACATCTGCATTACTGCAACAAAAGTGGGACAAAATTTTCTACACAGGTTCTCCTTGTTTGTCACTTCTAGCATTCTTCGATGGTTTATAAGCCCAAAATAGTTTACTGTTTCTTCTCATAATTAAAATTTACATAGGTAGTGTTCTTTTAAATTATTTTGATATCCCTTTTCCATACGGTAATAAGTGCATTATTTCACCAAGAAAAAACTAAAAGGATTAATGTTATTTCTTTCATTTTAGTTATATTTATTTATATTTTTAAGCAGCTTAAGAATCACATTCACAACTAACCACCAAATTATATTGCCAAACTTTTCTGTTAGAGTAACTTGTTGTTTCATAAATCAAGAGACACTCTACAAAATTTTGAATGTAAAGTTTTTCATTGCCAGCTAATTGCTAGTTTGAGACATGCAACTTTTAATGATCATTTTTTTTGACAAAACTTTTAATGATCATATATATGCGATCTCTCTGATTTCTGTTCTTTTGAATACGCTGCCCGATAAGCATGAATTTTCTTATTACTTTTAAGTTCGGTGAACAAGGGAAGGAACTAGTTTGTTTTTTAATATATTTTTATGAAGGCGTTTTTTAATATAATTGACATTGGAGTGTTCAGACTATGTTTGATTTTAGAAGGCTGTTTCTGCTTTCTTTGTGAGGCCCAACCTACAAAGCTGTTTATTGAAATGCTTTCTTACTTTTTTTGAAAGAAAAATAATTCATTCCAAATAATGGTCCGCACGGTTGGTGGGGAATCAATTGAATTGAACTATAGCTTGGATATTGGAATACCCGTGCAACCATATACTACTGTTATTAGTTGTGGAAATAGTTTTGATTGAAATTTTGAGCTGCATTTTGGCTTCTTGAAATATCTTTAGACTAGAGTTATATGTCCAATTGAGTTGCATCATTGCTCCAGAAAGCCGAATAGGATTTTGTTGTCCCTCATGTTGAAGGCATCTCAGTGGATGATAGGAGATTTTGTTTGGTCATTGGATGATAGGATAGATTTAAGTATAAATCTTTTAAATAGCTGGATCTAACTGACACTATTAGGAAGTGTCAATGGAATCCTTATATCCTCTTATCCTCACAGTGAATCTCTTCACTCTTGAGCATGATTGTACTCGTAAGGAGGACAAGGACTGAGGTTATTGTCTTAATCATATTCAATCCCTGTACTTGTTTCAATCTTTCACTTGGATTGATTGTCCTTGTATCTGTGACATATTGTTAATAGTATGTGTCAGTCTTTCTCTTATATAAGAATTTTCAATTTGTTATACGGATCTAATGTTAGGTAATATTGAATGTTTGCTTGGGAGTTTATTACAAATATACATGAATATTGCCATATTGGGATATTATTTACACAATTAAGTAACTGTTGGTTTTTTAGGTAATGGAAGAGTGGGGCGCATAGTGATGGCTGCTGCTGCTAAGCACCTTACACCAGTTGTGCTGGAGCTTGGAGGAAAATCACCTGTTGTCGTTGATTCAAATATCAACTTGAAGGTTCAGCTTAGCCTCTCTTTTATTTTTAACTAATACTTGTTATCACCTTGAACCTCCTTAAGACTTAAATTAGTTTGAATTTGAGTTGGCTAGGTGGCAACTAGACGGATAATTGCTGGAAAGTGGGGTTGCAACAATGGACAAGCTTGCATTTCTCCAGATTACATCATAACAACAAAAGACTATGCTCCCAAGTTGGTAATAAGTTTTTCCTTTGTGTAGTTTGTTTCCTGAATTTGTCTGTTTGTTTAGTGTTTGGTGCCTTGTATTTCTAGGTTGATTCCCTGAAGACTGAATTGGAGAAATTTTATGGAAAGAACCAATTGGAATCAAAAGATTTGTCCCGTATTGTAAACTCAAACCACTTTGCTCGCTTGACAAAGCTCTTGGATGATGATAAGGTTTCTGGTAAGATTGTTTATGGAGGTGAAAAGGATGAAAGCAAATTGTAAGCTCTGTCTTTTTCTTGGGAGTACTAAGTTAGTGAAGTAGTGAAATACAGTCTTGATGCTTGCTTTTCTCGTTTTTATTAAATTACAGGAGGATTAGCCCCACTGTTCTATTGGACGTCCCACGAGATTCTCTGATAATGTGTGAAGAGATATTCGGTCCTTTACTTCCGATCCTCACGGTATGAATTAAGGCATCACAATAACTTTTTCTGTGAGATTTCCCTCAAAATTTCATTAATTGCTTTGGTTGTTTAATTGTTTTCACAATAGTTTAACAAAAACAAATCTGCAGATATTTTTTCAAATGGTTTGTAAGCTGCAAGAATAATTGATATGAAGAGAGTTAACATATCAATTTTCACCTTTTATGATAAGATTACTAGTTTATTTCAAGATATAACCTCCGGGGGTAAACTTTCAACTGTCACATCCATTAATCAGCTAAATTAATAGCTGCTAACTTGAAGCCAATTGTTAAATCAACCTGGAAATAGATGACTGTAATTTGTGAACTGTATGTATGATAGGTACCAGGAGACATTGAATTATCGAATAGTCGAAACACTGTATTAATGATGGAAACCTTCTCTGAATCAAGATAGCTACAGGTCTGGTACTATAAATTACAAGAAAGAAATACAGAAAAATAGGAAGAAGATAACTGTTCTAGGAAGTTTGACAGTGCTTAGTCTATCCTAAGGTTCTAACCCAATTCCAGCCTAACTCACACTATTGCTAACTCAACAGTGGTTACAGAAGCAAAATCATCCGTATTTTACTCTTTTCCTCCCATACATCATATTTATTTGCGGGTTCCTAACACTGTACATTAGTAAATTTATGTTAGGAATTGAGATCTTAGAATTGAGGAAAGGGACAGTGTGTCCTTGATTTTATTGAATGAATAGAATTGAGAAGTGCACAAAGGAGAATACTCCTTTCACACTGGGAAAATCTTCCAGTCAGTAAGTCTAACAAAATGAATATATGGTTGTGTTAATGCATCTAGGCCCTTCCTATACAGAGTCTTACTTGACTAACTAGCTCATAACATATAAAACTAACTCCTAACTACCTAACAACACCTTATCCCTTATCCTATTTTATTGCTAACAGCTCATTAATTAACAACCCAATATTACTAATGGGCCATTAACAGCATCAACTATATTTATTTATTTTTCATTTTTTCCTTGCTTGAAACAGGTCGATAAACTGGAAGAAAGCTTCGATTTTATTAATTCTGGATCAAAGCCTCTTGCAGCATATTTATTCACAAACAACAAGAAGCTCAAGGAACAGTTTGTTATGACCGTTTCTGCTGGTGGTTTGGTCATCAATGACACTACCCTACATGTAATTTCTATTTGTCTTTTACAGTATTCTTATATACCCGAGTTTGTGTGTGTTAGGAGTCCCACATTGAGTAGCTAAGGAGACTCAATGTGGTACTCCACCGAATACTGATAGGTGAGTGAAGCCGCCAAAAAGGAAAGAGTTACAATCGGGTCAGTGCCGATAGAGTGAAAGCCGCCGTGGACGTCGGCCCTCAAAGGAGGCAGCAATGTTAGGAGTCCCACATTGAGTAGCTAAGGAGACTCAATGTGGTACTTAAGCCATGAGGCTCTCCCACTTAATGGACTAGTCTTTTGGGTTGGGCTCTCCTCATGTGCTTTTATGTGGGAGAGCCTCATGGCTTAAGTACCACATTGAGCCTCCTTAGCTACTCAATGTGGGACTCCTAACAGTGTGCCTCTCTATTTAATTCTTATTTGCAAACAGAATAGCAGTGAAGGTGACACGAAATCAACTTCTGAGTTGTGGTTATTGCCATCAAGTCCTTGTTTTAAAGCTGCCTCTAGATTAAAATTAATTTAACTATCGACAATGTGATAGGGCGTTTACTTTATTTTTTTCAATTTTCCTTTTCGGTTTACAATAAGATATACATACTAGTACATATTTAGTCAAGGAAATGATATCCAAAGTAGAGATTAGTGATACGATAAGCAATTGAATATTTAGAAATAGTGAAAATAACTTTCTAGCATTTTCACCATTTCCAAAAATGCTACTTCATTGACTATGTATATTATATCACTTTGTATATCTTCTCATTGGTTGAGTGTACTAGCATGTGTATATTATTAAAGCAGAAAAGGGAAAATTGAAAACAGTGTAAACATATTAGTATTTTCCAAGTTTTTTTTTGCTCTAGTGAGGAGCCATCTTTTTTAAATGAAATGTGTTTTTTGCATGCTTTCATTTGCATCTTTCTATTGGTTGTTTTGGACTTGAAGTATATTTAAATAAAAAGCGGTTCTTTCAGTTGATGATCTTATATACTACTTCGAATTAATGTGAAATCTGGACTCTATTGATCTCTGTGTTTCTACTTTTCATTCGGCCTGGTGCAGCTTGCAATTCATACTTTGCCATTTGGAGGAGTGGGTGAGAGTGGAGTGGGTGCATACCATGGAAAATTCTCATTTGATGCTTTTAGCCACAAAAAGGCAGTTCTTTATCGTAGTTTTATTGGTGATGCATCTATAAGGTATCCACCTTACACCGATACAAAGATGAGATTGATGAAGGCTCTCATTGGTGGTGGCATATTTGCAATAATTCGTGCCCTGTTTGGATTGTCCTAGAATTTGCCTTGGAATCTAGCAGCTATTATTGGTAAACAAAATTTAGTGTTGTTTGCATTTATTTATTTGAGTTTATATATAGGCATAAACACTTGTCAAAATGTTTGGGAGAGTTTATGAAAATAGCTTATGGCATGTTCATAAGTTGATTTTACATAAGCATCTGTATCATAGAAATAACATTTGTAAGATAGAAATAACTTATGACATGTTCATAAGCTATTTTTGCATAAGCTGCTCATAGAGATAGCTCTTTGTATGATAAACCCTAATTCAATAAGCAATCAATTAAGTTGTTTATCCAAGTAGTTTCTAGCTTCCTTGTATTTTAATTGTCTAGTTTTTTAATATATAAAAACCTCATCAATCATGAGCCAATGATGTTAGTGGCGGATCCAATTTTATTATTATTATTATTATTATTATTATTATTATTATTATTATTATTATTATTATTATTATTATTATTATTATTATTATTATTATTATTATAACGAGGGCAAAAAATAGTCAAATATTTTCTTAGAAAAAAAACATAACCTTTACAAAATACTAGTAACATACCCGTGCATGCACACGGGGTGATCGCATTTTTTTTATACGAATAGTACCCAAATCGAAATTTCAAAATAGAATTTTTAGTAAGCTAAATTGAGAAGTGACATGGTCTCGCTTGCTACGAATAGTTCTCAACCAAACTTTGTATTAGTTCGCAAACATGTACACTAATATTCATAGAATTTTTTCCAAGAGCGGAGAAGATGAATTTTTAGGGTTTTCCAAGAAAAATTACCTTTTTGCCCTTATTTGAAAATGCGAAAAGACGCACATTCCAAAGTTAGGCCGAAGTCATGGATGGTGCTGCATGCAGTACACCAAGCAGAGGATGAATCTATCTGATCTTTTATTGCAAGATTCAACACTGAAGCAGGAAAGGTGCACGGTTTAAATGAGGATTTTCGTTTATATTTCTTGTCCCAGGGTTTGCGCAAAGGCACTTTATTTCAAACCGATGTAAGCATAAACCAACCCTCGACTTTGGGGGAATTCCTCCGACTTTCCGAGAAATACATAGATCATGAAGAAGAACGAGAGACGGCTAGTAGGTTCTTTGTTAAACACGAGAGCCAACCAATCCAAAGATGTTAAACCTCTGGATAGATAGGGAATCCCAAACACGGAAAATAACCGGAGGTTCCGCATCGTGGCCATCCAGGAATTCAAACCAAGGCTCTAAGACATCGTAACTATGCCGAACTCATATGTGGTAGGGAAAAGATACTGCAAGAATGCCAGAACAATGAGTTTAAACAGGTAAGATATCTCGATCCTATCGCTCCAAGACCGTGATTGAGAGGTAACAAGTATTGTAGTTATCATCAAAGTGCTGGCCATGATACAAATCGTTGCAACGCGTTGAAAGACGACATTGAAGACCTCATCAAGAAAGGAAAACTCGGACAATACGTCAAAAAACCATATCAACAAAACAAAGACGTCAAACCTGAGAAGAATAATGACGAAGTAAAAGGCAAAAATGTCATGGAAGATTACAAGGAAGAGCCTGATACCCGTAAATCCGGAGGGACGGCCAAGTAGTAATGGTAATCTCGTGGAGAAATTGAGGAGCAACAAAACAGACAATTAAAAGAAAATGGAAGGAAATTCAATGTGTGGCTTCCACATTGTCAACCCCGTTTTTAGCGACTCGTCCTCCTTTGTCTTTTGGAGACGAAGATCTTCTAAAAGGAAAGGTGAATGAAGACATACCGCTCTTAATCTCGGCTGTGATGGCTGAAACCGATATTAGGAGGATCCTGACTGACCAAGGAAGCTCTTGTGACATTCTGTTTTTTGATGTTTTAGAAAGGATTGGCATCTCACCAAAGGAACTGTTCCCATATCGAGGAACTGATCTTTCCGGTTTCATTGGATCCCGAACTAGACCAATTGGATATATTGATTTGAGGGTCACGTTTGGGGAGGAACCTTTAACTCGTACCGTATTGACAAAATTCATGGTTTTACCTTGCCCATCAATATACAATTGCATTATCGAAAGACCGACGCTGGGCAAACTTGGTGTTGTTACATCTACGGTACATTTAAAAATGAAGTTTCACTCTCAGTGTAATAAAATCATAATTGTTAATGCCGACTTAGAATCTTCGGAAAGATGTTATTACCTACTTCTTAAAGCTGAAGTTGTCGCGCGATAAGAAGCCGAGCTTACATCACCAGAAGCTTCCGTGAGGAACACTAAGATGAAATTCTCCAAGGTCAACGTGACAGATGTTATGACCCTGATAGCTCGGATGAAGAGAATGATGACCCACTGTCTCTGGAATTCAAGGAGAAGCTAGAACGACCAAAACCTGATGGTGAATTTGTCGAAATAGTTTTGGGAGAAGACCCCAAAAAGACTGTAAAGATCGGTGCAGAGCTTCCAGACAAGATCAAAGCTGAATTAACCCAATGCTTGAAAGATCACGCCGATCTTTTTGCATGGTCAACCGAAGATATGCCCGGCATTCCACCTGAAGTCACCTGTCATCACTTGTCTATATATCCTGATGCGAAGTGGGTTGCCCAAATAGTAGTGGGTTCAAAGTATAGAGAAGATCAAGCAACAAAGAAAAGCCGTGGACGATTTAGTTAAAGCTAATTTTGTTAATGAGGTCAAGTACACCACTTGGCTGTCAAATCCTGTACTTGTTAAGAAATCTAATAGAAAGTGGCGTATGTGCATTGATTATACCGATCTTAACAAATCATGTCCTAAAGACGCTTTTCCGGTTCCGAATATTGATCGCTTAGTTGACCATGCTTCCGGGTTTTGCCTTTTATCATTTATGGACGCATATTCAGGGTATAATCAAATTCCAATGTTCCCCCCGGATCAAGAGAAGACCACATTCATGACTGATCACAGAAATTTTCGTTACCGAGTTATGCATTTCGGGTTGAAGAATGCATGAGCAACTTATCAGAGAATGATGAATAAAGTGTTTAAAAACCAGATCGGGCTAATTGTGGAAGTTTACTTGGACGATATGATCGCAAAGAGTAAGCAAGCAGATTGTCATGTCACCGATCTTAAAGAGATTTTTTCCGAAATAAGAAAAAACAGGATGAGGCTAAATCCAGAAAAATGTACATTTGGTGTCAAAGCTGGAATTTTTTGGGATTCTACCTCATTGAAAGAGGTATTGAGGCAAATCCAGACAAATGCAGGGCAGTAACCGAGATGAAAGCCCCAGGCACAAAGAAGGAAGTTCAGAAATTAAATGGCATGATCGCTGCTTTGTCACGTTTTATCTCAAATGCCGCTTTCAAATCACTTCCTCTTTTCAAACTTTTGAAAAAGGAGTCCGAATTTGTCTGGACGTCAGATCGGGATGAAGGGCTCACCCAATTGAAAAAGGTATTATCAGAACCTCCGATACTAACCTGATCTGAACTCGGGGAAGTATTGTATTTGTATCTCTCAATATCTGATGAAACATTGGGAGCAGTACCTGACCTGAACTCGAACGAACCACCCAATCCGACAAATCTTACATCGACCAGACCTTTCTGGAAGGATAATCAAATGGGCTGTTGAGTTATCTGAATTTGGTATCAAATATGAGTCAAGACCGGCAATGAAAGCTCAAGTATTAGCCGACTTTGTGGCAGAAATGACTCCAGCAGAGTGGGATGATCCATGTTGATGGATCCTCAAATCCTAAGGGGAATGGAGCAGGAATCATTCTTGAGAGTCCTTCAGGAGTCGTTATAGAATTGTCACTCACTTTCAAATTTTCAACTTCAAATAATCAAGCCGAATATGAAGCGTGTATTGCAGGCCTCCGATTTGCTTTAGACCTCCGAATTACCCGATTGAAACTCAATACCGATTCTCTTCTTGTTGTCTCCCAGATCGGAGGACAATATGAGGCAAAAGACACGGTCCTCCAAAAGTATTTAAACTATGTGAAATTATTGCTTACCCGTTTTCATTCTGCCGAAATAAAGCATGTCCCGAGAGCGGATAATATGAGGGCTGATGTTCTTTCTAAGTTAGCAAGCACCAAGACTTTGGGAAATCACCGATCTGTGATACAAGAAGTCCTCAGCAAACCCAGCATTGAAGACCCACACTTGAGTTCATCAGTGTGCGTGTTAGACGAAAGCAAGACTTGGATTGCTCCTATCTTAAACTACATAACATCAGGAGTAGAACCTACTGATCTTGAGGAAGGCAAAATCGTCCGAAGAAAAGCAAGTTCTTTTTCAGTAATCAATGGGCGTCTTTATAAAAGGGCACTCTCTTCACCTTTGTTAAAATGCATAGAACACGAAGAGGCCGATTACGTGTTAGCTGAAATTCATGAAGGAATTTGTGGACAACATTTAGGTGGTAGGTCCTTAACTAGAAAAGCATTGAGGGCAGGATACTTTTGGCCAACCATGAAAACTGATGCAAGAAATTATGTTAAGAAAAGTCCGAAGTGCCAGATCCATGCAAATATCCATATGGCTCCTCTTACTGGTCTTACAACTCTTTCATCCCCATGGCCTTTTGCATGGTGGGGAATTGACCTTCTAGGGCCGTTTCCGAAGGCCCCAGGTAAAATCAAGTTTTTGATTGTGGCGGTAGATTACTTTACCAAATGGATTGAGGCTAAACCGTTATCTGTCATAAGTGCGAGAAACTGTATCTTGTTCTTCAGAAAGGAGATTATAACCAGGTTCGGGTTGCCCGAGGTTGTAATCACGGATAACAAAACTCAATTTACTGATAAAGGCTTCAGGAAATTGATGTCCGATTTAAAAATCAAACATCGATTCACCTCGGCGACCCGTTAAAATCAAAAAGTCGTCCCAAGAGATTTTAATGTCGGTGATCTCGTTTTAAGAAGGGCCGACATTGGTTTGACAAACGCATCATAAGGCAAACTGGCTCCAAATTGGGAAGGCCCATATCGTGTTACTCTGAAAACCGGAAATGGAGCTTTCGAACTAAAAACTCTAGAAGGAAAGGCTATCCCAAGAACTTGGAATGCCACTAAGCTTAAGAAGTATTACAGTTAAAACTCGAGGCTTGAGTAGAGGGCGCTCAAAGATATGATTAAGTTATCTTTATCATGCTTCATGAAAGTCGGATCTCCGACCTAGCAGAATTTGTAATTACGTATTTTATTACATATAAATAGACTTGGCCTTTTCAAAGCATTCTATTCCGACTTTACGAATAAATAGACTTGGCTTTTTCAAAACATTCTATTCTGACATTACATATAAATAGACTTGGTTTTTTAAAGCATTCTATTCCGACATTACATATAAATAGACTTAGCTTTTTCAAAGCATTCTATTCCGATATTATTATTTTATCTCGCTTACTAGATGAAGCTTTTTCAAAGCGTTTTACATCATCGAAACGAGATTAAACAGGGGGGCAAGGTATACCCCAAACTGTTTTCTATTTCTATTCAAAAACAAAATCCCTAAAGGTCAAAAGTTCGATTTTTATCGGCTACTGCTATCCGAGGTATATACAAAAACAAACGAGTTGTGAAATAGACACACTTATAAACTAACAAATATCCCGGATACGGCCGGATCCTCAAGTTCAAAGTAAGTTGAAAAAAGCAGTAAAATTACATAAAGACCAAAGAATGCCAGTTAAGTCGACTTTGAAGGATAGATAACCCTAGACATCTGATCATTTATTGGGTCAAACTCGACGATGTGCCCATCATGAACAGAAAATTCTGGTTGAAAGATAGTAGGATCGGCTACAAAGTCGGGAATAATCACAGCAACTTGATCAAGTGCATTGTTGAAAGCTTCCTCTATTCCTTCCTTCCCGAGTTCGATTGCCTGCATTTTGGCTTCTACAGCTGCATCCTTCTGCTCAATCAGTTGCTCTATTTGCTTCTGAAGCTCGGACACGTTTTGGGTCGAAGTGGAAGCTTCAATCTCTGCCAACTTGTCAGCCCGTCTTTTCAGCTCATCAACATCTTTTTCAGCTTGTTCCTTTACCAGCTTTAACTCACTTTGAAGCTCTTGACGTTTGGTTTCCCAGTCCTCTTTCTCCTTTTTAAGCAGATCCACTTCTTTTTGTGTTTTTTCCAGTTCGGAACGAAGTGGATCCACAGCCTTCCGAGCTTCTTCATACTTGCTTTCAATATCTTCAAAAAATCACAGGAATTGTTGAATTGGGTAAAAATACAGAAAGCCCAAAATGAAAATGACGGGACTAAAATAGATGAAGTTTACCTTTCAATTTCAAATCAGCATCCTTTTTCTGATCCTCAACGAGATCGGTCATCCTGGCCAGTATAGAAAGAGAAATACGGAAAAGATCTGCCTTGAATGCCTCAGCTTTGACATTCATAAACTCCTTGGGATCAAAAGGGGCGGTTTTCTGTTTCTTACTCTTCTTGGAGGGATGACCTGAACGGTCGCTGACTTCAATAACGCTCCTACCCCGATCTTGTGCACCTGACTTAGGGGGAAGACGACTTACAACTTTCTTCCTTCTTTTTAAAGGCTGCTCATCCTCTCCAACATTCTCGACAAGGACTGTAGAAAGCGGTCGAACATTAACAACTTTGAGGGCTGGAGTTTTTGCAACGGCAGCGTTGCTAGCATTTCCGGTCTCTTTTACAGCCTTGTTGGCATCGGCAACACTGAGAGCTAGTAGGGCCGCCATCTTATTTCTTGGAGCCATCTCGTCTGTAAACAAGGCGATAAAAAAGAAAGAAGACTTAGAAACTTAAAGCAAATATCAGTAAAAACATAAATCTTACTCAACAAACAATGAAGAATCCGACCTAGGACTCTAGCAGCATGCTCAAATTTAAGAGTCTGAACTAATGGCTTAGTATCAATTCCCCATTAGTTTGGCTTGTTTTCATTATTGGTAACGACCCTGTCAGCTATGTACTTCAATATCCTCATGGTTTTCCGATCTTCAAAGTTCAGTTGTTTTTCATCAACAGAGTATTTTGTTTTATTATCACGGAAAGTCCAACCAAGAGGAAACTTCGTCGTTAAAACGATGTCATTATCTGCATTGAAAGTACCGACCCGATCTACAACTGCAGGAAGCACAGGCTCGACCCAGAAAAACTTGTTTTTCCAATCATTCTTCAAACTATCAGTATATGGCCGAAAAACTTTTACCCCTTTTTTGGATCGGAGATTGACGTGTTCTAAACGGGCGGGTTTCCCGCTATTCTCCTCAGTCCTTTTGTTAACTTCAAACATATGAAGGAAAATTTGAAGGGAAAGGGGCCGATCCAGATGAATACAAACGAGCTCAAAGGCTCGTACGAAAGCCCAAGAAGTTGGGTGAAGTTGTGAAGGGGCAAGATCTAACCTCACCAACACTGATTGTTGAAAAGCAGTAAAAGGTGGGCGAACTTTCATGTGAGCCAAGGTGGTCCAATAATCACGAACTTAAAAGAATTTGGGTAGGTTGCAACATGCTCGTCATCTTCCATACCATAAGTACGCCACCGCTCTGGATCTTTCCAGTAAAGCCTTTTTGAGTATTTACTAATATCAATGTCGGAGGTCATAACCGATTTGATGCCACGAAGGGTCTCAGATACCCAAGAATAGACTTGGGGAGTTCCCAAAGGGGGATTTATGGGGAGATCGACATTGTTGCTTCCGGAATCGGCATACCCATACAAAAGCTCAAAACTTCCGTCAGCATTCTCTTCATCTACATCTTTTCCATCACTAATTTCCAACTCAGTTTCTTCTCCAGCCGAGATGTCCCCCTGATCGTCAGTCAGATCGTCGCCATTTCTCTCGTCGGATTCTGTGTCCGAGTTAGAGTCATCTGATGAACTCGGATCCGAGTCCACCGGGATGGTATCGTAAATAGGCGTATTGTGTGTAGAAGGTGGAGCGGTCGATTCCCCATCCCAGACTTTCTTGCTATCACTCCCTCTCGGCCCGTAATTCTATTCTTCTTGAATCTCGGGAGCATCCTCCTCTTCACGATCATTTGGATGAGAGTCAGTTCTTGATCTCGCCGCCATTAATTTGCCGATATCAGGACGACGAGCTTGTTCGGCTTGATCGATAAGTCTAAGTGTCTCAGCGCGGGTTGTTTGTTTGGTCCTCGCCAGTGTTGGACCTGCAGTTATGGGGGAAGAATATCAGGATGTTTTTCAAACGTAATGGGTTCTTGACGGGGTCGGAACCCGACCTGACAACTCCCACCCCGATATAAAAAGTTGCGGTGTCAGCACGGTCCCAAATTTCTGAGAAAATTTGGGAAATTACATAAACAAAAGAAAAATAAATTAGGAGGAAAACAAAATACTAACCTCAGAAGAAGCTTCGAAGCAGATATTGAAAAAAGAACTACGGAACGAGAAAGCAAGACCGAGACACAGAGAGATACACCAGGTCGGTACTCAGAGCAATCAAGGTGCCAAAGAGTAGAAATGAACTGTCTTCACCCTTATTTATAGTGGTCCAGAGAAGACCAACTACTCTCTCTTGAAACGACGCGTCCTACTGAGTGGCTTGACACACGAATCGAAGCGTCATTATTATGAGAAAAACCTCGAGCTCCTCAACGGTCACATCATTCAAATCAAACTGTTTATTACTTTTTATTTAATTATTATTATTATTATTTATTTATTTTAAAATCATCATTAACGGTCCCAAAAATCGAAACATCACCATTTTGAAATCAGGTCCCCAAAATCAGTGAATCTCGTTTTGAGTAAAGACAAACTCGACCTTCCTGATTTCAGTGGTTTGATCTTATAAGCAGCATTCAAGTCTAGATCGATCCAATAGGTCAAACCGACTTGGGGGGCAACTGTTACGGAGTAATAGTTTTCTTGTTATTTACACCCCCTGTCTTCAAACGAAGTTATTGGGCCACCAACCAACCAAGGCCCAGGTCCAATAATCAACGTCTCACAAATACCTCCTCATTAAACGGTTCAGATCATTTCACTCAAGTGCCATTTGACTCTATAAATGCAGCATTTACTGCTAACAAAGATGTACACATTTATTACCCTCTTAAACACTTGCAATAAACTCTCCAACGCCAGACTTTAGCATCAGAGTGACTTTGCAGGTACACCCCACCTTGTCTCGGAACTACAAGATCGGACGCCACCATCATTGATCAAACTCACACTCTACCTACTGTCTCGGATCGGCATATCTTCAGACACAGTACAGAACACAAACGATATACGTTTTAAAGTATCACCAAAGTATTTGAGTCTATACTGCTATGTTGTCAGTTTGAACAGTCCTTGTATAGCAGAATTTGTGTTGTATCCTTTGTTTTCCTTTGCTATGTAGCTTCCTTGTTTGAGCTAATAATCTTTCCACTATATTTGGAGAGGAGGAGCTGCTGCTATACTTCAACCACTACATCCTGTTTGCCACCCCAGTTTGTACCAGCAAGGAAGAGAAGTTGAGAAGAAATAAAAAAAAAAATCCTATCAGGCCTTGTTTCATGTTGATTTATAGCTCCAATTCTTACAATTCTTCCTTTACAACTGCTGGTCAAATATTGCTCTCAGCAGGGATTGGATTCCTCTACTCTTGCCCCTGCTTCAGCTGGAAAAGGAAAGCACATTTGGTTAAAACAAAAACCAAAATCTCATGAGCAAAGCGATATGACAACATGCATTAGTGTAAATATTTAACCCAATCAATTAGCATCCCGTAATATGACAACATGGCAGGCATTAATTGTTAGCAGTTGCTTAACCAATCAATTAGTATCTAGTTAACCAATCAGTTAGAATTTGAAATTTTATTGAGATAAATCAGCAATTGTTTAAAAAGATAGCACCATAGTGAAAGCTAGTTGACATGCCTTCAGACTTCGCACTTCACCCTTCACACTTCCTACTATTATTTCCAAAAAGTTGTTATATTATTCTACACTTCATACTTCCTCCTACTTAGTACCTGCAAAAAAGGATAAAGCTGAGTATACAAAATATCAAAGTGAACTATAAAATCAAATCAAAGATCAATTTTTCTATACACCATGTCCAATTTTGCAAAAGAGATGATGACATATACTAAACTATAAAATTACGCTTTTGATTGGAGTTAAGTGAGTAGTCTTCTTGATATTAAAAAGAAACGGCGGATGCAAAAAGGGAAACTAAAGACATTTTTAATTGTAAAAGAGTTAGCAAGTCATCTTGGTACAAAATAGATATATTCAAGTGGCCGGGTAGAGTCGGCTACACTGAAAACCCGACACAAAACAAAAGGAGAAAATTCAGAAACTCAAAGTACTCTCTCACTATCACTCACGCACTATGACAACACAATAATCTTTGAAGGGCATTCATGACTTAGAAAAACAGTAACATCTTCAACAAACTCTTGGTTAGCTGCATAGTGCATTCAGAAAATAAACAAATATTATCATCAACTAAGAAGTCATTTGTGTATGCAGCAAATCATTAGTTAATGATAAATCAATATAACCTGTCATTTCTCCATTTTCCCACTAAGTCTTGAGAGAAACCATGGATCCAAAACTGAAACACTCTTCAAAGCGAATCTAAATTACTCCACTATTATATTAGTCCAATCTGCCAAAATCATTAGTGAAAAACCTAAGTTACTACATGTTACTTGTTAAGACAATTTGGACAAAAAGTAAATGCCAAATTTCACAAACTCGCACACGGGTGTATATTAAACCAAGATATAAAGGGGAAATAATCAGTAAAGAACCTTGATTTAAAATAAAAAAAAACTCTATTCTATAAAGTGTTGAGTTACCTCAACCAATAAAAGGTGGGATATGAGAAGTGGCTAGGTGATATTGCATCTCTAAACATTTCACAAGCAAAGTGTTAGTGAATGTAAGAATGAAGGAACAAACGCTAAACATTTCACCAACAAAGTGTTAGTGAAGGTAAGAATGAAGGGATAAGCATTTAACCCATAAACAAAAGACAATCAATAAGAGAAATGGATAAAAACAAACACAGGTTATTTTTAGGGAAAACAAATCCTATAAAGGGGAAAAATATGGAGAGCAAACAGGAAAAAAAAATAATATATCAAGAAAGAAGTAAAAGAAGAGATGTAGTGAAGAAGAGAGGGGAAGAGTAGCACTACCACCCAAGTACCCAACACAACACTCACTCTGGCTAGCACCACTGCACTTCGCAAGCACAACCACAGCAAACCACTACCATTACCGTGGGTATTGAAGCTGCGACAATGAAGCTGATTTACTTCCAAAGGGAAAAAGAAAGCATAAAAATGGAAACAAAAAAATTGACAGTCACCTTGAGCTGAGCTTTGTGTGGTTGATAGATGGAGATGAGGTTAGGGTTGCGATAGTTTTTGATGTTTAGCAATGAAGACCAGGGGTGAGAAAGATTAAGGGAAAAAAGGTGAAGAACACAACAAAGTGTTAGTAGAGGTTGAGGCTGGTAAAATCATTTCACCAGCAAAGTGTTAGTGAATGTAAGAATGAAGGAACAAACGCTAAACATTTCATCAACAAAGTGTTAGTGAAAGTAAGAATGAAGGGATAAACATTTAACCCATAAACAAAAGACAATCAATAAGAGAAATGGATAAAAACAAACACAGGTTATTTTTAGGGGAAACAAATCCTGTAAAGGGGAAAAAATATGGAGAGAAAACAGAAAAAAAATAATATATCAAGAAAGAAGCAAAAGAAGATATGTAGTAAGAAGAGAGGGGAAGAGTAGCATTACCACACAAGTACCCAACACATCACTCACTCTGGCTAGCACCACCGCACTTCGCAAGCACCACCACAGCAAACCACTACCACTACCGTGAGTATTGTGTTCATTAAAAGAGATTTTATTATTCCTTGCTTAAAACCTAGAGATAAGAGGGCATATTTCATAGGGTGAATCTCATGGTGCCTAAGCGACCTAGGGGCGTACTCCTTTAGGGGTCTAGAGATAAACTCTTGCGAGGAAACCCTAGTGTGAAGTATTTGAGAAAATACATCTATTGCTGCAGCACCCAATGCAGCAACATTAGATACAACATTAATACATTATGATGACATTGCATAGTGAAAGGCATTCCAGCTTACTCTCTTTCTGAATTTCTACTAATCCTTTGTTTTACTTAATGTTTGTTGATAAAACTTGGTTCTACAACTTGTTATTTTACTTTGCTTTTACTCACTAGCTTACTTGCTAATTAAATATAGAAAAGAACTCAACAATTCTCGTGGGAACGATCTTAACTTACTCTTTATTACTTGTTACGATTATGTATACTTGCACCTATTGTTTTCACACAACAAGTTTTTGGCGCCGTTGCTGGGGATTGTGATAGTTTATTTCTATTGTTTAGTTAGAAAGTTTAGTTAGTTTTGTGTGTGTTCAATTTTTGAGCAATTTGTTTTTCCTATTTTGTATTGTGCTTTGTGTTTGTAGTGTGTTTCATTTGTGTTTGGTGTTCTTGTGGAAAAAAAATCTTCCACTTTATGCCATGGATCATTGGATTTTTACTTTATGCAAGAAAAGAATGCTCAACAACATTGTTTCAACTATGATTGTTATGGAAATGGAGATAAAAGGGGCTGTTTTGAGTTAAATTCCATACCCCTATCAAACTTTGTGTGTGAGCAAGAGCCATGTTCTCAAGCTCAAAGTGAGGGATTACATGAGGAGAACTCTAGTTTAAAAGAACTCTTAGCTCAAGCCATTGAATCTATGAAGGTGGAGCGTGAAAACTTTGAAAGGGGCTGTTATGAGACAAATTTCACGCCGATGATAGCCCAAAATATTGATTGTGGCATGGAAAACTTTGTGTGTGAGCAAGATACAAGTTGTCAAGCTCAAACGAAAGGATTCCATGAGACCATCTCCAACTTCGAAGAATTTGTAGCTCAATCACTTGGGGATATCAAAGTGGATAGTAATAACTTTCAAGTATCATGTAAGAATATAGAGGCTAACTGTAAGACAATTATGGAGCATATAAAAGAGGAGAGTTGTATTGAAGAAGTGAGTGATCTAAAAGAAGAGAGTTATCATGACAACTTTGAAGCTTCATGTAAGAATATAGAGGCTCACATTAGGACTATTATGGAGCATCTACAAGAAGAAAGTTGTATTGAATACGTGGTTGAGCAAAAGGAACAAATGAGTGTAGAGTGTGAACTTGAATGTGGTCATTTGGAAGTAGTGGAACAAAAAGATTGTGTAGTTGTAGAACAAGAAAAATTCAAAAATAGTGACAAGGAAGAAAAGCCAAGGTTGAGGTATGAAAATATTTATGTTACAAGTGAGACTAAACCATTGGTAATTGAAGAAAGAGTACTGCGCAAAATGAACGTCAATTTTTTCAAGAGAGGGGGAATTCCTATCCCAAATGCTTATTGGTTGGAGCATGGCAACACTTGCCTCCATATGCCAAATACATGGGATTTCTGACAAAAAGGAGAAAGCGGGAGGATGACATTTTCTTCTTGTCCTATTATCCACCCTAACTTGGGTTTTGAAAGCCAAGTCTAGCTAAAGACTATATATTAAGCGCTACTGGGAGGCAACCCAACTTCTTAGGACTAATTGTGTGTTGTGTGTTTTTGTTTTTACTTTTTCAGGTATGAATAAGTGGTCATGTGGTTTGTCTTTGTCAATTATGCACTGCAGTGCTCTGAAGACTATATGCCGCAACACCGCTCTTGAAGAATTGAGAGCATGGTCAACAAGTCAAAATCGAGTTTTAAGTGCGAATGTGACATATTTGGCAGTCATCTCTGTTAATTGGCAGTGTGTTTTCTCCTTCTTATCATTTACTTTGTAAAGCATCTTTTCCCCAATCAACACCCACCAAAACACTTTCTCCGTCACAAAAGCTCACTTCTCACAATTTCAACCCTTCATTACTTACCCTTCATCCACCTCAAACCAAACAATTAATCCTTATCCCAACATCTTCCCCATCTCCAAAACAAAAACCTCCTCAACCCTCACAAAATAAAAATCCATCCAAAACTTAACCTTCCACAGAGAAAACACCAAGGCCATTGGAAGTTAAAATGCAGAGTGTGGATGCTGTCGCAGGCAGTGCTACAACATCAGTGTCAGAAGGAAGAGCTGCAGCATCACAGAAAAGTTGTAAGAACAAAAATGGTGGCAAAAAAGAGGCCAAGGTGACTCTGTTATACCAGACGATTATGGAAGAACCTGACTCTGTTGTACCAGATGATTAGGTCATTCCTTCCTCACCAGAGCCTCTATTGGCCAAATATTCCATGCAACAAGTTGCTTTGCAAAAGGTTAATGATGCAACACCAGAGGGATGCACCAAGGGTGATGCCAAGGAACCTCATACAAGGTCAAAGGACTGTTATTTTGATTTGGTGCAGAGGACTTAAACTGAGATGCGGTAGCACCAGATGCTACAACATAGCTGCTAAAGAGTGCACCAAGCTACAAGAGCCAATACCAGAAACAAACCAGGGGTCCCTTCTAAACCCTTTCTCTTTTGTGTGTAGTTGTTTGTGTTTTGTTAGATGTTTGTTAATTGTTGTTTTCTATTTAGTTCTGTTTCAATAATCCTGCAGGATGTTGTAGCATCTGTAATAGCATCCAGCAGCTGTTTAGGATTTAAAATATGTGTTTTTTTAGTGTCTAATTTCTGTTTTGATTATGTCTAAGGTCTCTCCCATTAGTAATTGCATGACCAGTGGGGACACTACTGAGTCTTAAGTTGGGGGGAGGACCTTGTGTTGTTTGTTTTTAAAAGGCATGTTTAGTTGTATCTTTTGTTCATATCAGTAATAGATTATGCTTCTTTTTGGGCTGACTTAATGATGATTATGGTGAGTTTGAGTGAGGATAGTCTGGTTTGGATTGATGATTAGATTGCTATTGTTCCCACATTCATACTCTAGGTTTAGGTAGGAAACTAGTAAGCTAGAAACAATCTGATGCTGAAGTTAGATGTTGGTAGACCAAGGTTGTGCTAAATTTCTACTAAAAATTTAGGGTAGCATAAGAAACTAAGTTTGGGGGTTCTTTACGATATACTAAGGCAAAGCATGAAGGAATGGAATAAGGTCATGTGCACATAGTTTTAGGAAAGTGATTGAAACCAGAATGTAAGGTGCTATGTTATAAAGCACCAATTAATACGTAAATAAGTGTAATGTCTTCAGAATTGCCCTCAGAACACCCTCATTTGGGCGGCCACAGATTCTACACTCAATATCGAATTTTGTAGTTGATTTTTTCTTTAAAACAAAAGTTCACAAAGTATTTTCAGAAAATCTGACACTAGTTAAAAACTCATTTTTGATATACAACACAACACAATCATTCCTCATTGATCATAGAATTTTCTTCGCCATTAGGCGTACAACATTCATCTTCAAAAACAATACACTAAGTCATGATTTGAGAACCAGACTATGGACACAATCTAATGAGCTGGTCTTAAGATAAAACTCTATGTCTACTGATCTAGATTACTAGTCAGAGACGCCAGAAAGGGGATCACAACCCTTTTTGGACACATACCTAAACATGGACCCTTACCAAACACCTATTTGATAAGTCTATAAAATTCACTGCTTCTTCATAGAGACATACTTAATAAACACATCAATTCATAGCAAGTCATAGAACTCAGCAAGATATGGTTAGTCAACCACGAACATCATGGTCCATGTTAGTAATCGTTCCTCACATCGATTATCAATATCATCAAAATTTCCATACGAAATGGAATAGCACTAGATCGTCACCTAGGCCAATACTGTGATCTAGATTCTCCGTTAGATCAACACCGACAGACATGACATTTACACCATGATTATGTCTCCGTGTCCCTTGTAACCTAGATCTGGATTCCCCGTCATACCTACAAAGATTACTACTCGAGCGGTCTTCAACACAGGACTACAACACGTCCGGGTTGGAACAATGCCCTAAAAACGTTCTACACTCTCAACGCTCTAGGTCCTCGATCGTACCTAGATAATCAATACGAATATTTACTAGATTTTCACAAATCTAGATTAAGACTCGGTCCGAATTTCTCATCTCAAATCAACACTTAACTTTGAAAGTCTCATTACATAACGACAATCATTGAGTAACCCAACTTTTATAAATTCTCTTTTTAATATGATATGCTCAAAGTTTTAGAGAACTATGCTAAGCGTCCCATTCCACTTAGCATAACTTTCCGGGTATTCTTATCCTTTGAGGGACAAGAGCATCGCTTTGAGTTTTTGAAACACTTCTCTTTTATAAAGTCGGAATATTCAAAAATTGTCTTTACTAACTTACTTTAATCGTTAACCAACAACTCTTAGTCAACTCTTTTCACTTTTATTATTTCTCTTCTCTTATCAAATTTTCTTTACTATTCCAACTCTACTTAACACTTAACTTTGGAACTTTCTCTACATAATGACAATCACTGAGTAATCAAATTTTCATAAATTCTTTCTTACAAATGTTGCGCTCAAAGTTTAGAGCACGATGCTAAACGTCCCATTCCACTTAGCATAGCTTTTTGAGTAGTCTCATCCTTTAATGGATGAAGAGCACCCCTTTGAGTTTTTCGAAAATACTTCAATTCATAAAAACAGATTTCTCAAGTGTTGTCATTACTAAATTTACTTTCATCGCTATTCAACCACACTTTAATTCACTTTCTGGTTTTAGTCATTCTAATGCCTAAGGTTTCCTTTTTGAAATTAGAGCGTGTTTTTTTTTCAAAATAGAGTTAACTCCGAATATCCGTTTGAGAAATTCGGGTTTTCACAAACTTATACGCTTTATCGTAAATCATTTTCTTTTAATAATGTCTAAGTTATTCATTTCCTTTTAATGCTACTTTATCCTATTAACTCTCAAAATACTATTTTTCATTTCAAAAATTTCACGTGATCTATTTCTACCATTATCATGGTCACATTTTTTTCCTTGAAACCTCTACAATTCTTCTTTACATTCATCCAACTCAGTTTACAATATGTTGTGTAGGTCATAACAAAAGCTATGCCTCCAACACTTCAACAAACCAGCACAACAATCTCCAAACACATTAATTGAATACTCAGAAATTAATGCACATCAATAGTTCAACCAATCAGATAATATTACTACCACATATTACACAATTCAACCAAACAACCAAGGCAATTAAGCAAACAACATGGAAAGCTAAAACTCAGAGATCCCCTTACCTTGGACGCTTTCCTTCCCATTATTTACTTTCTATCACGCACGTATATTTCTCCGTTAAATTAACACCTTCACACGTAAGATCGTATAAATTAAATTTCTGTCTTTGGTCCTAATCATTCATGTAGGATTCAGATAACAATTGGAACTCATGTTTCTAAATTTTTTTTAAGAGGTGGAAACTACTGTCTTTAAACTACTAGTTCATTATCAAAACTTAGTAAAATCCAACAAAATTTGTACCAAAACAATAGCAAAATTAGTCTAGTTTTCAGAAAATAAAGAATCAAGTCAAAGTGAGGTGTATGTTAAGAAGAATTGTAAAAACACTTAACATACCCATTTTAGGTTTTAGAGCAAAATAGGATTCTTTCAGTCAAACTTTTTCTCCTAATGTTTCTTTCCAAAACTTCAAAGCTTCAACTTAAACTCTTACAAGATAGATATTTTTACTCAAAATCATGGCAACATATTAAAAACTGCAAAAATATTTCCTTTCCATCATCGATATCATTTTTTTTATCATGATCAAAAATATTATATTTACTAAATGAAAACCTTTAGGGACTCTAATTAAAAATTTACTAAAAATTATTTCTTTTCAAAGTTAGACTCTGGTATTTTTCAAAGGTAAATTTCTCAAGCAAAAACTAAAGTCTTCCCCTTTCCTTTTAACTAAAAGAAATCACGGTTTGAGCTCCAAAAACAGTGGGTTTTATGACTTGCTTTCAAAGTAATTTTACAAAGGAAAAGAGTGATAAAACAATGATCAAAATTCTATAATCATTTCTAAGAAAACTTTCAACTTAAAATGAGGAATATATAAAGAAAAAGTGAAGAATTTTCTCAGCCACAAAATGAGAGATAGAGCCACAGTTTTAGAGAGAAGGAGAGAGAGAGAGAGAGAGTAGGTGTTGATGATGTTCCTCCAAAATGGCTCCACTCCAAACTTCCATCTTGCTTGATCTTTCATTTGTTCTCGTTAATGAAATGGAAATAAAAATGATACTAAAAAGATGAGGAGAAGTGGGAGAGCTGGTTTTCAGTTTTGGAAGAAGTAGATGATGAGATAGAAAACTTTGATATAAATGATGATGAGAGTGAGAGATGAATGTGGTGGAAAAAGAGAATGATCAAGAACAAAGGGGGAGAGGGCGCTGCTAGGTGAAATAGGATCAAGGATGAGAGAAAAGGGTAAAAACTTAGTGTGAGGGGGTGGGGGTTGCTTACATCCGTGGGAGTGATAAGGGAGATAAAGATCATTTTAATTTTATTGAGAGAATTCTAGCCAAGTAAAATAAAGGAGAGAAGAGATAATGGAGAAAATGAGTGGTGGGGGAGGGTTGCCGTGGTTAGGAGGTAAATCTAAGATGTGTGTGCAGTGTGTGCGTGTGTGTTGCTGCATGGGCGCCACTGGCTGCCCAGAATGGCGCCTGTGTGCGCCTGTGGTACTGTGTGTGTGCAGGGGCGCCAAATGGCTGCCCCAAGGTGCCCAGGATGGCGCCAGTGTGCTGGTTGAGTTGCTGTGTTGTGAAGTATGTGTGTGTGTTGCTGGGTTGGGCGCCAAAGGCTGCCAGAAATGGCGCCTGGTGCGCCTGTGTCTAAGGAAAGGCGCCTAGCAACGCGCCAGGTGCTGAGTGTGTGTTGTGTCTAGGTGTAGGGCGCCAAAATGTGGCTGCCCATGCGCCTGGGTGTGCTTATTCAAGTACAGGGCGCCAATGTGGCTGCCCTGTGGCGCCTGGTGTGGCGCCATGTTGCTGGTGGTGTGCTGTGTCTAAGTGTTGGGCGCCATTTTGGCTGCCCATGGCGCATAGTGTGGCGCCCATTTGTGTGTGCGAGCGTGTGTGCATGTGGCGCGGCCGACGGCGCGCCAAATGGCGCTCCGCGCGCTCGTGTTCTTTGCCGCTGTGTCTAGGTAGGGGCGCCAATGTTGTTGCCAGTGGCTCTCGTGTGTGTGCGCTCGTGGTGAGGTGAGAAATGTCTCGCCAGTGTCTTAGTTTGTGTCCAAGTCTGTATTCTTTGCCAAGCGCGCCCGATTCTTTGCCATTTGGCGCTGTGTGGTGGTCAATGTTGCCACAGGGGCGCCATTCAGCCAGTGTCTTGGCGCTGTGTGCTTTGGTGTTGTTACAGGGGCGCCAGCAGTGTGGGGATTTTGGCGCCTGTGTGCTGGTGTTGCACAGGGGGCGCCAGTGTGTGGGGTAATTGGCACCTGGTGTTGCCAAAATGTGTTTTATGTGCTGTTTTGGTCCTGGGTGTGCTGTTTTGGTCCCTAGGTGATGGTTTGCTCCTTGATGTGTTGTTTCGGTCCTTGAGTAATGTTTTGGTCCTCTAGTGGTGTTTAGTCCTTGTGACATAAATTATAATGACGAAGTGGATGGTGTATGAAATGATGATGATGAATATTGACGATGGGTCTATGGACCAAAACTAAAAATGATGATGATGTTATTGACGATGGGTCTATTGACCAAACTAATATTGATGATGAATGAATGATGATTGTTTGGTTGCTCATGGAGTCTCATGCATACATATGCATTTATTGACGATGAGAGGCTTCGGCCTTGAGCTATTGACGATGAAAAACCTCACCTATTGACGATGATGCCCATAGTGGCTAAAATTATTGAAGATGAATGGTACCACATGCATGACTGCATTACATTGCATTCATTCCCATAAATGATAATTGAAGTGAATGTGACTGTTGTGGAAATAACATGTGATGTTGTGATTGATTAACTTCTATGAACTGATTTACTACTTATTATAACCTTTATTATGTAGTTTGAGACTCACCCCTTTCTGTTGTTATTTACCACAGGTAACCATGAGTTAGGGCATATTTCCTTCATTCCCCGAGTAGGTCTGCTCTGATACGTAGCACCTAGGGGATGGGATTAGGATTATAGCTGTTTAGTCCTTTTTGGCTGTTGAACTCTATATTTGATGTTTTTATGTTATTGATGAGGCTGTATTTATTTCCGCTGCGTGATGTATGAAGTTTCCAGTGCGTGGACTAAAATAGTTTATTTTTTAGGATCCTTTTCCACTTGATTTGGTGTTACGTATTCTATGATTAAGAGATGCTTCGTTTTATTTTGTTGTTGTTTTCATGAAGTAAGTGTAGCATCCCGTTTGGATGAATTCAAGAAATAAATTTTTATAACTCTGATTTTATTATAAATTGCCGGGTAGAAACGGGGTGTTACAGCCGGCCTACGACGACTTGGACCCGACATGTGGATGGTTCCACCAATAGCAAAGGAAGTGGAGCCGGCCTAATTTTGGAAAACTCTGAAGGCGCGGCTCACCGTTGAAGTATCGTTAACATTCGCCTTTCACTCTCTCTCTCTCCGTCGAGTTCTGTTTCCGGCGAGTCTCCACCTCAAACCGACGCATCCCCCTCCTTCCGTCACCGGCACCTTCCTCCATCTCCGGCGAAACCTTTTCTCAGTCCAGTCTCTGTCTCTCTCTCACCGTGCTTCTCCTCTCTTCTCTCTCCTTCGCTCTCACTCACTCTCTCTCTCTCCTAAAATTCCAGTGAGCATCTCTCTCTCACCTCCCTGATTTTTCGTTTCTCTCTCCTCACTCCTCTCTCAGCAACGCAAGAATATGGGAGGGAAGCAAGTGAGATGCTTAACCTAAAAACAACCCATTTATACCCCCTGTTCTGATATTATATTTTTTTATATTTTTATTTTTATTCGTTTACTAATTGCACCACCTAAATTAATTCGCACACCACCCCCCACGAAACCCAAGTTTCCTTTTTTTTGTGTGCAGGCCAGCAGCGCCTAACCCCCAAAGGGACATAATTGGGCTTACTATTTGCACCTCCTAGTTAATAATACAACCCCCTTGTAAATAGTTACACCCACTTTTTACCATTTAAAACCCCTTTCTCGTTTGTTTTTTTTTTTATTCTCTTCAAACCAAATAAATTCTCATAAGCCAAAAACAACAATTAAATATTTTTCTATCCAAAAATCAAATAAAAGATTAAGTCGTTGTACAACCGGATTAGTCATCATTCTTGGACGAATGAGCCGTACGGTTCAGTAATCCTAAAACTCCATAAAAATATAAATAAATCATTTTTCCCCAAAATAGGGGATTAAGTCGGTTGTACAACCGGGTTAGTCAACATTCTAGGGCGAATGAGCTGTATCCTAGAATACCTATTATAAAACTGAACCACCTCACATCAAACCCATTTTTCACAAAATTCAAAAAAATCATTTTCAAAAAGTTGGGGATTAAGTAAGTTGTACAACTGGGTTAGTCAGCGTCTTAGGATAAATGAGCTATACAGTTCAAGAGTCCTAAGACCCCTACAATAAAAAACACCAACCAACAAACCTTTTTCAGGAAGAACTACGTAGCTTTCATTCCTCCATTGCATCCGGAGGTACGTAGGAGCAGGGCCTCACTCCTGTCAAGAACAAAAAACTAATTTTCTAATTAAGTCTTCTTTCCTTCAAATAAAAGGGTAAAATAATCATAAATACAACTAATTAGATGGTAACCTTCCTTAGGAAGGATGTCATGGGGTGCTAATACCTTCTCCACACATAAACGACTCCCGAACCTTAAACTCGCCTTATCCAAACCCAAAGGGATTTTCCAAATTTGCGCTTAAACTAGATTCTCGGTGGTGGCTTCATTTCAAACTTCGAAGAATCCTCGCCCAGATTTTTCGGTGGCGGCTTGCTTGGCTCTTGCGACCAGAAGGAGCCTGTACCTCTGTTTAAAAGCAGAGCGCCGAGCTGAGAAAGAAGCTGCCTCCAAATCGGGATCCACCGAGAAAGAAGAGTAAGTAAGAGTGTGTCAATGACAAGTGAAGTATAGGCATATATGTTGATACGAAAACAAATGTATTACGTCCTATCTTCAATGAAGAAAAGTTTGTAGAATCACTCTTTGTCGACTATTTGCACATTTTTTATTACTATCGTACAGGTACGTCGGTGACAGCGGCTCTTGACTTAATATTAAGCCCCTCTCACCCGAGTCCGACCCGAGCTGGCCACTCGACGGAAGACGATATGAGGCGAGGCCGTCAGAGAAAGTCCTCCATGATTCCGAGCTCACACTCTCTGTCGTGGGTTGCTTCCACAACGACCCTATTTCTTTTGCCTCTTGCGATTGTGCCTTCCATTTTGGTGTCTGAGGTACTCATCTCCACCAAAGGCAAAGGAAGAAGTCCTTGCGGCTTCAGTCAAAGTGAAGGCCGAGGTCCACAACGATCTCGGTACCAAGACTTCTCTGATGTCCGAGCTCAATTAATGCTCCATCAGAGAACCCGGTGGAAGCCCACAACGGCTTTGGAGCAAAGACTACAAGGTCGGCATCAGTGGGAACTTCAATTGGTCCTTCTCTAGTTGAAGTTTTCTATTTTTTGGGGGCAGGAGTGCTTGAACTTGGAGTATCCCGTCTCCGACTCGAAGGGAAGCTCGAAGTCAAAACCATCAGCCAGTTTATCTGCGCGAAAAATTAAAGTTAGTTTTAACTACACCCAAGGGAAATTACGGAGTACGGATAAAGAGTCCTACAACTTACCTAATGTAACACCTCATTTCTACCCTGCAATTTATAATAAAAATCAGAGTTTTAAAATTTTATTTCTTTAATTCATCCAAACGGGATGCTACACTTACTTCATTAAAACAACAACAAAATAAAACAAAACATCTCTTTAATCAAAGGAATACGTAACACCCAATCAAGTGGAAATGGGATCCTCAAAAATATATATTTTTAGTCCCCGCACTGGGAAAATCATACATCACGCAGCGGAATGAAATACAGTCTCAGAGAAATAACAACAGTCTCAACAATAACATGGAAATATCAAATAAAATGTTCGACAGCCAAATAAGGCTAAAACAGCTAGAAGTCTAAGCCCATCCCCTAGGTGCTACGTATCAGAGCAGACCGACTCGGGGAGTGAAGGAATAAGACCTCACTCATGGGTACCTGAGGTAAACAACAACATAAGGGGTGAGTCTCAAACTACATAATAAAGGCTATAATAAGCAGTAAATCAGTTCATAGGATTTAATCAATCGCAGCAACACATATCATTCATACAGCAATCACATTCACATCAGATATCATTTATGGAAATGAATGCAATGAAATGCAATCATGCATGTGGTACCATTCATCGTCAATAGTTTTAGCCACTATGGGCATCATCGTCAATAGTTGAGCTTTATCATCGTCAATAGCTCAAGGCCGAAGCCTCACATCGTCAATAAATGCACATGTATGCATGAGACCCATGAGCAACCAACAAGCATCATTCATTCATCATCAATATCACATCCCACATCATCATCAATTTTATTTTGGTCAATAGACCCAACGTCAATAACATCATCATTATTTTTAGTTTTGGTCAATAGACCCATCGTCAATAACATCATCGTCTGTTCATACATCATCAACTTCGTCATTATAAATTATGTCCCAAAGACTAAACGCCACTAGAGGACCAAAACATCACTCAAGGACCTAAACAGCACACCAAGGACCAAACAATCACCTAGGGACCAAAACAGCACATCTAGGACCAAAACATCAGCTAGGGACCAAAACAGCCCCCAAGACACAAAATGGCAGCACCAGGCGCCAAAACCACCAAAACTGGCGCCCCTAGTGGCAACACAGCCACCAGGCTCCAAAACACCAGCAAACTGGCGCCCCCTATGCAACACTAGCACACCGGCGCCAAAAACACAAGAAACTGGCGCCCCTGTGCAACACTAGCACACAGGTGCCAAAACTCTAGCACACTGGCGCCCCCTGTGGCAACACAGGCACACAGACGCCAAACTGGGCAACATTGACGCCCAGAAACGCAACACAGACTTAGACACGAACTAAGACACACAAATCGAGACATCTGTCTCGCATATTGTGCACACACGGCGCCATGGGCGGCAACATTTGGCGCCAAACCTGAACCTGGCGACAACGGCGCGCGCCCGAGCGGCCATTTGGCGCCTCAGTCCGCGCCACACACACACACGCACCGCCACACAACTGGCGCCACGAAGAGCGCCATGGCGCCAAATTGGCGCCCAGCACTTGCACCCACCACACCACCAGCAACATGGCGCCACACCAGGCGCCACAAGGCAGCCACATTGGCGCCCTGCACTTGAACAAGCACACCCAGGCGCATGGGCAACCACATTTTGGCGCCCTGCACCTAGACACAACACGCACCCAGCACTTGGCGCCTTACTAGCGCGCTTCCTAGTCACAGCGCACGGGCGCCATTTCGCGACCTTTGGTGCCCAACACAGCACCACCCACGCACACTTCACACACAGCAGCACACACAACACTGGCGCCATCCTGGGCGCCTTGGGGCAGCCATTTGGCGCCCCTGCACACACACACAGTGCCACCACGTACACAGCACCATTCTCGGGCAAGAATCGGCGCCAGACAAATGGCACACATGCACACACATCAGACACACAAAGACAGGGCGCCATTTCCCCTAGCACTTGGCGCCCTATGCCACTTAGGGTTCCTAAAACCCAATTTTCTCAATTTCTCCTATGCTCAATCATCATCAACAATATCAAAAACACCCATAATCATCCTAACACTATCAAATACATGATTCAACACACAATTTCACATACAATTCGATTTCTATATAATCTCTCAAATTCAATTAATCAAGCAATCATTCAAAAATCAATTTCATCAATCAAACACACGATTAACATCCTAACCCTAACCTACAACCCATTATATCCCTTATTATAGAGCAAGACCCACCCTTACCTTGAATAAACCGAAGAAAAGTCCTCTCTACGGAGTCACCAACAAAACCACAGCAACAATGAAGCTCTTCTTCTCCTTTCCCTTGGTGCGATCAAGCTCTCCCTCTTTCTCCTTTGGTGGCGCCGATTTTCTCTTCTCTCTTCTCCCTTCTCTCTTTTTTTTTCGTTTTCTTTCTTTGTCTTACCAAATGGTGCGAATTGCACCAACCCTAGGAGCCTAAGTCATTGGGCTTGGGCTCTTGGGCCAATACTTGCCATCCCGGAATCATTGATACCACTCCCTTCATTTATAAGATAAAAGACTATATTATAATTTAATATAATTAAAAATAATGCAACACTTAAATAATTTAATCAAATAATTAATTAAATCATTTTCACCTTCTCCGTAGTCTCCCGAACAACTTCAGGTCCAAGAACAATACTCTCTCCAGACTCATGCCAACACAACTGAGTCCTACACCTCCGACCATACAGTGCCTCAAAAGGAGCCATCCCTATACTCGAATGGTAACTGTTGTTGTAAGTGAACTCAATCAACGGGAGATGTGTATCCCACGCACCTCCCTGCTCTAGAACACATGACCTCAATAAATCCTCCAATGACTGAATGTTTCTCTCTGCATCATCCATCGATCCGAGGATGATAAGTCAACTCAACCTCAATTTGGACCCCAATGCCTCTTTCAAGCTCCTCCAAAAATCGAAGTGAACCTAGGGTCTCTATCGGACACAATGCTCTTGAACACCATGCGACTTCACAATCACTTGAATATATATCTCACCAACCTAGACACCTGGATCACGTGATGTTGATAGGAATGAAGTGAGCGCACTTCGTCAACCTATCCACAATCACCCAAATAGAATCAAACCCCCTCACGGTATTTGGCAACCCAGTCACAAAATCCATGGAAATGCTATCCCATTTCCATTCCGGAACCTCTAATGGTTGCATCAACCCCGCAGGCTTCTGGTGCTCAACCTTTGACTTCTGACAAGTCAAACAGGCATATACAAACTGCGCCACATCCTTCTTCATACTAGGCCACCAGAACAACATCCTCAAGTCATGATACATTTTTGTAGCCCCTGGATGAATACTCAACTTGCTCTTATTGCTCTCCTCAAGGATCATTCTCTTCATCTCAGCATCATCGGGAACACAGATTCTATCCCTGAATCTCAACACACCCTAGGAATCCAACCTGAAATCCCCATCCACAGCTTGATCACACGCAACTATCACATCAACCAGTTTCACATCTAACTTCTCTGCGTCTCGGATACTAGCCAAGAAGTCATTACCAATCTTCAGCATACCCAATCTAACACTCTGCGGTGTTACTTCACAAACCAGACTCATATCACAGAATTGCTCAATCAACTCCAACTCTTTGACCATCATTGCTGACATATGCAAAGTCTTCTGACTTAAAGCATCAGCCACGACATTAGCTTTGCCGGGATGATAGTTCAAGCCGAAATCATAGTCTTTCAGCAGCTCTAACCAATGTATCTGCCTCATATTCAGCTCCTTCTGGTCAAATAGGTACCTCAAACTCTTGTGGTCACTAAACACCTCAAATCTAGTACCATACAGATAGTGCCTCCAAATCTTCAGCACAAACACAATGGCAGCCAACTCCAAATCATGAGTAGGGTAGTTCTTCTCATGTGTCCTCAACTGTCTGGACCCATAAGATACTACCTTCCCATCCTGCATCAACACACCTCCCAAACCCATCTTGGAAGCATCACAATACACAACAAATGGTTGATCCGGAACAGGCAACACTAAAACGGGGGATGTTGTCAACCTCTTCTTCAACTCATTGAAGCTTTCTTCACACTTAGCATCCCACACAAAAGCTTTTCCCTTACACGTCAATTGAGTCAACGGAAGGGCTAGCTTAGAGAAACCCTCAATGAACCTCCTATAGTAACCAGCCAACCCCAAAAAGCTCCTGATCTCAGTCACTGACTTTGGGCTCTCCCACTGCAACACTGCATCAACCTTGGCTGGATCCACAGCTATACCATTACCAGAAATAATATGACCCAAAAAGCTTACCTCACTCAGCCAGAACTCACACTTTGACAGTTTAGCATATAGCTTCTTCTCTTTCAATACCTCTAGTACCAATCTCAAGTGCTCTGCGTGCTCTCTTCGCTTTTAGAATACACCGAATGTCGTCTATGAATACCACCACGAACCGATCAAAGTAACTATGGAATATACGATTCATATACTCCATAAACACCCCTGCACTACAAGAAATTCAACGTTTTCCGGCGGACCTAATCCGCCGATAAAGCCAAAAAACCGCCGGTAAGTGATTGTTTCCGGCGGAACTTTCCGGCGGATTTTCCGCCGTTAAAACGTCAGACGCACTAACACTTACGTGGAAAGTCCGCGCGGTAACTACCGATTTTCCGTGGAAAAAGCCACCAGAATCGCAGGATATTTCCGGCGGAAAAAGCCGCCGGTAACAACACTAAATCCGCCGGTAATATTTTTCTTTTTTTTTTATTTTTTTATATAAAAGCCGCCGGTAACAACACCAAATCCGCCGGTAATTTTCTTTTCTTTTTTTTTTTTTTAAAAAATCCGCCGGTACTTAATAAAATCCGCCGGTAATGTTTTCTGAATTATTTTTTTTTTTTAAACACGCCGCCGGTAATTAATATAAGCCGCCGGTAATATATATTTTTTTTAAAAAAAAACGTTTTTAAAAGTTAATTTTAATTTTAAATTTTTAATATTTAAATTATAAATTTAAATATTAAAAACCGTTATTACTTTTAAATTATTTAAATATTATACATTTAAATATTAAAAACGTTTTTAAATTTTTAATATTTAAATTATAAATTAATTTAATAATTTGAAAATAATATTTAAATTTTAAAATCTCTTTTAACAATTTGAAATTTGAAATTTATTTTTAAAAAGTATTTGAAAATCTAATTTTAAATATTTTAAAAGTAAATTATTAAAATTTGAAAATTATTTTAAAACCGTTATTACTTTTAAATTATTTAAAAGACCGTGAAAACATTTATTGAATGTCAAATTAAACGAGAAAATAAATTATCAATAGATAAATAATGAAACCAACAAAGCAATAATTAAATTTAAATTATCCATACAAATTAAACAACTAATAAAACCAACAAAGTCACAATAAAATTATCCAACAACAAACCACTATTTGGGTTTGGGGTCTTTGTTGGGATCCGGATGTAAAAGCGCTCGTCGTCCAATCATCTTCTTTATCGTCCCGCTTTGTTGGGGTTGTGGTTGACGTGATCGGTCCGAAATTGCCGGGACGGTTGTTGGAATTCTTTGCGGAGACATGACGTGGTGACGTGGGTCGGCGATGGGCCCGAGGCCGGAATGGGCTGCGGAGGAGAGTTTAAATCGAGGCTCGGTGACCATATGAGGGCTGACCATATGAGGGCTGACCATATGGGTATGGCGAGCATGATTGAAGGCAGTCGCTTCATAGTTGATTGGAGGTCGAAGGCACCGTGTATCTTCTTTGAAAGCACCTCCGTGAAGTCGCATCCTGGCGGTGGATAAGGTGCTCGATGAGGATGATGATGGCATAGATGGCCTTGCATGAGACAAACTATCCATTACTTGCTTCCTAAATTCCTCATTGATTCTGCGTTCTTCAGCTTGCTGCTCTCGCATCTCTCGAATCTCACGCTCATAGTTGCTCAATTTCTCGGTCAATACCGCAACCTCGGCTTCTTCTTGAGAGTGGGGACATGAGAGCGTCAATACTTGTTGTTGAAGAGGAATTTGACTCGAAATTCGAACAATGGAATTTGGAAAAGAACGCCGCCCATACCACCGCATCCTCGTAACAGACCTTTTCTTCTGGCGATGGACCAAAGAAGTTCTTTCCATTTTGCTAAGGCCAATCGAGCCTCCTCATCGGGATCAACTTGATCCCCGCTTACTCTCCTGTGTTTGGCGATACTCCTCCCGCCAATTAGAGAATGCTTCTGAATCATCCTTGGCCGCTCTTGAAAACTCACCGGTGTCCTCGCGCATATGAAGTTGCACGTGTATCTCCTAAGCAAAGTAGGTGGCCGACCAAGAAAAGCCTCCTCAGTATATAGTATTAATTTATAATATTAGTATTTAATAAAATATAAAATTTGAAGAATTAAAAACAAAGATATATAAAATATTACCAGGCGTTTAGCATGTTCATATGAGCTGATAGAACCGCCCAGATTTAAGCAACCACCATTCTCAGAAGCCCGATTCGCAGCAGCTCTCTTACATTTTTTTTTATAATCATCATGCGCCCATTTCAGTTGGAGTTCATCCCATATAGGCGGACCAATCCAATCTGAATGCTCTGTTCCAGCAGGCTTGTCACGCTCTTCCCGCAAAGATTTCGAAAAAGCGGTGAGAAGCTCTTGAATTGAAGACTTTCTTAACTGCATGGTCATCCTCAGGTTTCCATGCGAATGTTGCCTGGTTGCACAAAATAAAATAACTTGTTAGAAAAAACAACTTAATGAATTCAAGAATTTGGAATAATTAAAAATTAATTAAATAGTAAAAAAACTTACCCTAAATTGATTCCAAAATTTGAATCATGGATCTTTTTAACCTCCGACCAATCAACCTGTGAAGTTGTGTAATTGGCCTTGATTATACTTGTTATCGCTTTGGACACAATCCTCCCGGATCAAAGTCAGACATAAGAAAGAAAAATTAAAATGATATTAATTTAAAAGACAAATTTCAAATACAATTACAAATACAAATATATATAATAAATACTTACAGGTTTCCAACAACCTCCACAACGATCGACCGTCATCCAAAATATCAACCACGCTCGGTTTATGCGCATCACACGCGCGTGGCGGCGTATCTGGATCAGCGGGGTGCCATACTACCGGGTGGAGGCGGCACGAGTTCAACGCCACGGAGCTCGCTCGATGATGGCATACGCACATAGTTGCCATGAACAAGTCGATATACTATCTTACGCTTACGATCCGCTGTAAAGAAGTACATATCTTCTTTCCTTTATCCGAGGCGCACGCGGGTGGGTCCTCATCATGTGGTGAGTCACTATTTCCTAACGATGCCATAACTATTCTCGTAGCTATAAAATAAAGTTAATAACATATATAAATGATGAATATATAACATAGGCAAATATATATCAAGTCGATAAATATAAATATTATTTGACAACAAATTCCTTTTAATGATGAATAACATAGGCAAATATATATCAAGTCTGATAAATATAAATATTACAAACCAACAAATTATATATCAAGTCTGATAAATATAAATATTATTTGACAACAAATAATATTTAACTTTGAATAACATAGGCAAATATATATCAAGTCTGATAAATATAAATATTACAAACCAACAAATTATTTAAATGAGATAACATGACATTAATTAATTAGAATCCCATTCTTTCTCAAAATCACCATCATCATCAGATAAGTCAACTCCCGATACACCGACGTGATCGACTGTGTCCTCATGATCTGTATCTTCGTCTTCATTAACTTCATTAGCAGCGTTGGACTCATCACGTAAACGAGTAATGATCTCAACTTCAATCACTTCATTTACATTGGACATTTCTTCTGACTGATATGGCACATCTTCCACTGTGTCATTTGTCTCGATGTAACCTCTTGGTTTTGTCTTAATTGCGACACACCAACCACGCCGATCAGTCCGTGTTGATGGATAAGAGACATAGTAGACTTGTCTCACATTTTGTGCAATCACAAAAGGATCGTACAGTCGATATCTACCACTCATTTTAATGTCCACTTTGGGTTAAACTTTGTTCCTCGAGGGGACGGATCAAACCAATTACAGTAAAAAACGATTATCTTTTGATGATAATCAAGATAAGGGTATGCAAGTTCATAAATGTGTTCAACAACACCATAGAAATCATCTTCGCCTCTCCCAGTGTCACCCTTCATGCAAACTCCACTATTCATTTGTTTCTCTACCTTCCATCCATTTGTTAGTGTGAAATTTGTAACCATTCACAAAGTATGTGTGCCATTCTTTAACACATCTTCGAGGACCATCGAGATAAGTTTCTCGGTGTTGGTTGGTAGGAGTTGGCGGAAGGAATATACATACGCCGCTTAAACCACATTGGAAAATGCGCATGAATATGAAGCGGGCGATTGTTCTTCACTTACTCCTCCGATGTCAAAAACTCCCTAATGAGAAATTAACAATTGTTACACACAACATATTTCCTTAATTTATAAAGAAATTAAGATAACTAGCTAGGTTGAGAAAGACATACTCAATGAATGGTTGGACCTCGGTACAGTTTATCAAGACATGAACATGGGCTGAGTTTAACTCTTCTTCTCATTAGCTTGATGAATTGACTCTTTTCCGCATTTGACGACCGGGGAGACAAAAAGGCGACAAAGCTAAACGATGTCTTGGTGGTTCAATGTTGATTTCATTTCGACTACTTGTAGGAGCCAAATCATTGTTGAAATAATATGAACAAAAATGAGTTGTTTCACGATGCATAACACAAATTCTTAAAGTATTGACTTATTTCAATGAGCGGATTCAAAACATGTGTTGGCAACGAACTAAAAGCGATAGGAAGTAAGCACTCCATGAATACATGACAATCATGGCTCTTCATCCCATGCAACCTCCCATTATCCACATCTGCACATCTTGCTAAATTGGAAGAATAACCGTCTGGCATTTTCAACTGTTTTATCCACCGATAAACTTCTTTCGCTTGTTCGGTAGATAAAGTATAATTGGCTTTGGGTTTCAACGTCCTAGTACCCTGCTCAACCAACGACAAATCTTTTCCCTGCAGTAATGATCCACGTCCTTCCTAGCCTTCTCATTGTCTTTTGTTTTACCTTTTACATTCATAACAGTGTTAAATATGTTATCAAAAAAATTCTTTTCAATGTGCATGACATCCAGTTGTGTCTCGATGAGATTATCTTTCCAATATGGAAGTTCCCAAAAATACTCTTTTTGTCCAATTATGCCATACTCCATAACCATCCGGGCGAGAAACAACACCGCAACGACTTCTACCGAGGGATATCCTTGACACTTTCCAAACTTCTTCGTGTCACCACGGGGAGGTTCACCTGTTTCAATACTTCCCTTGATGAATGCATATTTTGACCTTCTAAATGGATGATCGCTAGGTAAAAACCTACGGTGTGAGTCAAACCATGATGTTTTTCCTCCATATTTAAGAGTAAAAGCTCTTGTGTCAACCATGCAAATCGACACGCCATCTTACCATGTGTCCCCATCCCGACAACATTCCATAGGCGGGGAAGTCATTGATGGTCCACATCAAAGCCGCCTCATGAGAAAATTTTGTTTGCGTCTTTGCATCATAAGTTAAAACACCATGCCACAACCTTTTTAGGTCATCGATCAAAGGTTGCAAATATATGTCAATACCACCGTTGGATTGTGTGGTCTGGAATAATGGCATTTAAGAACATGTATGGTTTAGACATACACATTTCTGGAGGAAGGTTATGCGGGGTAACAATAAGCGCCAACAAGAATACGGTGATGCCGATGCTTGAATATACGGTGTGAAACCATCGGAGCATAAACCAAGGCGAACATTGCGTGGATCACTAGCAAAATCTGGATGAACACGATCGAAATGCTTCCAAGCTTCACCATCGGATGGGTGGCGTAATTCACGTAATTGTTTCTATTTTCATAGTGCCATGACATTTTACCCGCAGTCTCCTTTGAAGTAAACATCCTCTGTAGCCTTGGTATAAGAGGCGGATAGAACATTGCTTTCCGTGGAACCGGTTTGCCTCTACTCGTCCCTTTCTCTTGCACGCGTGGCGTGGCTCTCCACACAACTTGCATTCCGACAACTCTCCATCATTTATCCCAAACTCATTGCTATAATATAGCATGCAACCCGACACACAACAATCAATTCTCTTAGATTTTAAGCCAAGCTTCGACACGATCTTTTAGCATCATAATAACTCTCCTAAGAAAAGTCCTCTAATGGGGGTTGCATCCAACATCATTTTTGTCATATATTCCATGCACAATTCAGCAACATTAAATTGAGACTTGAGACCCAACAACCGAACACACATTGATAATTTAGATTCGTTAGATCCTTCAAATAATGGTTGATTTGTCTCACTCAAAAACATATAAAACCTCTGAGCTTCTTCATTCGGAACTTCTTCAGCATCATATTGTGGTTCCTCAAAATCCAAATTTACACCGATAGCATCACGTATCATCCCCTGAACAACATCAAACGGCTGATTTGTCGATGAGCCAACAGCTTCTACGACTGGACTTGAAGTGCCACCTTCTACTTCTTGGACAGGAACAATATCAACCGGAGGAACATTAATTATATTAACACGAGAAACTCCAGCTGCTACCTCGCCATGACGAGTCCATATCCAATAATTTGGCTTAAATCCATTGTTGTACAAATGAAGTCGAATGTCACCTTCATTTTTTATGGATCGAAAGATACATTTCGAACAAGGACATCTAATTCCACCTTGTTGCTCAAATTCTTTTTGACGCTTAGCTAAAAGAACAAACTCTTCAACTCCTTCAACAAAATGTCGTTTCAACCCCGCTCTTCCAGGATATAATCGATCATACATCCAACTACGATCCATTTTTTGTGGATGTCCTAATTAAATTTATTGCAACATATATGTCTATCAGAACAATAGACATTTTCATTTTTATATTTTAGCTACTATTATCTTTGTAGACTAACAAAAATTTAAATAAACTATCAACTATTATATTTTACTATAATCCTAATTAATTCAATTCATTAAATCAAATAACATTCTTTACTATATAATAATAATACTAATGTGAAACAAATATTAACAAATAACTAATCTAAATATTATACAAAATAATATTTACTATCACATAATATTTATTACATTAAATAATATTTACTATCACATAATATTTATTAACTATTTACATTAATGTTCTTCTAAAAAAACCAATTAACGTGGTTCAAAAAAATAACTATATTAATGTTCTTGTAAAAATAACTCTATTATTGTTGTTAAAAAACAATTATATTAATGCGTTTATATTAATGTTGGTCAATAAATTAATATATTAATGTGTTACTAAATAATTAACTCCGCCGGTAACTCTATTAATGTTGTTGAAAAAAATAACTATATCTCAATGTGTTACTAAATAATTAACTCCAAATATATTTTAAATAATAAATAATAAACAAAAATTATTAACAAATATCTTATCTAAATAGTATACAAAATAAATCAAATATTTTTTGTTTTTAACTAAATAAGAAATATTTATCTAAATATTATACAAAATAACAAATATCTACTCTAAATCTAAATATTATACAAAATAACTAAAATATTTTTGTTTTAAACAAATATCTAATTTACTTTTTGTGACAAATTTTAAATTTAAATTTCAAATAAAATTCTTGACTAAATAATAGTAATATTAATTTAAATATTATACAAAATAACAAATACCTCATCTAAATATTATACTAAATAACTAAAATATTACTATTATAATAACATTAAAATAACAAATATCTAATCTTAATATTATAATACCATTAAAATAATTCCTATTTTTTTTAAAAAAAAATAAACATAAATAGTTGTGACTTTAATTTTTATGAAAATTTTTAAAATTAAATTTCAAATAACAGTTTTCAAATAACAATTTTCAAATAATGTTTTTGAGTAAATTAAACTAATAGTAATTTCAATTTAATCACATCAAATAATATTTTTTCTACTACAAAATCAAATAACAGTAATCACTAACCGGTACTGCCGAGAAGTCTCTGACTTTGCGCTAATTCCAGATACCCTCGAACAAACTTCCACCCAAACTCAAGCAAACTTCCACCCAAACTCAACTAATTACTAAACAAATAATATCTGAATTAGTAACTAACTAATATTTTAAAACAAAATTTTAACTAAAACTATCAAAGAAACATACCTTAAGAGAAGAAATCGGTAGAGAGAAACAAGAGAATTCTCAGAGAGAACAATGAATTTTGTAGAGAGATTTGAGAGAAAGTGAAAGAAATGAAAAATGTGAGAGAAATTAAGAAGAAGAAGTGAGAAGTGAAGATAAGAAGTAAGAAGTGAAGAGAGGAGAGGAGGTGTTGATCGGTATAAAAAGAAAGGAACCAAACGGTCCGATTTTCAAATTTGAAATTACCGGCGGACTCTTTATTGCTTACCGGCGGAACACGTGTCATTACCGGCGGCTTTAATGCGTGACTTTCGAGTTATTTTACCGGCGGATTAACGACATTACCGGCGGAAAATTACCGGCGGCTTTTTTTAAAAATTCCGCCGGAAACCGATTTTACCGGCGACTTTTTTTAATTTTTTTTTTTAAATAAAATTACGGTTACAAATAATTTCAAATCCGCCGGTAATCGATCAAAAAACCGCCGGTATATTACCGGCGGCAATAAATCCGCCGGAAAACACTTAAAAACCGCCGGTTATTTACAAAGTGATTCATCCACGGAAATTGACCAAAGCCGCCGGTAATTTACAGGCGGATACAATCCGCCGGAAATTGGGCGCCGGTATATTACGTAATTCTTGTAGTGCTGGTGCATTAGTGACACCAAACGGCATTACAAAATATTCATAGTGCCCGTATCTAGTTCTAAATGCTGTCTTCTGGATGTCCTCATCTTTCACTTTGATCTGGTGGTAACCTGACCTCAAATCAATCTTGCTAAACACCTTAGCACCTACCAACTGGTCTATCAGATTATCAATTCTCGGGAGAGGATACTTATTCTTGATTGTTACTTTATTCAGCTGTCTATAATCCACACAAAGACGCATACTCCCATCCTTCTTCTTCACTAACAATACCGGAGCTCCCCATGGTGACACACTAGGCCTCACAAATTTCTTCTCAAGTAACTCTTCTAGCTGCTTCTTCAATTCAGACAACTCAGAAGCTGACATCCGGTACGGTGCCATAGACACAGGCCTAGTACCAGGTACAAGGTCCATCGAAAACTCCACTTCCCTCTCTGGCGGCACACTAGGTATCTCATCAGGAAACACTTCAGGGAACTCACACACCACCTGCAACCCTTCAACTATAGCTTGGTTCTCAGCAGACAAAGATGTCATCAACGCAAACAGATGACCACCCTCCTTCATTACCTTATGCAACTGACCCGCGGACAACAAAAGAGACTCCTCCTCTTCTGGAGGAAGGAAACTCACAGACTTGCTGAAACAGTTGATGTGCACATGGTTATCTACTAACCAGTCCATACCAAGAATAACGTCCAACCCACCCAAAGGCAAACAAATAAGATCAACCAGAAAATCTCTGCCGAAGACTGACAGAGGACACTTAGCACACAATAGAGAGGTAGTCACCGAACCCTTAGCTGGAGTGTCTATAACCATTCCCCTCTTCATAGAAGATATAACTAAATTCAACTTTTCAGCACATACAGCAGCAATAAAAGAGTGTGTAGCACCAGTATCAACAATAGCAATTAATGGGGTACCATTAATAAAACAAGTACCTCTAATCTCATTGGCATCCTCTGAACCTGCTAGAGCAAATACTCTTCCACTGAACCTCTCCTGCTTTGGTTTAGGACACTTGGTGCTAATATGACCCCCTTCACCACAATTAAAACAAACTACCTCCTTGCGGTCACAATCAGATGCCAAATGACCTTCCTTGCCACAACAGAAACACATTCTTCCCCCAGACTTGCAATCGAAGCTCTTGTGACCCGGCTTGCCACACTTAAAACATACAATATTAGCCGGAGCATCTCCCCCACTTGGCTTCTTGCCCTCAGCAGATCTCTTACCATCAGAAGACCTATTACCACCAGCATACCTCTGTTTACCTCTATCAGCAGAAACCTCATATGGCTTGCTACGGTTCTGGAACTTACCCCTCATGACCCTGGAGCGAGCATTACTATCCTCCTCATAGATCCTGCAGCTATCAATCATGTAACACCCCAAAATTAATTAGATGAGTATTTAACTAATTTAATTAGGTGATTATTTAACTAATTAAATTAAGTGATTATTTGACCAATTTAATTAAGTAATATTTTAGTTGTCTATATTAAAATAAATATAGAGCAAGTAATTAATTTAAGGAGTGAGGCGTGGTAAATAAATGGTGAGTATTTTAGTTAGATGGGGAATATTTTAATTAGATTGGGAGGATGTGAGGAAGTACCTAGAGGGTGTAAATAAGGGGCCCAAGCCCACTAAATAGGCCCAAAGTCAAGACTTAAACTAGGGTAAATGTTTCCTTCTCATTAGAACAAAGGAAAACAGAAAAAATAAGAGAGGGAGAGGGAGAGGGAGAGGAGAGGTGCGCAGCTGATGTGCTTGAGGGAGGGAGAGAAAATTCATCTTCTAGCTTTGGGTAAGTGTTTTTGGTACCAAACAACTCCATTTTTCTTTCTCTATCTCTTAGTATAAGTTTTAACCATTAATCCTCTTCCATTTCCTCTTTTCCATGGATGGGTTTGGAGCTCAAATATTGGAGAAAACTAGTTACTTGGGTTTTCTTGGGTTATTGGTGGAGGAGTTCTCTTGGGTTTGGCAAATTTGAGGTTAGGGGGCTCTACTTTACCTATATAATAACTTGTATGATATGTGTTATGTGTGGAATGGCTCTAGGATGTTTAATTGTGTGAATTTTGTGTTTATCATATGTTTGTTGTTGTATTTGATGTTTAATTTGGTTATACAATGATGCTTGATGTTGGAATTAAATGTGGTGTTAAATGTGCATGTAAAGTGTTTGATGAAATGCTACAATGTGATGAAACTTGAGAGCATGTTAATTTCATGAATGTAATTAAATGTTTAAGTGATTGTTGTTGGATTGAGTGTTGAATTGTTGAATAAAAATGTTGTTGAATTAAATTGATGATGAGTTTTACTTGTTTATGGTCTTTGTGTGGTTTTCTGGGCACTGTTTCAGTATTTTTAAAACTGGTACTGTTTGATTGAGTCAAAAATTATGTGGCTGAGTGTTTTCGAAAATAGACTTAAAGCCGGTCATTTTGGCACTAGTTTCGTTAAATTCGGAGTTGTGTAGCTTCAGTTATGAGTCTCCAAAGTCGAGTCAAATTTCTAGAGTCAATCTGTGGGTAGGTGCGGTTTTTGCAAGTTTTATGCCTTCAAATGAACTCCGTTTTGAACGATTCTTTTTCCATTAGAAACTATACTCAAATTTCTTTTGTTCGGGCTAAGGTTTCATCCCATTTGGTCAAGTCTAAGTCATGTTAGAGTAAAATGAAGTGGGAGGGCAGAATCTGTCCAGTCAGGGGACTGTTTGGGTTGTTTCTAAAAACTGTACAAATTGGTTCACTGTTTTGAAAATCTAAGGATATACCCAGAAACTACATATCCGTGGCTTTCCGACGAGTGGTCTCTTGTAATTTTTCGATGTCGTTTGCTATTTTAAATACTCCGCCGAAGTAGGTGCACTGCTGTAGGAATCCATCATTTTGTGCGGGTATTGCTAATGTTGCCCGAAGTGTCAAAAATGCTATTTTGATCCTTGAACCTTTTAGTCCCTAAAAATGTCAGTTGGTCCTTAGGTGCTAAATAAATCTTTGATGTGTCAAAAGGGTCCTTGAGTGTGGAAAAGGTCCTTATGAGGTGGTTGGGTCTTTAGGTGAGAATCAATTTAATAAATGGTAAAGTGGTGGTTAATAAATGACGTGGGCTTCGGCCAAAGAGGTGGGTTAATAAATGACGTGGGCTTCGGCCAAAGAGGTGGGTCAATTAATGATGTGGGCTTCGGCCAAAGTGGTGAGTTATTACTTGATGTGATAAATCTGTGATGTTGTGATGCATTGTCATGGTGTCACATAAATCATATGCATTTCAAAAGTGGTGGGTGGCTTCGGCCAAAACATGGTGGGTGGCTTCGGCCAAACGTGGTGGTTGGCCGACGGGGTTTTGAGGTGGTTATGGATCCACATGCATATTGCACACATGCATATAACCATGCATTCTTTGAATTCTTGTTGATGATTAATTAATTCATTATTGTTGTTTGTTGGTATTCTAATTGAATGGTAGATGCCTTGATCTCTGTGGTTGTTGTTACTAGATGTTTTCCTAATATAATGCTTATCTTATTTGTTATTATTTATGTAAAGAGACTCACTCTAGCATTTTTATGTTGCCTGCTCTCGTGGCGACATGCAGGTGATTCTGAGTGAAGTTGTCTAGGCCTTCTTGGGATTTTTGTGTCGGCTCTGATCTAGTAACACTGGGGATGGGTTTCTAGTATCATTATTTATGTTATATATTAAACTGATTTAAACTTTGTATTGAGTATGTTGAACTCAGTTTTATTTCATTCTTTGTGTGAATGCTTTTTTTACGGATTATTGTAAACACTAAATAGGTTTTGAGGGTTTTAACCCACATGGCTATGATATGCATTTCACGCACTAGATGCGTTTGAATTTTAAATGTGCCTTGATGATGTTTTTATAAAACGTAGCACTCTCCTTGAGGTGCGTGGAAAAGTTTTTGAAAAACTCTGATTTTTATTAGTGTAATTAGTACTTAGTTGAAGGGGGTGTTACAAATCAAATCAGCAAAAACCCTGATCTTCTGGTACCCAATAGATTGCATGATGTCTACTCTCAACCCATTCTCAAATTTAATACACTTGGAGAACTCAGAACCAGCCTCAGAGTAGTGGGGATAAAACTTAGCCAATTCAGTGAACTTGGCAACATACTCTGTCAAGGACATATTTCCTTGCTTCAGCTCAAGGAACTCAACCTCCTTTTTCCCCCTCACATCCTCCCGAAAGTACTTCCTCAGAAATTCCCTACGAATCTGACCAAGTAACTTCTTCCCCGAGCGCCTCTAACCTCTCTCTGACCTCCAACCACCAGTCATCAGCTTCCTCTGCCAGAGTGTGGGTACCATACCTGACCTTCTGCGCATCATTGCAGTCCATGACCCAGAAATTTCTTTCAATCTCTTTCAGCCATGCCAGAGCACCATCTGGGTTATACCTCCCCTTGAAGGTGGGAGGGTTCTCCCTCTGAAATGTGGCCAGACTACGAGTTCCAGCATTTTCACCAACATTCTGCTAGTTCCCTAACAGCCTGAGCTATATCTTGCAAAGCAGCAGCAAGAGCATCATCATCTCTCCTAGCCATTTCAACTTAGCACTGCAGCAAGAACAACAATTTAGAACTAGTCTAGCAACACCTAATTGTCATAAATACTATGACAGACAGACTTGGCCGGACAGACCGAACTTTTGCTCTGATACCACTAATGTAACACCCCATTTCTACCCGGTAATTTATAATAAAAATCAGAGTTTTAAAATTTTATTTCTTTAATTCATCCAAACGGGATGCTACACTTACTTCATTAAAACAACAATAAAATAAAACAAAACATCTCTTTAATTAAAGGAATACGTAACACCCAATCAAGTGGAAATGGGATCCTCAAAAATATATTATTTTAGTCCCCAAACTGGGAAAATCATACATCACACAGCGGAATGAAATACAGTCTCAGAGAAATAACAACAGTCTCAACAATAACATGGAAATATCAAATAAAATGTTCGACAGCCAAATAAGGCTAAAACAATTTAGAAGTCTAAGCCCATCCCCAGGTGCTACGTGTCGAGCGGACCGACTCGGGGAGTGAAGGAATAAGACCTCACTCATGGGTACCTGAGGTAAACAACAACATAAGGGGTGAGTCTCAAACTACATAATAAAGGCTATAATAAGCAGTAAATCAGTTCATAGGATTTAATCAATCCCAGCAACACATATCATTCATACAGCAATCACATTCACATCAGATATCATTTATGGAAATGAATGCAATGAAATGCAATCATGCATGTGGTACCATTCATCGTCAATAGTTTTAGCCACTGTGGGCATCATCGTCAATAGTTGAGCTTTATCATCGTCAATAGCTCAAGGCCGAAGCCTCACATCGTCAATAATCATCTTCAATAAATGCACATGCACATGTATGCATGAGACCCATGAGCAACCAACAAGCATCATTCATTCATCATCAATATCACATCCCACATCATCATCAATTTTATTTTGGTCAATAGACCCATCGTCAATAACATCATCATTATTTTTAGTTTTGGTCAATAGACCCATCGTCAATAACATCATCGTCTGTTCATACATCATCCACTTCGTCATTATAAATTATGTCCCAAGGACTAAACGCCACTAGAGGACCAAAACATCACTCAAGGACCTAAACAGCACACCAAGGACCAAACAATCACCTAGGGACCAAAACAACACATCTAGGACCAAAACATCACCTAGGGACCAAAACAGCCCCAAGACACAAAATGGCAAAGACCAGCGCCAAAACCACCAAAATCGGGCGCCCTGGTAGCAACACGACCACTAGGTGCCAAAACACCAAGAAATCGGCGCCAGGCAACACCAAAGACACAGCGCCAAAAACACAGAAATCGGGCGCCTGTGCAACACCAGCACACAGGCGCCAAAACTCTAGCACACTGGCGCCCCCTGTGGCAACACAGGCGCCAAACTGGGCAACATTGGCGCCCAGAAACGCAACACAGACTTAGACACGAACTAAGACACAAACTGAGACACTGTCTCAGACACAGGCGCACACACAGGCGCCATGGGCAGCAACATTTGGCGCCCAACCTAGACACAGGCAGCAACATGCGCGCCAGCGCAGCCATTTGGCGGCCTGTGCTGCACCACATGCACACACGCACCCTGCCACACAACCTGGCGCCACACTAGGCGCCATGGGCAGCCAAATTGGCGCCCAACACTAGCACACACCACACCACCAGCAACATGGCGCCACACCAGGCGCCACAGGGCAGCCACATTGGCGCCTTGCACTTGAACAAGCACACCCAGGCGCATGGGCAGCCACATTTTGGTGCCTTGTGATAACTCTATTTTATATAGAGTATTTCATATGTTTAAACTTAGTATTTGCTCTCTTTCAAGTAATAATAAAGAGTTTATATAGTATTTAGTGTGATATATGATAACTTGAGTGATTTGAATGGTTATAGTTATTATTAGGCCATTTTGGATATATTGTGGTATGTTTGATGTTTTTGTTCAGTGCAGTCTCAATGCTAACTGCATCAATGCTCCTGCATTGATCCTGCATCAAGTCTACACTACTCGGTGAATAAGCAGCCTGTTTCATATGCATCCACTTGCAAGTGATGACCTCCTGCTTGGTTCTCTGATGCCATCCAACCTTGTATAGTAGGCGCCTACCATTCACACATAGCTATAGGCATAGCTTTGAAGAGTCACCAACATAGGGACACATGTTCTATCACCATGGAACCGCCTATATCATTAGTCAAAGATTTCAACATGGGATAAACCTCGAAAAGCAACTACACACTATGATCCACTCAAGATTACTTCAACATGAAGGAAGGAAGCACCTCACTTGAAGGCTATAAAAGGACCTCACATCTTCATTTGGAAATATATCACAATCCATAAGTTAGTTCAAAATTTCAATATACATAGTTAGTTTTTATATTTTTAGAGGAAGAGGAAGGAATTCATAAATCCTCCTTAACTCGTTTTCATAGTGTTTGTATAGTGCTAAGGAGTAATGCTAGTGCATTGCTAGAAGATTTCATACAAAGGTTTTCAACATTTGTAACTTTACTCTTGTTGTTTCTCTTTTGTGATTTCTATATATATAAACATGGTCTATTCAGTTTATATATATCTTGCAATGTCTCTTGTTAGCTAAACCTTTCTTAGTTGGAATGTTCTAATCATTTATTGAGCTTTTAAGTAAGTATGATGTATGTATGTATGTTTGTACTTTAGTTCTTGCTTGATAATCTTTCCATTATTTTGAACTTGATCACTTAGAATAAGTAAGATTTGTAAATGACCAGAAATGGCTTACAATTAAGAACTCAAGAACTAATATGGGTGAGTGTTTTACATAAAGAAAACTTTGTGAAAACCATGCTAAGTCCTAGAGATAGGATAGTATAGTCCATAGGATAATTGTGGGTACTTAAAATACAAGAGTGAATTTACTTAAGCAAATTGGATAATTGTTAGGAGGCAAGATTGACACTAACACCCCTTTCTTTTTTACTGCATAGAACAAGGATCATAAGAGCTGGTAATGATACTCTGAAGAAAGTGACCGAAAGGCACATAGCGAATGCAACAACATTCAGTGCAGCTGCATTACATACTGCATCATACACTTATAAGTAAATTACTTGATGAAGACATTCTAACTAGCTTTTCTCTTTTACACTATCAACATTTTTACTTTGCTTTCTTTCTAACTTAGTTGTGATCATCAAACAAAATCCAAAATTATTTTGTTACTTAGTGACTTTACACTTTATTACTTTATATTATTTTAAAAGTGAGTTTTTCAATCTCTGTGGGTTCGATCTTTTTACTACTTGTTTTTGGACAGTGTATACTTGCACACAAGTGTATGTGTTTTCCATGCACCACCCCGCACCTAGACACAACACGCACTCGGCACTTGGCGCCTTACTAGGCGCCTTCCCATAGTCACAGGCGCACGTGCGCCATTTCTAATGACCTTTGGCGCCCAACACAAAGACACCACCCACACACTTCTTCACACACGCAAAGACACACAACACTCGGCGCCATCTCAGGCGCGCCCAGGGCAGCCATTTGGCGCCCCTGCACACACACAGTGCCACAGGCGCACACAGGCGCCATTCTGGGCAGCAACTGGCGCCCAGACAGTGGCACACATGCACCACACTGCACACACAGCACAGGGCGCCATTTCCCCTAGCACTTGGCGCCCTATGCCACTTAGGGTTCCTAAAACCCAATTTTCTCAATTTCTCCAAAGCTCAATCATCATCAACAATATCAAAAACACCCATAATCATCCTAACACTATCAAATACATGATTCAACACACAATTTCACATACAATTTTATTTCTATATAATCTCTCAAATTCAATTAATCAAGCAATCATTCAAAAATCAATTTCATCAATCAAAACACATCAAACACACGATTAACATCCTAACCCTAACCTACAACCCATTATATCCCTTATTATAGAGCAAGACCCACCCTTACCTTGAATAAACCGAAGAAAAGTCCTCTCTACGGAGTCACCAACAAAACCACAGCAACAGTGAAGCTCTTCTTCTCCTTTCCCTTTGTGCGATCAAGCTCTCCCTCTTTCTCCTTTGGTGGCGCCGATTTTCTCTTCTCTCTTCTCCCTTCTCTCTTTTTTTTCGTTTTCTTTCTTTGTCTTACCAAATGGTGCGAATTGCACCAACCCTAGGAGCCTAAGTCATTGGGCTTGGGCTCTTGGGGCAATACTTGCCATCCCGGAATCATTGATACCACTCCCTTCATTTATAAGATAAAAGACTATATTATAATTTAATATAATTAAAAATAATGCAACACTTAAATAATTTAATCAAATAATTAATTAAATCATTTAGGGTGTTACACCTAAGACCGACTTCAACTTTGCCTCAAATTCAAGCGCTGCGTCGATAATCTTCCCGCAACTGAATTTCTTGTTCGCTCCTCGCAACTTAACTGCCCACTTCACGAACAAGTTATAGGTGACGGCGTCGTAGCCAGTAAGGCACTCCGGGTCATAATAGTATGAGCTACCATCTGGCCCGAAGTGACTCGCAGACCAGGAGAGCGGGAAGTGAGGGTTAATCTGCTCCCTCCCCTCGTAGTCGGCAATCACTCTCTTAACAGCAAGATTGACCGCCCTCACAAAGAAAAAGACCGACTTGAACCCCTTGTTGGAGTCATTCACCGGTTTGAAGTATGACTCGTTCCGGGAAAAACGAAAGGCAACATGCCCGTCCCCAGAAGTGTCGTCTTTCTCCATTAGGCGGAATGTTTCTATTAGAGAAAAGAAGACTCGAACTGACAAGCTACGTTTCATGTAAGCCATCACGGCCTCAAAGTTGATATAATCCCAAGCGTTGGGGCCAGTTGAGTTGGGGCCAAGCGCAGGTGTGCCAACACCATTTACTGGAACTCTGTTAATGGGAACGAAATTTCCATTTTCTCCATCCTTCTCCCATGGAAGAAGTACCCGACCATCTTCCCCTGCAAGTCGGTGCAAACCGCCAGATGTCCTGCCTCTTCCAACCACCACTTTTGCTCTTGAGGGGCCACGATGAACTGCTCGAAGTAAGCAAGGGATTGCTCTTTATGAATTTTTCTGTGGTGATCACTATCTTGGAGGACACCCAATGATATCATTCAAGGTTATCCTCGTACGTCTCGATGGCGACAGCAGCATCACTCTCTGATGCGATTTCTACCTCTTCGACCTCAAAGCCTCCGACGCCTGCAGAGTTAGAACCCCTAGCTTCCACCTTGGACCTCTGGGGAGAAACGGGCGATGGAGGTTGATCTCGATCTCCTTCTTGCGCAAACTCTACTTGGGTAGAAGTTGACATAATTCTGGGAATTTCTTTAATAATGAAGTCGGATTGAGTAAAAAACTCGGAATTGTCGCGTCACGCGAGCAAGTTTGAACTCGAGATGGTTGTCGGAGAACACAAAGAATGTTTTACTAACGATCACAATCGGGGGTTACTTTCACACCGTGTGGTCAAAATAAGGTCCCCATTTGAACCATTTATACTCTCCCAGGCGTCGGAAGTTGAAAGTGTTTTAAAAACGGCTCGACCCGGCCGATTGGACCGGGAACCAGAGTGGTCATCGGGTCGAGCCAACGTACGGATCGAAAATGCAGCGACCCGGTGGGAACCGACATGACTCGGCCAGTTTTGGTGAAAACCAGTGACCCGGTGGGTTTTGTAAAACCGGACCGGGTTATGCGTATTTTAAAAAAAAAAAAACCAAAAACGCAAAAAACGACGCTGTTTTAAGCAGTTAATTTATAAAAAAAAGTAAAAATGAAATTAAGAACCTCTGAGAAATGAGAAGAAATGAGTCTCTTTCTCAATCTCATTTCAAAAACTGTGTATAAACAATTTGTAATTTTGTTTTGATCCGGGCCGGATGTGTAATTTTAGGAACCTCAGAGAAATAAGAAGAAATGAAATTAGGCAGGATGTGTAATTTTAGGAAATTATTTACAGGTACCAGGCCGGGTTCGAGTCATGTGGTCCGGGTTTTTGTCATACAGTTCAACTGTCGACCCTTCCGTTCGACCCTTGACCCAGTGACCCGAGACCTTCACCGAGTCGGCCATCGGTCCGAGTTTAAAAACATTGGCTGAAACGGTGCATTAAATCAGCATGTCACTTCGTGATTCACATGGGAAATTGGGCCGCAACCATGACAGACGCTCTGGTTCCCCAAGAATACAGCTGGCAAACCCATCATTACCCTACAAAGACCTCAGACTCTTCAAGCCGAGGCCGAACTCATCCATCACCCGACCTCGACTTGGGGGGCCACTGTTCCGGTCTGGATTAGATCCACGCATGAGTTGGGCCAGGCCCAATGCAACTCCCAGTGGCAGCTCATTATCCGCTAGCACTACAGACTTCCACACACAAAGGCCAAGATCTGTCGACCCGATCCAACCCTCAAGACACAACACTCTCCTCTATAAATACGGGTCCTACCCCTCATTCCCAAGTACGCTTTTCATTCCTTGCACATTTTGCCTCACTCACATAATGACTTAGGCATCAGAGTGTCTGCAGGTACACCCCACCCAACGTGGAATCTACATCGCCTCAGACTGACCGAACTCAATCTCCATAGACCGAGACTCGTCATCAAGCGACGCAAAGCAAAACATCAATTACCCCAGATCAGGTATATTCCGAGATTCAGTACCGAACAACTCTTTTATCGTAAAATTAAGTATATATTGCAAATTCTTATAATATTTTCTCTAGGAAAATATTAGACTAATTTTTTTTCCCCATCACATAAAGTTTCTGGATCCGCCACAAAGTCCTCCTATTAGCAAGTTGATAATAAGACGAAGGAAATTACCAATAGGGTTAACATATTGCCCCAATAGCTTTCAGGCTCTTCATGTTATTGTCCACCACTTTTGCTCGTGAGGGGCCACGATGAACTGCTAGAAGAAGGGGCTTGCTCTTTATGAATTTTTCTGTGGTGATCACTATCTTGGAGGACACCCAATGATACCATTCAGGGTTATCCTCGTACGTCTCAATGGCGACAATAGCATCACTCTCTGATGCGTTTTCTACCTCTTCGACCTCGGAGCCTCCGACGCATGCAGAGTTATAACCCCTAGCTTCCACCTCGGACCTCTGGGGCGAAACGGGCGATGGAGGTTGATCTCGGTCTCCTTCTTGCGCAAGCTCCACTAGGGTAGAATTGGACATAATTCTGGGAAATTCTTGAATAATGAAGTCGGATTGAGTAAAAAACTTAGAATTGTCGCGCCACGCGAGCAAGTTTGAACTCGAGACGGTTGCTGGAGAACACAAAGAATGTTTTACTAACGATCTAAATCGGGGGTTACTTTCACACTTCGTGGTCAAAATAAGGTCCCCATTTGAACCAATATTCTCTCCCGTGCCCTGGAAAGTTCAAACAATTGCATTAAATCAGCATGTCACTTCGTGACTCACATGGGAAATTGGGCTGCAATCATGACAGACGCATTATTAATAGGGTTTTTTCTTTTGGACCCCCACCCATTCCTCTAACACCCCCACCCACCGTGTGAAAATACCAAAATACCCCTGACTATTTACAAAATCACCATTTCTTCACATAATTGGTCATACCTACGTTTGACCACCTTCACTCGCATATACGCCAGAGAGACGTATATACGATCAGCCCAGAAATCAACCAATCGTATATACCCCACCACACACTTTCTATATACGACGAGCAAAAATTTACTCATCAGATATACCCCTATTCAGCGTATATACGATTAGCTGGAAATTCATCCACTCGTAAATACGCCAGCAGACCCTATATACGACGACGAAAAAAGTAAGCATCGTATATACACCTGTTTTGATGTAAATACGATGAGCAATTTTTTTTTTTTTTTACTAATTTTTTTTTCTTCGCTTGCGGTTGTCCTGGTAGGCATAGAGGAGACGTGAGGTCTCTCCGATCGGAGAGATAGGGAGTCATCTCCATCGCTCCGAGTACAAGGACTCGGAGGCATAATCGACTCCATGCTTCAACATGCGGAGACAGAGACAGCACACTGAGCTGACCGGTGAGTATGAGCTCCGAGCGGTGAGTATCGGCTGAGCGGCTCGATGTCGGCCACCGGAGCTTTCTATCTCGGGGATTACCCAAGCAGACGCAAAGAAGAGGATTGGCATAGAGGAGGCCGGTTTCTCAAGATCATTCCCACTACTCCTCGATATCATCCACAGTATCCCCGTGCACCATCCCCACCTCCCGAGTATCGCAGAGCAGCAGTGATGCTTATTACTCGAACTCACCCATGTCCGAGTATCATGAGGTGCCTCAAAGAAGATCGGGAGGAGCCTCGGGAGGAGCCTCACTCTCTTTTCACCGACTTGGCGGATCATGTCTCATGCTTCTATACTCACGACCCTTAAAGTTTTGCATTTTTGCTTAAATAATTTATTTAAGTCACATAGTCCGCACTTTTGCTTACATTATTTATTTATTTTTATTTCGTGAGTATCGCGTGTTGTCAAAGTATGGGCTCATGGCAACAAAGTCCATACTAGACTCCATCTTCATTACCCTGACCTACTTCAGCGCACCACTGTGGTCAGGGACTCCAGATTGGCCCCACTTTTCCAAACTGGCCACGCCACAGTAGACCATGAGTTGCTGTCGGCTTTTATCGAGAGGTGGCACTCAGACACTTCGTCATTTCACTTGCCATTTGGTGAGATGACGATCACTCTGGATGACATCTCT